>CM024763.1:82371829-82490761 GCA_014218235.1 Colocasia esculenta
GCGAGGCACAATTTGAATTTTCTCAAGCAAGGTCCATGGACTTTGGCCTCAAATTGTTATTGGGTCGGACTTGTATCTTTCATGCAAATGATTATGATGCTTTATGCTTAATGGGCCTAATGATGCTTAATTGGGCCAACATTTGACGTATTCTCACGTGTGATGTTTAATGGGCCTATTGGGCTAATTTCACTTATTTAATCATGCCTTATATGAATAATTACACGTAGTGTCACGTTTATTTCGAACTTTTCACTACTTAGTTTCTTAATCAAAATCAATCAATTTTTCAACCAACCTTAACAAAATATTTCACAAACATTGTTATTAATTTTCAATAACATAAAAATAACAAACAAATCATGTCTCATGTTTATTTTATTTAAGTTAATCACCTTTTAAATCAAATAAATAAATGAAAACATTAATTTAATCCACATAATCATAATTAAATAAATAAATGACAAAAATAATTTTAAAAAAAATGAAATCAATGATTTTAAAATACCAAAAAAGAGCAAATGGATTAAAAATCAATAAAAAATGAAACAAATATCAGAAAATTCTAAAAAAATAGATTGCATGCTTGTAACTTTATTTTCTTTATGTACAAATCATGTCATTCCATTGTGAGTCACGCTCTTCTGTTTCAAATGGGTTGTCTGATGGTTAATCAAGGGTATTCAGTCTTGTGCTGATGTAATTAACACTAATCGAGGTTAGTGGGGGAGGTCAAATGAATTAAATAAGACCATGTCCATGTAAATAAATAAAAGCCAAATAAATCAAATTCAAAGATAAATTTAAAATTTTTAAAAGTTTTAAAAAATAGTTCTCACACCAGCTTACTGCTCCCTCACAATCTAGAAGGCCTCCCACATCATCTTAACTGGTAAAGGGGAAGCAGATAGCTCAAGAATCCCGCCCAAAAAAAACTAGTGCAACGGAGTCCCGCCCCACTAAAGGAATTGTTATACGAGAGCCACCTCCCCCAGTACAGAAAAAGAAGGTTGCATGGTATGCAATCTCGCGAGAATCTCGCGAGATCTCGCGAGATTCGGTCTCAGCCCCTCCCCGAGAAATGAGATGGCCGAGATATGTCTTCAGGGTTCAGGCAGGGTTGTCAGTTAGGATCCTCTTCAGGGTTGTCAGGACTCCTTATTTACCTGAATATCATTTAAGTAAATGAAACAATTTCATTTACTTAAGATATTACATGTAAATAAGGAAGTACCCCCATTTGAATCCAATAAAAATATCAAAAAAAACATATCTCTTACAAATAAAAAGTCAGCTCTCCCATCCAAGAAGTAAATCGTGATTTCGATAGTTCCAATCAAAATAGTGACTTTCTAATCTTTCATAATTTGTTATAATTTGGCATATCTAAAAATTTCATAATTCAAATAAACCTAATAGAATACTAAAAATCTAAAGTCCGGTAAAAAAAGTCAAACGTGTATATGACTTCTCCAAGGGAGCCACTCTCCTACTGACAGCACTTAGTCTGCTTGAGACCTCTCAGGATTTGGTCAAAGCTAAGCTATCATCACCTAAACTCATGAGATTTTTCACTTTCTAATTGAAAATAAACTAGAATCCTAAGGAGAGAAAAATCAAAATGCACATCTCGAAGTCCAATTCTCACACTCTTGTTGTATGATATATGTGACATAGGTTGAGGCTTGAGAATGTATGTAATTATCTAGTTCCTTAAGGAATTATCCATGTGAACCTAGTGATCCACACTTTTATGTTATCCTGATCTCCCGAGATCTCTCCGAGATCTCTTCTCTTTGACCCTCCCGAGACGAAGTCGAGATCCGATATGCAAACCTTGGAAGGTTGGTTCTGGGTGAGGATCCAAGAAGGCAAGAAAGGTGCTACCCTTGCTGAAAATCCACTTGACATTGCAGATGCAAAGACTTGGATCTAATGCAGAGGATGGCACACCGTCTCTGTTGAACTCACCTCGGTTGCCCAATAGCACCTCCCATGATTCGATGACTACTGGTGGGTCATCATTTTGTATTGCGCATTATCTCAGATGTATTTGTGCTAACCTATCATAAAATCATATTGCATTGCATGTGGTTCTTCTTCAAATGGTGGAGGTGGCGGTGGTGGTAACACACCTCAGGGAGGAGGAGGTGGAGGTGGTGACAGTGGTCAGGGAGGAGGAGGTGGGAGGATAGCATCACGGAGGAGCATTTTTTTCGGGGTGCAACCCAAGATACTAATCATGGTGCCCCACTGTAGTACAACAAAAGGCAGAAGTTTAGTCGTGGTGGTCACGCAGGAGGTTCAGTAGTGGACTTCAATAGCTATGACACTATGATATCAGACTTCGAGAGGATGAGTACACAAGAGTCTGTTGGATCCTATGGCGGCCATAGCTATCACCCCGAGTCCACTGGTACAGACTACTCTAGTGGCTACAGTGGGTACACTGCCAGAGGCTACCTGGTCCATATATGTATCTCCTATAGCATTTTTTGTTCCGATTCTAGTCATGTTTTTGCTTCTATAGAGGATGTACAGATGGCACAATTGAACGTAGTCCGTCCCGGCTGCCAGAGGTGGGACCATTATCTCAAGCTATTTCGACAGAGATACCGTACCATGATGACATGGGATGAGTATCGTCATTTTATGTCTGAAAGAAAAGGTTATCATTATTGGAGAGCTACCCTCAGAGTCAGATAATTCAGAGGTAGTGCCTAGCCAGTCCCAGTGGAATGTATATGATCCATATCAGCAAGGGCATGGGGATATTAGAGTAAGTCATTGTTTCTGTATTTGAATTTAGAGTTGATCGTTGTATTTACTTTGTGCAATGTAAATATCTTTCTATTAATAAGTTTAACTTTTTTCACTCTTCTAATGATTTTTTTGGTTGAAAATAATGTTTGTATAGCAATACATGACATAAATATCATCAAATAGATGAAACATATCACAAGAGGCTTAAACCAGAGAATCAGTCAAAAAAAGGCCAGATTCAAGAGAATCGACCAAGAATGGGCCAGAAACTAGGTTTCTGGCCACGTCCAGCGAATCGGACCGAATCGGTCTGATTCGGGTGAATCGAACCGAATCGAGGAGAAACCCGATTCGCTCGATTCGGTTCGAATCGTCGATGCATCAAACCTTGCCCCTAGCTATCACAGAACAGCCACAATCAGACTTAGCTCCCTCTCCCTCAGGGTCTCATGCTAAGGTGTTCACAAGGAGAGCTAAAAGGAAGTTGGTCAAGTCAGGATCCATACACTTTCCTACCTCCGTCAACACCTTCTTGTGATCATGATCCCTCATCTACTCCTTGCCTACCTCTCAACCAGCCACCTCTTATGCCACTTTTCCTCAAACCTATACCAGCAGTCAGGAACCCTTAGACATCCTAGAACTTCACCATTTACCACCCTCTTCTTCTCATCTCTTCCTCGTTCATCTACTGTTACTCCTGACCTTACTACTCAACCCTTAGCTAAAATAGTGCCTAGTGAAGAGCTTCCCGCATAGGTTAGGCAGAAGAGAAAAGGAAAAGATGTCAGAAAAGATTATCCTCCATTCTGATATGCTTTTATGCATCATTCAAGAAGGAACTTTAATTTGTTTGAAGATTTTTTTGAAGATCAAGGTATTTTTGGAAGTCCATGGCATGCCAAACTACAAACTAGAGGATCGGCTACTCTTGATCAAAACCAAGGAATTCGCTCTAGAAGCTTTAAATGCCATTATCCAATCCAGTCACAGTCTTAGTGCTGAGGAATTTTTGAGAGTCTATCCTGGTGAAACAGCCAAGTATAGAGAAGCCAGAGTAGGGGGCACTGGTCCTATAATTGTTCATACTCATTGGAATATGTGATTCTTTGATTTGTATGGCATTCTCATAAAGAAGTATCAAGAAAACTTCAGCCAAATGAAGAGATTTAATAAAGAAGATTTCAACTGAATTTAGTTGATATCAGCCAGGGTCAATGGGTCATACTGTTGAAAGGGTAGAGAAAAATTACACCCTCAATGACTATTGGATTGCCCTCATATTTGTACCCCAACCTGATAGGTGTTGTCTCCTCCAGAAAGGATTTTACCCAAGTTGTCTTCATAGGTACATCAGGCTAGCAGTCAGATTTCAGATCAAGTACTAGTAAATCTTATCCTTTCATAGGTTTGCCCTCATTCACACTGCAAAGACCAAAAAATATCTTCAAGAATTTCAATATTGCTTTACAGAATCTGAAAGGTTGACTACAGAGCAATGGCAGAATGCTATCCAGAAGAGGCTAAGGAATGTAGAAAGAAAAAGTTTCATCCTCTTCGTTCATGACTAAGAATTATGATGATCTTAGAAAATCTCTTACTCTCAAGTGGGAAGACAGATATGATCTTATTACAAGGTCAAAGCAGCAGCACACTATGGACTTCAGTGGAACATTACAATGAATGATTTTCTGCACAAAGCTGTAAACAGGTGGTTATTCCTTTGAGGCACAGTCTAGACTATAAAGCCTATCATTATAGACTAGGTTGGTATCATCGCCGCCACCTCAACTCCTACGGAAAATCCCTTCCATTGGCCCTTCGTATGATATTAATTCTTCTATCTTTGAACATGTCTTTCCTCATAATGAGTAGTAGTAGTGGGAGCTTCTACAACCATTCTTTGATTAACTCGCACCTTCTCTCTATCTCCCTAAGTCTTTCTGGAAACATATATTTACTTCTGTATATGTACAGATCTTACATCCTTCGATAGAAAGATGACACAAAGGGGAGCAATATAGGTATTTAGCATTCTATATCGAAGAGAGAAATGTAAGGAGAAAAGGAGATGAGAAAAAATTGAAAATGAACTTGTTTGTATAAAAGATTTCTATGTGCTAAATTCTTTTACATATGCATAATTTTGTCATTAACAAAAAGCAGGAGAATTGTTGTGCAATTATTTTCTACAAAAATATGTTCAATTATTTTATTATGATAAAATCATTTCAGTTATATTAAACCCTTTTTTAAGTAATAAATAAATTCATTTGATTAATAACATAATGACATTTTACTTAGTATTGTATTTGATGTGTTAAGGTAAAGGCATGCATGCATTATACTGTACAATTATTTATAGATAAAGGTGTCAACATATGATTATTTTCTAATGACACTTATCTATCTCTAGTAAAATTCTCTAAGTCCACAACTATTATAAATATCATGTTGATTCCGACTCTTGAAAAGTCGAAGTGACTGTGAGAAAGATTGATGAACAAAGGTCAACAATCGAAGTCCAATTCTGACTCCTGGAAAGTCGAAGTGAGAAATCGATTGGTGAACAACGGTCAACAATCGAAGTCTAATTCTGACTCCTGGAAAGTCGAAGTGAGAAATCGATTGGTGAACAAAGGTCGTCAATCGAAGTCCAATTCCGACTCTTGGAAAGTTGAAGTGAGAAATCGATTGATGAATAAAGATCGTCAATCAAAATTCAACTCCGACTCCTGGACAGTCATGTGAGATATCGATTAATGAATAAAAGTCATCAGTCAAAGTCTCTCTGCGACTTCCGAACAGTCGAAGTTAGGCATCGATTGGTGAACGAAGGTCAGTAGTCGAAGTCTCTCTCTGCGACTTCCGTGTAGTCGAAGTCAGACATCGATTGGTGAATAAAGGTCCACAGTCAAAATCTCACTGACTTCTATACAGTCGGAGTCAGATATCGATTAATGAACAAATGTGATCAGTCGAAGTCTTCAGTATCGATTGATGTATTATTTTGATGGCTATTTTTTAAACATCGATTGATGTAGTATTATTTCGATGGCTATTTCTAACATCGATTAATGAAGTTCTAAATAGCGATTGATGAAGTATTATTTTGATTGACTTTGTAATTTTATGTAATATTTCTAAACATCAATTGATGAACATTATAATATGTTTTAAAGATATGTCCGTACATTTTAATTTAATATTTTTTAAAGTACATATCGAAAGCACTACAACTTAGATTATTCCCAGGTAGTTATTTGTTTTTGCAAGATGCCCGCAAGTGTTCTTCTAATTGACATATTTCCAATTTTTAAGGAAAAACTTTTTACAAATCTACTGTGCGCCAAGTAGGTGTCCATACCTCCTTGACTGCTCAACTACCCCAACACACTTTAAGTACAGACTTTTTCTCTAGAGTAGTTAGATATCCTTTCAAACGACTTGTCTCTTGCTTTCACTTAATAATTTATTACTTACAAATCTAACCATGAGGAAGAGCAAAGTCCTTGTATAGGTATGGTGTTTGCAAATGTTTATTACGGCTATCTACAGAACCATGTAGCTATCCATATAGCTAGGAAACCGTTGAGTAACTCAAAGATCTGAAGATGGGTCTCTCAAAAGTCACAATTCAAACTGTTGAAATGACTATATTCTAACGGGAAACAAAGTCTATTAAGTCTATATAAGGTGCTGAAATTTTTTTCTTTGAAGAACACACATCACATACACACATCAATAGATCAAGAGATCAAGCAATGAAGCACAAAAGCAAAAAAAAAAAAACAAGAAAGATTTGAAGGAGAGCAATCTGTGCAAGCAAGCCGACTCCAAGCTCTCCTGCTCTTCTGCATTCAAGAAGCTTGTCTGTGGGTGGTTTAGATTATATGAGTTCTTCTCAATACACCCTTTAGTCAGAAAGAGTTCAGAACTTTCAAGTGTATTTGTATATCTCTTTCTGTTCTTCTGTGTTTGTTCATTCTTTGAGCAAGCACTCTGTCTACATCTTATTCAGAGTAGAAACTAGCAGGGGATTTGTTCCCTGTAGTTCTCCTTTTGTAGAAAGGAAGACATACTGCGGTAGGTGGTTGTTTGCCCCTTTGGTAAAAAGAAGACTTGCTAAGGAGCAAGTGGTTGTAATACCTCTCATTAGAAAGAAGGCCAAGGGTTAAGGGCGGCCCACGGTCTCCTACGATCTGGGTCGCACCCTAAAGCCCATGATTTACCCGATAGTATTCGGATACGCTTGTCAGGGGGTGCAAAGGCCTCACCTACTTACCTCGTTTTCGACGAGGACTCGTATAGAGGTGTCAACAGCACCTATATCGATGATGGCAGCCTCTCCCTGCCAAGTGGAAACTGCTCTCTTTGTTATTGTGGAGGGGAGAGATTTAACCTTCGATGGAGGGCCACTCGTTGTAGTTCAACTGGTGTCTGACGAGGGGCCTCACTTCCTCGCAGTCGATGGCCAAAGGGACCGTTCTTAGTGGATAGCAGTCGTCTCCTATCCTCCCATCGAGGGGCCATGAAGAAGTTGAGAGTTTATGGACGCCGTGCAGAATTGACATCATGTCCATAATGCAGGACGGTGCAGGGAATAAGTAGTGGACCAAGGCTATCGGTGGAAGTCCAAGGAGGACGTCGAAGAGTTTCGAGCCCATGCCAAATATCTTCCCCTCCCGAGTGCAGTCCCAAGAGCCTTTCGCCTTGGACTTGGGTGCCTTCAAGGAAGGATGGCAGAGTTGGGTCGGCTGGGTGAGTCGGACCCAGCCGACCCCGACCCGGGTCGGGTCGGATCCATGGATCCGGCCGACTCCAATGGAGTCTGGCCGACCCTGGATCGGCCATGCTTAAAAAATGTTAAAAAATTGAAAAAAATCGGGAAAATCCGAAAAAAAAATCATAAAAATCAGGAAAATCATAGAAAAATTATTTAAAAATATATAATAATAAACATATTGAGTATATCCTAGTTTAGTTACACATATGTTCATATTACAATACAGAGCAATGGTAACTGTAATATTTTTACCTGAATATCATTTAAGTAATGAAATTTCATTTACTTAAGATATTACATTAAATAAGGAAGTACCCCCCATTTGAATCCATAAAAATATCAAAAAAATCATATCTCTTACCAATAAAAAGTCAACTCTCCATCGAAGAAGAAAATCGCGATTTCGGTGATTTTAGCGAAATGCTAACTTTCTACTCTCATAATTTAGCCTATCTAAAAATTGATAATTCAAATAAACCATATGGAACACTAAAATTCAAAGTCCGGTAAAAAAAGCCAAACGTGCATATGACTTCTCCAAGGGAGCCACTCTCCTACTGATAGCACTTAGTCTGCTTGAGACCTCTCAGGATTTGGTCAAACCTAAACTATCATCACTCAAAATCATGAGAATTGTCACTTTTAAATTTCTTTTCAATTAAAAAGTGAAAAATCTCATGAGTTTAGGTGATGATAGCTTAGGTTTGACCAAATCCTGAGAGGTCACAAGCAGACTAAGTGCTGTCAGTAGGAGAGTGGCTCCTTTGGAGAAGTCATATGCACGTTTGACTTTTTTTACTAGACTTTGGATTTTTAGTGTTCCATATGGTTTATTTGAATTATCAAATTTTAGATAGGCTAAATTATGAGAGATTAGAAAGTTTCATTTCGCTAAAATCACCGAAATCGCGATTTTCTTCTTCGATGGGAGAGTTGACTTTTATTGGTAAGAGATATAATTTTTTTGATATTTTTATTGGATTCAAATGGGGGGGTACTTCCTTATTTACATGTAAATACTTAAGTAAATTAACATTTACTTAAATGATATTCAGGTAAATAAGGGGATCCTGACAACCCTGCCTAAAGAGGATCCTGAAGGTAACCTGAGGGAATCGGCTACACCAGATTGAATCGGGTGGAGTCGGGAAGAGTCGGCCCGACTCCACCATTTCGGTCGACTCACCCCGATTCCACCTAGCCCCATGGGTGGGTCGTTGTTCACCCCCCCAAGTTGGGTCGCCAGGGGCCGACCCGACTCAGAGGCGACCGACTCCGCTCCGAGTCGGCCGACTTGCCATCCATGCTTCAAGGAGGCCATACTCCCACAGTTGTCGAGTACGGATGACTTTGCGGTGGCGGATGCTTCGGTTGCACAGGTGCTTGGTTGTGATCTCTCGATGGAGGAGGTGGGCCTCCTCATGGGCCGGTCATGAAGACATCATTGACACCCTTTCCTCTAGGTCAGGATACCCTTTGGAGGAAGTTTGCGGGGAGCCTGAAGGCAATGGCATCCCGGCAAAGAGGAAGGGAAAGCTATGATGGGTGAGGTGGAGAAGATGATGGAGGACCACTTCAAAGATTTGACGATGAAGCTTAGTGTTTCATATGAGGGGGTGTATAAGAGTAGGGGCTCTCTTCTCCTGATCCAAAAGAAATGGATGGCAGCTCTAGCAAGAGAGGCTAAGAAGGAAAGTCCTTGTTGAACCCGAAAAATATCGGGGTCTAGACGAGCCCCGGGCAACAAATCTCCCGGAGAGCCACAAAAGACCGGAGTAAACCCCGGCCCCCTCCACTCGGACACCTGAGATAAACGGGTCCTCCTCACGTCAATCCGGAGTGATCCGGAAGCGTGGCGTTCGAGAAGTCCGTCCGGTGGCGAGAAATACGCACCCCGAGCAGTCGAAACTCGAGACTCGGACGCGCGTTCGAGATTGCGCACGGCTGATGGGCCCAGAAAAGCCAAGTGCACGTGCCCTCCAAAAACATGATCGAACGCACGTGGAACGGGCGAAAACGCACGTCGGATGCACGCTGGATGCACGGCGGCGCGCGTGCGTATGAGCCCTGCGCGTGCCAAGGACAGACCAGCGCAAAATCCCAGAGCTCTGCTGTGAAGAGGCAGTGGGAAAATGCTCCAAAGGATGGGAGGCCCATCCTTTTTATAGGCGGGCCAGGGAGATGAGGCGGCCAGGAGGGGCCACCCGCGTCGGACCAGCGCGGGGGAACGACCCCGCCGAACCGGCGCGGGGTGGCGACCCCCTCCGAACCGGCGCGGGGGGGCTAACCCCCGCCGAAACACCGGCCCGCGAGGGTCACCCCCGCCCCGCAAGAACCGGGCGCGGGTGCCATCCCCGCGCCGGACCACGTGGGGGGCTAACCCCCGCCGAGCCGGCCCGGGGCAACCCCCGCCGGACCGGCCCGCGAGGGTCACCCCGCCAGACCAGATGCGGGTTCCACCCGCCGGACCAGCGCGGGGTGGGCCCCCTGGTATGGCGCCCCTGCGTGCCCCTGGTATGGCGCCCATGCGCGCCCCTTTGGGCCCTTGGTCTGGCGCCCTGCGCGGCCCCTGGTCCGGCGCACCTTAGCCCTCGATCCTGGCGCCCTGCTGGTCTGGCGGACCTCCGCTCTTGGCCCAGCGCCCGAGGATTGAAGTGACCTCACCCCCGCCGGGCCGTGTACCCCTGTTGGGCCACCCTTCTCTCCTCCTATAAATAGAGGGGCAGCTCTCCATTCCATGATGCGCAAACCCCCGGGAAGGTCCGGAGAAGCCCCTGCTTGCGAGAGCTCTCGTCTTTTCCCGCTGAATTCCGGTCGTTCCGGCGTTCGTAGGATCATTCCGTCTGTGCTCCACTCGCCGGAAGCTTGCCGCCCGTGCCAAGACGGCAGGTCACTATACAACCCCAGCATTGGCAGTGATGTATAAGTCCTCCCGTGTTAGAAAACGACATGCGTAGAGGCAAGTTTGTCCGACGGAGGTACAAACACCCTGTCGTCGATGTAAATGTGAATGTCGTGATATGTAAGCGACCGATGGAGGCACAAATACCCCATTAAGAGCGAGCATGGCTTGATCTATTATGTAAGCGCCTAGCGGAGGCACAAACACTCCGTTATAAGCATAAATGTAAACATCATATTGTGTAATGTCCGACGGAGGCACAAACGCTTCGTCGTCGACGTACATGTAAATGACATATTGTGTAACGCCCAGTGGAGGAAACAACTCCCCACTAAAGGCGCAAATGTAAATATCATAAATGCATTTGAGCATATCTGTGGAAACTTATTTTGTCATCTATTTCTTTTAAATCTCGGCACAAGGTCTTTTAACAAACGTATCGCGTCGAGGGTTTCGAGTTTTTTACTCGATGTAAATGAAACACCGACTTCGGTCGGTGGGGAACAGTCCAACCACGACCACTCCAATCACCTTAAAATACGAGCGCCGCGGAAACGCGAAAATGAAATGAAATATTCGAGGGCTTCAGGGTTTACACCCAATGCACCCCATAAAATAAATCTGTCTGTTTCCTATAACAGTCTGGCACCCCGCAATGAGATGACTGATTTCCACACCGTAGGTACAAGGAGCAAACGCCGGAGTCAAAAGCCCGTCCACCTGCAAGCTCAAGCAACTCGATGGCCGCCGTCACCTACGGTCCGCTGGTCGTCGCCTGCCACGCGAAATGTGGCTACTTGACTACGCCGATTGTGTTCGGCGACTTTCCCGCAGTAGTGGGTTTCCCCTACTTCCTAGGGGTGGTCCCCGCCGTCCAAGCTACCCCAAGGGCGGCACTAAAAGCCACTGCAACCAGGGACGTCAAGCCCCACTCAAGTCAAGGCCGAGTTTTCTCGGTAAACACCATCTCTTGCGTCGCGGTTCCTAGAAAACGGGGACAGCGCCAGGGACGCAGGGGCAGCAAGCCCCGCGCAGTCGTCTCCAACTCCGGTAAAACCGTACTCGTCGGGGACATCCGCGTCCGGCTCGATGGAGGCGAGCCGATCCTGCCAAGGGACAGAAGCGTCCCCACTGTGGCAACCTCCAACAAATTTCCCCCCTCCAAGGGATGCGCCAAGAAGATCGGGACTCCCCAAAGGAGCTCGACAGGGGCAGGCGTCAAGCTCAGTACACCAACCAACACCTCGCAAAATGAGGCAAATGTGGGTGACCAAGCAAGAAGCCCGCCAAATCAAACAAGGAAGAGCGGGCCAACCCGCCGAAGGCCCCGAGAAGGCAGTGCCTGAGCGAGAAAAAGCTCAGGACCCCGAACCTCCTCGTCCTCGCAGACAGAAAAGGAGGACATCTACCGGAAGCCCACTTCGTCTCCACCCAAGCAGAACCTGCTGAAGGAAGAGACGCGAGTCACGTTGAAGCTCCCGCACCAAGGGTCTCAGTCTTTGAAAGGCTGAGCACCTCAGTCTTCAACAGGCTGGGGGCAGCACTCCGTCCAAGTACCCAAAGGCCCAAGAAGCGAAGGGTGCAGCAGACGTCCGAGGAAGGTGGAGGCATGAAAATTTTCACCTACTACGTTTCTGGGAGGGAGGCAACTGGGCCATCTGGCATCCCTCTGGTATGGCCAGGGTAGATGAACCCGGCCAGGAAGACGAAGCCATCTTCCGGTATACCCGGAATCCTGCCAGAAGACCTCTCCAAGGCCAACAAGGCAATCAAGCCGGACCCTCGAACCAAGGGCAAGCTCTTGAGCTTCCGCTCGAGCACGAACAACGACCCCTCCCGGGCCAAGTCCAGTGAGACCTCGAAGGAGGGGAAGAAGACGAAGTCGCAAGTCTCCATCTCGGGGATCAACAACCTCCGGCTGATGGAGAACAAGCCGAAGTATTCCTCATGCCGCCAACCAGAGCCGCCTTCCAAGCGATGACGGACGACGCCAAGTATGATTTCAAACAGCGTTGGCAGGCTGAAATGGCCAATCTTCTGACGGAGCGAGGGCAGCAGACAGGGGCAAATGCGCCACGCCGCCAAGTGCCGACGGCAAACCAAAATACTCAGAGAAGACATCAACAAGGCGACCTGCCCGATGTCAACCCGCACACGGCTGTGGCCAACAACTATATCGTTGACCCGGCCTAACAGAAACACAAGGGCATAAACTCTGAAGCCTCTGTGGCCGAAGATATCGTGGCCCAGCGGTGAATGATCGAAAAGATCGTAGACGACCGCTTCGCTCAACGAGGCGAGGGAACTGCCACTGTAGATCTCTACAGTGTACCATATCTCGTCCACCATCAATTCAAGAAGCTGCCACCGGACTGCCCCAAGGCGCCAAAGTTGCAGAAGTTCGACGGACAGGGCTCGCCAAATGAGCACCTGGCCTACTATATAACGGCCATGGGAGAGTTGGCATTCGATGAATCCTACCTCCTCCGTTACTTCGCAACGTCTCTGACGGGTACCGCATTCCAGTGGTACTCAAGGTTAAGCCCAATTCCATCGTTGACTGGGCTGACCTTCAAAAGAAATTCATCGACCGCTTCCAAACGGCCGAAAGAAAGGTGTCGGTTACAGAGCTGTGCTCCTCAAGCAAAGGAAAGGAGAAACGGCACTCGACTTCATCAAGCGGTGGCGAGACTTAAGTATGAGGTACGACAACCCCCCGACGCAAGAGGATGCCATAACCATCTGTCGTCGGGGACTGGCGGCGCAGATAAGCAAAAAGCTGCTGGGAACCAATATTAAAGGCTTCGACCAGCTTAATTCGGTCGTGGCGGAGATCGAAATGTTCTTCGCCGACAACCTGGTGCAAGCTCCCTCGAAAAGCAAGCCGCCGGGCAAGGAGCGCGCCACTGGCAAAGAAGCAATGCTGTGGACTTCGCCCCGCAAAGTAAGGGGAAGAGGATCGCGGCATCTGGCGCTCAAGCAAGAAGGCGAAGAAAGACCGCCTCCACTTCACTGCCACAGCGTATGAGCATGCCGTATTCCTTCAAAAAGGACCATACGAAGATGCTCTTCAAGCTATGCATAAGAATGACTTGATCATGCTTCCGGGACTGAGGAACCAAGTAAGCAGATAAAGTGGATGAGCCGAACTGCTGCCTCTACCACCGTATGCTGGGGCACCCCATCGAGGACTGCTACGTCTTCAAAAATGAACTAGAGAAGCTGACCCAGAGTCGCCTCATTACGATGCATGATCATTTGGTTGACCCTCCACAACCCCATGCTTGTGATCAGTCAATCAATCGGCCAATGTCACCATCCGCATCTCCGAGCCAGAAGATCCCGAGGCAAATCTTTGGGACGCTCAGTACACAAATGGACGGGAAAGTGATCATCCCTCCGCCTCGGAGCACAGGACGTGGTCGGAGACGGTGCAAAACCTGGAAAGACAGGTCCAATCGCTGCGGCACGGTCAGCGCCAAACGCTGACTTACCTAAGGAGCATGCAAGAAAGCTTGGCTGCCCTCCAGCAAGGACTCCAGGTGCCTACAAACAAATCTGCGCCCCAGACGCGCCCTCCCTGCGGGGGGTGGATCTCGGAGGAGTCTTCAAACCCGCCCGATGATGAAATCGCCGGAAGACTATATTCTTTTCCGCGCCATCGGACGCTGGCTCTCTACCGTACCTGCCTGCGAGCAGGACTATTGAGCTGCCGACCGCCAACGAGCGTCCCGCCGAACTATTGCATATATCATCAAGACGCGGGACATGCTTTAGAGGACTGTTATGTCTTTAAAGACAAGGTTGAAGCATGGGTCAACCAGGAATTATCGACTTGGGCAACGCCCGTGTCGACCCGCCGCAGCCTCACATTCGCGAATGGACAGACCATTCAGCCAACGTTGTCACGCATACAGTCAACGTCATCGACCCGCCAAAGATCTACACACCAGTGGCTTTCACCATATGACAGAAGCTGGCTCCTTTGGCGAAGCCCCCACCTAGTGGTGTCCGAGAGGGCGAATTTCCCACCAGAGTCGCTTGGCGACTGGAAATATTAGGGAGATCTTCGAAAAGCTCCTGCAATAAGGTGTCGTGATGGCGCACACACCACCGCCGACATACACCAAAAGGAGTTAAACCACTCCATATACTGTCAATATCACGCCATGTTGCTGCACCCTACGGACGAGTGCCCTGATGTCCGGGACTGGATCGAGTCCCTGATTCAGAAGGGGAGGATTGACCCAGAAGGCAATTCCATGGTCCTGACGAGAGCCAGGGAAGCGGCCCAGCGGGAATTTGAGGAAAGCGACTATATGTGCTTCAAAAACCTCAAAGCCCCCGAAGCTGATGAACAAGGATGGCTTATACCGCCGATGCGGTCCACAGCCAACACTGAAGGCGCGAGCCTGGGGCAGCACTTCGAGAATATATCCTTAAAGGAGGAGCCCACCTCAAGATACAATCGAGAGGATCCAGAAATGATGGGAGCCGACTCCTCCGATGAGGCCCCTGCCCTGTGGTATCCCGGGTGGCGAACCTCTCGAAAAAATCCCTTTGCGACCGCGAAGACCGGGGAGATCTTCGAAAAACTCTTGCAGCAAGGCTGTGTAAAGGCGCATAAGCCACCACCGACATACACGGAGAGGGAAATAAACCACCCCATGTATTGCAAATACCATGCCATGTTGCTGCACCCTACGGACATGTGTCCGATTGTCCGAGACTAGGTCAAATCCCTCATCCAGAAGGGAATGATCGACTCGGAAGGTAATCCCAATAATCCAGTCCAGGCCAGGAAGAAGCCCAGCAGCAACTTCCTCGGCGAAGGAAGGGGTCTCGACAACATCAAGTCTCCCCTCCCCGTGAACAAACTCCCGAAGATAGGAGTAGGGGCGGCGCTTCGAAAATTCGCATCCGCAAATACTCAAGCGGCAAGATAAAGACCGCAGGGCAAGAAGCCAGTGATCGAGCCGGCCACCCAAGAGACAAGCCCCTATTGGGCTGAATTCCAAGAATTGCCGCCCAAATAATCGAGCAGGCAATCGATTCTACTTTCCAACACCAGCAAGATGAAGCTGGCTGGACCACCGTGGCCTCCAGAATGCGCCCCTCACTGGCGTTCCCTAAAAGGGGAGGTCGCACAGCCGCCCCGGCAAAGAGGATGCCTCTTGGGCAACCAAACCAACAAAGGAGCTCACGCCGCTTGATATGGCGCGGGCGCTGAAACAAGAGAAGAACAATCAAAAGAACATGAAAAGACGCCTGAAAGAGCGAGCCGAGCAAGCAGCAGTAATGGCCGCCCCTACAGAGCTGACTCCGCTCCAGAAGCTGCAAAAGCTCATTGACGAATTGGAGGAATATATCCCTTTCAAGCTCACTTGGGGAGTCCCTTTGGACAGATACATCCCGTGGGAAGAAATGGAGCACAAAACAAGGCTTAAAAGCTGGCTCCACCAAATGCTACAAAGGCTCAAGAAGGCGAGAAGTTGCCTCTGCCCGAAGAACTGGGCATCTTCTATAAGGAGGATGAAATTACTATCGAGAAGCTGGAAGAAATGCTGAAGGACTTCTCGTGCAACATGGTGTCAATACCACCGCCTGCAAGCTTGCAGTCACCGGCTGACACGCCCCTGTGGCAACATATCGGCGCCGCAACCGAGGCAGAGGAAAGGGCCGCGGACGAGAAAGAAGCTCGCCCCGTCACTCGACAAAAAGCCCGCCTGCCCGACCTCAGCAAAACTATCATCTTCCGGGAGAAGAGCCCTAACCCGTCCCTGAAGTGGAGGTACGAGTCAACTCCTTCGTCTTCGACCCGTCTAACGAAGAAAAAGAAGAGCAGGAGGAGATCATAAGCGAACTCCCTTGCCAGAAAGCCGTCAGGCCAGCCGACCGACCCGCTCTATCCAAGAGCGGCTAAGACGAAAGTCTCGCCCCGGAAGAGGGTCTCCTGACCCCTTTGTTCAAGAAGAGTCGAACGAACAACCAGGGGCAAGGCGGACTAACCAATTCGGGCAGCCGATAAAACCTTTGGCGGACATAGTCCCACCATTGGAGCAACTCCATGCCCGGGCCAACCGCAAAATCAACAGCACATGAAGCGGTTCCCGACTAACGTCACCATATGGGACGCTATCGCCTGGAGCAAAGAGTTGAAAGCGGCTATCATCAAAATATTGCAAGAGCCCGAGGTCTACGAAGCTGATGTGACTGAACTCCAAGCTCAAGCCCTGGAAGCGCTAGCGGCGGAGGCAACATTCTCCAATAAGGATATGTTGCTGCCTACGCTGTACCATAATCGCCCGTTGTACATGCAAGGAAAAGTCAACGGGCACGAGCTCAACCGAATCTTGGTTGACCCTGGGGCATCAATCAATATCATGCCCCTGAAGACTTTCAAGTCTCTGTACCTCATGCCCTATCTGCAAAGGGTAAATGATGTTATAATCGCCGGGTTCAACCAGAATTCTGAAAACGTCTTGGGAAAGGTGGAGGTACAGTTGACTATGGATGACCTTGCCACCAAGGTAGTGTTCTACATCATAAATACGAACACGTACTACAAGGCTTTCCTAGGAAGACCCTGGTTGCATGAAAATCGGGTGATCCCCTCGACTCTCCACCAATGCATAAAATATGTCAAGGAAGAAGAGCAACATACAGTCTTCGCCGACCGGGCTCCTTTCCGCCCGAATGAATGTAATCTGGTGGATGCCCAGTTATACTTCGGCGAGCCTCCCAGCAAGTCAACAACCGCATCAAAAGGCAAGGAAAAGCAAAATGCCGATGCGGGTCAAGCAAGCCAAGACCGGGATGAGGAGGAGCTCTTTACAGTCAATAAAGACCTTCTTGAAGCTCACCGACTCGGTCGCCTCGTCGAATCTACCGAGTCAGGGCCCAGTTGCCCAGAAAGGAGCGAAATCAACTATGAAGCGAACGCCATCGGTGAGGTCATCAACCGAAGCATCTCCTTACTGCCGGCATACGTGCAGCTGCCCTTCCACAGGGAAGAGCAATGGGTAGAACGACTAAAGACGTTCATTGTCACCCATTACAGAAATGATAGTCTCAAGAAAGGCGAGACGCCAAAGCCGATCATCTTCTACAAGGGGGACCCACTACCGTATGGGCCCCTCAAAGACGACTTCGGTTGGGGTCAAACAACTCAAGTCACCCTTGAGCCTGTCCAAGAAATGGACGACATGCCCGAGCACATAAGGAAATTGTGCCAAAGGCAAAAGATCGCGCAAATGCAAGATCCTTCCCGGCGGGAATATTTCCACCAGCTATGGTACCCTAAGCAACTCCGAGGGCAACCCCCCTACTGTGAAAAAAGACACACGGGGGCTGGGCTACGGCCAGGGACGGACTTCGAGGCCTACTATGCGGTAACACCGTTGGGCTCGTCCCATCACCCGATCATTGCCTTTCCAGTGGACAACCTCCTACATCCTCAACGAAGCAGTAGGAGGAAGAAGCCAGGCCTGTCCTCTCAGGGGAACATCGCGCCAGGAAACCCCTCAAAATGAGTAAATTTTTGGCCGATCATCGAGGAAGGCTTTAAATATTACAATGTTCATATTGCCGACTCCGATGAAGAGAAAGACTTCATCGACCTGCAGTCGGCACCCCGTGAACTTGAAGACGGCGGGCAAGCTACCGTGGACGAGATGGTGGAACTCGACCTCGGAGAGCCAAAAGAGCCTCGGCCAATCTTCGTCAGTGCCCTCCTCAATGAGGAAGAAAAACAGTCATATCGGCAATTGTTGCTCGAATTCAAAGACTGTTTCGCGTGGACGTACAAAAAAATGCCAGGCCTAGACCCCTCTGTGGCTGAGCACGAGCTGTCCATACTCTCAACAGCGAAGCCAGTCAAGCAGGCCCAAAGGCGTATGCACCATGAGCTGGAGCTAAAGGTAAATGCGGAGGTGGACAAACTCCTCAAAGTCAACTTCACCGAGCCCTGCATCTACCTAACTTGGCTGGCCAACATAGTTCCGGTAAAGAAGAAGAACGGCCAAGTCCGGATCTGTATCAACTACAGAGACTTGAATAAAGCCTACCTAAAGGATGACTTCCCGGTCCGGATCACGGAAACGATGATCGATATGACCACCAAGCACGAAGCACTATCCTTCATGGATGGATCGTCAGGCTACAATCAAATCCGTATGGCTCCCAAAGATAAGGACCATACTGCCTTTAGGTCCCCCAAAGGGATCTACAATTATAAAAGAATGCCCTTCGGCTTGAAGAATGCTGGGGCCACCTATCAGCGGGGTATGACGAAGATTTTTGGCGAAATGCTCCACAGCTTGGTCGAGTGCTACGTTGATGATTTGGTTGTCAAGACCAAGAGGCGAGAAGACCACTTGGGCGATTTACGCCAGGTCTTCGAAAGGCTTCGCCAGCATCAGCTAAAGATGAACCCGATGAAGTGCGCCTTCGGCGTTTCGAGCGGCAAATTCCTCGGCTTCATCGTCAAATATCGCGTGATAGAATTGATCCTGTCAAAATCAAAGCCATCAGAGAGCTGCCGCCGCCAAAAACCTTGACGGAGCTGAAATCACTCCAAGGAAGGCTGGCCTACATGAGGCGGTTCATCTCTAACCTCGCGGACAGATGCGCCCCTTTCAGCAAGTTGATGAAGAAAGGAGCCCCATTCGTATGGGACCAAGAGTGCCAAGATACTTTTGAAGAAATCAAAGAGCATCTCCTCACTCCTCCCGTCTTGGGAGCCCCGGTGAAAGATAAGCCACTCATCCTCTACATCGCGGCCATGGAAACGTCGCTGGGGGCGCTCTTGGCACAATAAATGAGGAAGGCAAAGAGCAACCGCTCTACTACCTCAGCAGAATACTGGTGGGTCCGGAGCACCGATACTCCCTGATGGAGAAAGTGTGTCTGACGTTGATATTCGCCGTAAGAAATTACGGCATTATCTACTGGCCCATCAAGTCAGCCTCATCTCGAGGATAGACCCGCTAAAAGCACACCTCACCCAACCCGTGTTGTCGAGAAGGATGGGAAAATGGGCCATTCTCCTCATGGAGTTTGATATTACCTTCGTCCTGAGAAAAGCAGTCAAAGGGCAAGGTATGGCGGACTTCCTGGAGGCACATCCGCTTCCGGCTGGTTCTCCCCTCGAGTTCGAGCTTCCCGAGGAGGAAACACTCTCACCCTCTCAGGGGAGGGGACTCAACAAGTAGAATCCCCATTCAAGAAAGTGGAAATACTCTCGCCGTAGAGTTACCACATTGGGAGCTCTACTTTGATAGCACTTCCCGGGTGCTCAAGCAAACTGACGGCACCACAACTTATACCTCCGAACGGGCATTATCTTGGTGACTCCACAAGGGGGAATACGGCACAACTCATGTACACTCATGAAGCCGTTGACCACAATCAAGCGGAATATGAGCGTTGATCGTTGGACTTCAACAGGCTGCCGAATGGGCATCAAATGCATAAAGTCTACGGAGACTCGCAGCTGGTCATCCGTCAAGTGCTGGGGGATTACGACGTTCGGAAAAAAGAACTAATCCCCTATCATGCCAAAGTGATGAAACTCCGCGAGAGATTCTACTTGTTCGAAATCGAACACGTCCCCAGAGGGCAAAACTCTCAAGCGGATGGCTTGCCAAATTGGCGTCTGCTCTAAAGCTCCCTCCCGAAGGAGAATTGGGCATAACCGTCCGACATAGGAGGCTGATGCCCAGCGTCCTCGAGGACAACTCCGACCCAAAAATTGCGGAGGTCAACGCCCTTGAAGAAGAAGCCAACCAAGAAGAAGACTGGCGCCAGAAGATCATTCAAATAAAGAACGGTCGGCTGCCCCTAGATCGGGCTGAAAGGGTCCAGCTGTTACGGCAGGCCATGTCCTATCAAATGATCGGAGACCAGTTGTACCAACTTGTCCATGAAAAAGACAAGTCAGTCCTCCTGAGATGTCTCTCCACTAAAGAGGCCAAAGTCATCATGTACGAAGTCCACTCTGGACTGTGCGGGGCCCATCAAGCGGGAGACAAAATGAAAATCAACATCAAGCTAAAAGGCTTCTTCTGGCCGACTATGTACACGGATTGCGTCCAGTATGCGCGTGCGTGCCACCAATGCCAGATCATCAGTTCGGTGCCACGAAAACCGCCAAACGAATTGCATCCAACTGCCCCCGCATGGCCCTTTGCCGAATGGGAATGGATGTCGTGGGACCATTCCCACCATCCTCTGGCGGCCACAAGTTCATTCTGGCAGCCACTGACTACTTCTCCCGATGGGCAAAAGCAATCCCTCTACGAGAGGTGACTGGGGTAGCCGTGGTCAAATTTGTCAAGCCGCACCTGATTCACAGGTTTGGCACCCCTCACCGAATCGTATCAGATAACGATACGCCCTTCAAAAACAAAACGATATATGCGTTGGCGGCCAAATTCCATATAGACTGGAGGACATCAACGGTCTATAACCCTCAAGCCAACGGTCTAGGCGGAAGCCTTCAACTAGACCCTTTGCAAGCTGCTTGCCAAGATAGTCAGCAACCGCAAATGCGATTGGGGGGAGAAGATGCATGAAGCACTCTGGGCATACCGAACAGTCTATAAGACCCCACGGGGTTTCTCCCTTCTCTCTGGTGTACGGAGCTGAAACCATGCTCCCCATCGAAATTGAAATGTCATCCTACAGGGTAGCCGTCCATACCGATCTTCAGCCCGAGAGCGACAAGAATTGAAAGAAGGTTGGAGGAACTATCCGACCTAGAGGGGAAAAGGGTGGAAGCGTACAAACACCTCCAATCCTAGCAAGCCCGCATGACTCGAGCCTATGACAAGAGTCAGGCCTTGTGTCTTCAAGAAAGGCGACCTCGTCATGGTCAAGCAAAGAGAAGTCATGGCAGGCAATCAAGTGGTAAACTCCAGCCAAACTGGCGCGGACTGTATGTGGACACTGAAGTCTATGAAGGTGGGGGATACACGCTGGCAACACATACGGGCGACCGCCCTTTCCACCACTAAATGGCAAGCATCTGAAAATGTATTTTGCCCCTGAGCATGAATTCCACGGGCAACCGCCCTCTGATTCCCTCATAGCCGAATCAGGCTAGGGTTGGACATATGTACCTGTGTCGGAAAAAAAAAGGGAGGGACTAAAAATAGAGATGTCCCGGCAGACTTGACTAATCCCCAAAAGGAGTGCCTAAGGGCGAAAAAAGCCTAAAGTTCGGTTAGGGTGAAAACTCAGGGTGCCCTAAGCAAAAATGGATAACCCCTCAACGTGGAAGCCCATAAAAGGCACGTTGGAAAAAGCCAAAGGGGGCCAGACTTGGTGAAAACCCGAAAGGGCGCCAAGGTTGGTAAAAGAAAAAAGAAAGAAGAATTCTCTCCTTTATGAATTATGTTTTCCTTGGTCAGCAAACCATAGTGGTCGACCGAGTCAAATCCTTAGCCAGCAAACCAAAATAGTAGGCTAAAACTCCTTCTTGGTCAGCAAACCATCTCGGTCGACCAAGTCAAATTCCTTAGTCAATAAACCCCAAAAGGTCTGCTAAAAACTCCTTCTTGGTCAGCAAACCATCTCGGTCGACCAAGTCAATTCCTTAGCCAATAAACCAAAAGGTCGGCTAAAACCCTTCTTGGTCAGCAAACCATCTCGGTCGACCAGTCAAACCTCTTAGCCAATAAACCCAAAAAGGTCAACTAAGCCATGCCCCTCAGCCAGTAAACTCCATGGTAGGCTTTGCCGTCTTTGGCCCACTAATCATAATGGTGGGCTAAAGCAAAAACGACGAATCCCCTAGCCAAGGTTCTGCAACCTCGCTTCGGACTCCAAGCTCCACAAAAAAAAGGAAAAAAAAAAAAAAAGAGGGACTAAAAATAGAGATGTCCCGACAAACTTGGCCACTCCCCAAAAGGAGTGCCCAAGGGCAGAAAGGCCTAAAATCCAGCTGAGGTGAAAACCCGAAAGGGCGCCTCAGGCAAAAATGGATAACCCCTCAACGTGGAAGCCCATAAAAGGGCGCGTTGGAAAAAAGCTAAAGGGGGCTGGCTTCTGTGAAAACCCGAAAGGGCGCAGGAGTCAGTAATGAAAAAAAAATTCCAATCAAAACCAAAATCAAAATCAAATCATTACTTATCAAGGCATATTTCGCGCAGCCAGCAAACAAATGCTAGGCTGGGCCCCTATTCTGCTTGGTAGGTAAACCGAAATGGTAGATCAAGCCATTCTCTTTGACCAACAAACCCCCGTGGTCGGTCAAACCTAAATCCTTTTATCCAGCAAACCCCAAGAAGGTCGCTATTCCCTTTGAACAACAACCCTTGTGGTCTGTCAAACCAAAACCCCTTAGCCAATAAACCCCAAGAAGGTCGGCTATCCTCCTTGACCAACAAACCCCCTGGGTCGATCAAACCTCCCTTTTAGCCAATAAACCCCAAGAAGGTCGGCTATCCTCCTTGACCAACAAATCCCCTGGGTCGGTCAAACCTCCCTTTTAGCCAATAACCCCAAGAAGGTCAGCTATCCTCCTTGACCAACAAACCCCCTGGGTCGGTCAAACCCTTTAGCCAATAACCCCAAAAAAAAGAAGTCGGCTATCCCCCTTTGGCCAACAAACCCCCTGGGTCGGTCGAGTCAAAACCCTTTAGCCAGCAAACCCTAAACGGTAGGCTAACCCTATACCCCCTTTAGCCAGCAACCCAAAGCGATAGGCTAACCCTATATCTCCTTTAGCCAGCAAACCGCAATGGTAGGCTAAGTCCTAGGTGCAAATCTCATGATCGATTGCCCCAAGGTCCGGCCTCGGGCCCTAAAATACAAAAAAAAGGGAAGAAAAAAAAAGGGGGGACAAAAAAAGAGATGTCCCGGCGGACATGATCATCCCCCGAAGGGGACGTTCAAAGGTAAAAAGGCCCCAAACCCGGCTGAAGTGAAAACCCAAAAAGGCGCCTCAGGCAAAAATGGGTAACCCCTCGGTGTGAGAATCCGAAAGGGCGCACCGAAAAAGCTAGAGTGGCTAATCCCCGGCGAAAACCCGAAAGGGCGCTTGGGATGGTAATGTGAAAAAAAAATAATAATATATATATGAAATGAAAATGAAAAAATGAAATGAAATCAACCTCTCTAAGGGGAGGGAAATGTCGCTCGAGCAAGACGGGTCGTACCCATCGAGCAGCCCAAATAAGAAGCGTCGCCGGACCAAGCCAGAAAAAAGGGCCAGCCCCGGCACCAAAACCTTACATCAGATCTTGAAGAATGCACGAAATGCAAGATTCAAGAAGAAGCCTGAGAAAAGCCGATAAGGCAATCTCAGAAAGAGAAAATGTGAAAGCATGTTGAGGAGCAAAAGCCAGCAAGGGCAGGCCTCGTCGACCAAATATCGAAGTCGGGTTGCCAGACCAAGCCAGAAAAGGGCCACTCCCAGCACCAAAACGTGGCAGCAGAGCTGGAAGAATGCCAGAAATGCAAAGTCAAAAAAGAAAAGGACACCGCTCGAACTCACCGGTCCAAGAAACCGAGGAAAGGGCGGGATAAATCAAGCTGAGAAAGACGACGACAAGGAGGAAATACCGCTGAAGGAGACATGGATACTAAAGAAAAGTGCACCCAACAACTTGAACTCTGTCATTCCTCCAAAATATATGGGAGCTCGAGACAAGCCCTCGGGGTAGCCGGTAAAGTATGCACATCGGCTCAAAACAAACAAAAAAGGAGAGAGGGCTCAAGCGTGGAGTCCGCCCCTCAAGGAGCACAGGGCGCCCCGCCCTCTAATCTTGCCAGGGTGGCCTCGCAGTCAACAAGCTCAGATTGAATACCGGAGCAGTCCCGCTCCAAAGCAGCTGTCTCTACCTCGACTACAGACATCCCTTGGTCCAGAGCCGCAACCGACAACTCACAGGTAGTGATGCGTCGCTGGATCTCCTCCTCCTTCCCCGAAGCTTCATCAACTCTTCAAAGAAGCCTACTCGCCCAGTCACCAGAGTCTGGGTGCGCTCCCGGGAGGCAGTCATCCGCAAGTCAAGGGTAGTGGCCTCTTCCTTCAGCTGGGAGATTCTTCCGCACAGCTCCTGTATCCTGAGACGAGCGGCCGCTTCCTGGTGCCTCTGCCTCACCTCGCCCCAAAGCACATCCACAGCAGCCATCCATGGGTCTTTAGGACAACCCATCAAGTGATAGGCGAGGGTACTCCTCCGCAGGACGCCCCGCACGGCTTCGACGGATGGGGGGCTGCTCTCCTCCATAACAGCCCGTGCAGACGCCGTAAAGAGGCTAAGCATTCCTTCAACCCCGCGCACCTGACCTTCCTGTGGAGCGTCAGGCCAAAATATGTCATGCCCCGAAAATGCGTCGGGTCCCTCAAGCGGCACCTCGCTCGAAGACGGGGGAAGTAAGCGACCACCAATAGCTGCCAGAAGCGGGTAAAAGGTCAGCCCAAGACAAAAATGACGCAACCGCAGAAAGTGATAGAGAATAGGGGTCAGAGAGCATAAAGGCTCAAGACCCAGGTCACTGACCCTCTGCGTCAGGTGCCAAAGGAACACCACCGCCACCCTCCATAGCGGGCGCCGCTCCTGCGGCTTCCCCGGCTGCCGCACGTAAGCGCTCCTCGACCAAGGCATCGGACGATCCGCCTGCCCCAAAAAACAAAAACAAAAAAACAAAAACAAACAACAGGGGAAAGAGGTGGGTCAGACAAAGAGAAGATGGTGCGTAATACCCGAAGGCACGGGGAGCATAAAAGGAACAGCGCCCCCAGACTCAAAATACCTGGTAGGAGCTCGCTGGTCCCTGGAAGAAACGGAGTGGCCACAGTCCTGCGAGGAGTGCCCTCTGCACCGCCCACGGCCGCTGTAGGAGGAAGAGCGGTCCCTGAAGGACTCGTCTCCATCATCTCCGCTACAATCTCGGCGCCATCTGCAAAACGAGTGAGCACAAACATCAAGCGGGATATTCCCCCTTGCTCCGGCGAGTGTCGGGACAAATAAACAAAAGAACTCGCTCTCCACAGCGAAAATCCATACCATCGTCCTCTCCAACTGTCCCCTGGCGGACTTCACCCTCCTCTGGCGGGGACACAGCGGGAAGTACAGCTGAGGAAGTGACCGCCACTGAAATGGGAAGGAAGAGTCATTCACTGCATCCAAAAAAAATGCAAAGGCGGTGTAATGACAAAATGGAAAGGCCGAAGGATACTTACTGGCGCTGTGTAACGCCCGCGGCCAGGCTCCTCCCTCGAGCACCCCGAGGGCAAAATCTGAAAAGCTGGGTAGTTCGGTCCCCGTCTCAGAGATCAGCAAGGTGTGAATCTCCTGAAGCGAGGGCGTCGGCACAGCCCGATATGCCACGTCCTCACCAGCGGAAGCCTCCACCGGCACATACCCTGAGAAAGAAGACGAAGGGATCAGATGGCCAAGTCCGCGACAACGACAACAAGGCCAGGCAACAATGCTAAAAAGACAGGCATTCATCCCACCTTGCTCAGTGGGGGACGCTCGCGGAGGCCCCGTCACGTCCGGAGACGGCGTCCCGTCAAACGTGGGGTTGTAATCATCGTCGGCTGGAGGGATAACGTCCTCGCGCGGGGTCGCCCCAGCCGTGTCCTCGCTCCCCGGGGTCTGCGAAACTGCTAAAGGGGAAAGAGAGGGAGAAGAAACGCCCCCAATTAAAAAAGGAAGAAGAAAGGGTAACGCAATACCCGGGATAATGAGCAAGGAAACCAGCTCACCAGCCCCAACCGACAAGGAAGGGTCGGGGGTTTTCCCCCGAGCGGCCGGCTGCAAAGGACCCGCTTCCCTGCTCGCGCGTCGTTTCCGACCATGGGAGGCGTCTCGCTTCGGCATCTCTGTCAGTGGGATGAAGCTCTCTGCTCAAACCGAAAAATGGAAAAGGAGAGCTTAATTAGTACGATCGGGGCGGGGAAAAATGCATGCCGAACATATAGAGAGGGGAATTGCATACCGCTCGGGGCCTGAGAGAAGGTAGGTGGAAGCACCACTTGGCCAAAAGAAATTTTCACGGCCTTCCCCGCTTCAGCTACGGCATCCCAGAAATGCCGCAAAGTGGTGCCGCTATCGATCCAACTAATGAACTCTATCGGGCCGACGCGAGCTATAGAATGGCGGATATGTCGTTCCCAATCTCGCGACAAGTCGGGTAGAATGGGGCTAGAAAGTGCCGCGTCCAGCGGATATCCGCAGTCCAGCAAGAAGTGACGCCACCAGAAGTAGACGAGTGGCGGTTCGCCTCTGCCCCCAGAAGCCGTCAAGCTGCTTTCAGAACACGTCAGGGGCTTCAAAACCCCCACGTAGGCCTTCCGGTCGGCCGGCCCAGAGACCTGCGCCCTTGCTTAGCGACGACTCAGGGTGGGAACCCTCCTGACGAACTCCGGAAACTCATGCTCGAGAAACTCCGATGTGATCACGGGGACTTGAACGTCTACCCGAGACAAGTATGTGCCCTCGGCTGCCTTAATCTGGTCGGTGCGCTCTCGGAATACCTGATTGTGTCGCGACCACCACCGAGCATAATATCCACACCCTCCCCCCTGCTACTCGGGCATGAAACACTCCGGTGAAGGGTCGTGCCTGATAAAATAACACCAGCAGCTGGAAGCTACTAAGTGTCGGTCCAGGCCTTTATACGACCTAGTTGACGGGGACGAAGTCCTGAACAAATGGAAACAAGTGCTCGTCCAAAGGGAAGTGCCTGGGATAGTCATCCCCCCTCGGGTAGCGATAGACCAGCCCCGAGTGGTCTAGCCGGCTCAAGTCCACCAAGCCTTCGGATGGTGAAGGCTCCTCCAGCGGGCCTCGAGCAGGTGCCCTGAGGCCCTCATCAGGACATGGCAACCCCTCCCTTCCTATGGGGCGGGGAATGAAGGACGACATCGGATCATCCGTACGCCGGATGGTACCTACCGGCGCGTGCGACGCCCTGCTGCTCTCCCCACGGTGCTTGGTAGAGCGCAACATCGTCAACCCTGCCACGCAAAAGTTCAACCGTCAGAAATGAAGACAGTGCGACGAGGCAGATAAATGCAAGTGCGGAAGAAGAAACGCATTTGGAATCGGCCACGGGATACCCGCCGTCGCCCTCGTCTCCGACGGATATCCCGTGGGGGGCATTTGTTGAACCCGAAAAAATATCGGGGTCTAGATGAGCCCCGGGCAACAAATTCGCCCGGAGAGCCATAAAGACCGGGAGTAAACCCCAGCCTCCCCACTCGGACACCTGAGATAAATGGGTCCGAGTCCTCGCGTCGATCTAGAGTGATCCGGAAGCGTGGCGTTCGAGAAGTCCGTCGGTGGCGAGAAATACGCACCCCGAGCAGTCGAAATTGGAGACCCGGACGCGCGTTCGAGATTGCGCACGATGCGGATGGGCCCAAAAAAGCCAAGTGCACGTCCCCTCCAAAAATAGGATCGAACGCACGTGGAACGGGCGAAAACGCACGTCGGATGCACGCTGGATGCACGGCGGCGCGGGTGCGTATGAGCCCTGCGCATGCCAAGGACAGACCAGCGCAAAATCCCAGAGCTCTGCTGTGAAGAGGCAGTGGCAAAATGCTCCAAAGGATGGGAGGCCCACCCTTTTTATAGGCGGGCTAGGGAGATGAGGTAGCCAGGAGGGGCCACCCGCACCGGACCAGCGGGGGGGAACCCTCGCCGGACCAGGGGGGCCAACCCCCGCCGACCGGCGCGGGGGGCTAATCCCCGCCGAACTGGCCCACGAGGGTCAGCCCCGCGGACCGGGCGCGGGTGCCACCCCCGCGCCGGACAGTCACGGGGGGGTAATCCCCGCCGAGCCTGCCCGGGGGCAATCCCCGCCGGACCGACCCGCGAGGGTCACCCCCGCCCAGGTTTGGCGTGCCGGATCGAGCCGGCCCGATTCGGGATCCGATGCGCGGCTCGGGCGATGCGGGCGGATCCCCTTTAAACAGGCGGATCGAACCCGATGCGCCCCGATCCGGCCCGATACTGGCGCATCAGGTTCGATCCGCCCGACACCCCTAAGGGTGTCGGCGATGCGCTGCGAATCGGGACTCTACAGTCCCATTCGCAGCGCAGCAGACCGCAGCCCCCTTTCTTCCCTTAGATTTGCATGCCAATCCACAAGTGGAGGCTTCCTACGTGAGTTTGCATCCATTTGGAGGTGGATTTGGAGGCATTCAACCCTTCTTCTTCAAGTTTTTTGGAGGTTCTACAGGGCTTTGAAGGTAAGCCTCCATTTTTCTTCATTTTTCTGTTTTTTTCTTGGTATATGGGTTAGATCTTGTTAGGAAATGTTGTTGCAAGTGATTGGTGTACACTTGCAACCATTTCTCATCAAGATCTACAAGTTTTTCATGTAGATTTGAAGATTTTCCCTAAAATATGATTTTCTGAAAAATAATTTAAAAAATCTTAGAAATTTTTGAACAATCAAAAATTAATAGGAAGGTGTTGTATAAGTTCTATATCATGGTTAGAACTTGATTCCATAAGAAGTTTAGGTATAATTATTTTAATTAATAATTATATTAAAATTAAAAAAAATAAAACTTGAATTTACAGAAAATACCTATGGAGGTGTGAATGTATTTGTAATTTTGTATGATCATGTGATTCATGTCTATGAAAAAATTTATCATATAACAACACTTTCCCCTAAAATATGATTTTCTGAAAAATAATTTAAAAAATCTTAAAAAAATGTAAACAACCAAAATTGATAGGAATGTGTTGTATAACTTCTATATCATGGTTAGAAGTGATTACATAAGAAGTTGAGCTAGAATTAATTTATGTTCTTACATTTTAATAATTAAGAAGTAAGAAGTTGATTACAGAAAATATATATGGAGGTGTGAATGGATTTCTGTGATCATGTTTCATGTATATAAAAAAAATATCATATAACAATTAAGAAGTAAGAACACTTTTTTATAGTGTTCAAATTCTGAGATTGAAATTAATTTACTGTTAATTATTAATTATTTTTTTGTCCTTGTAGATGGCACCGAAAAGGGTTCTGATGATATTGGGTGGCAGCATGGCATCATGTTGGAAAATAGGCACAACTTCAAGTGCAATTATTGTGGTTTTACGGGACAAGGAGGTGGGGTCTCCCGTTTGAAGAAGCACCTTGCTGGTGGTCGACTAGCAGGCTACCATGACGTGCAGGGGTGTAAGTCGGTGCCAAGAGAAGTTAAGAAGCTTATGATTGAACACCTTAAACAGATTCGGGCAGAGACACTAAGAAAGAAGGCAGATAAGGAGATCCAAGAGAGGATTATATCAGGAAGGGAACGAGATAAAGACGTTGATGATGAAGTTGAAATGTATGCAGAATATGTGCCTGATCCTAATGTGCAAGAAACGCTAGCCAGAGCACATAGCAGGGCTGAGGCATGGGAAGGTGATCAAAGGGCAGCCCATAGAGTAAGTTTTCAGGGAACTCAGCATGAGGTTGGCAGTGGCAGTGGCAGTGGCTCAGCGGTAGGTGGCAGTGGCTCCCGTCGATTTTCAAATGTGGGAGATTATTTCACTCGGCCCCCTCCCACACAACACAAGTACCAGAACAAGGCAGGCATAGCAAGAGACCCACAGGTGTGCAAATTGAGGATGTGGACCTTATGTGTATCCTAGGGAGCATGGCAAGCAGATTAGGATTGATGATGCATACAACAAGCAGGGGCCGAAATACAAGGTGGGTCGAGCAATTGCAAAGTGGTGGCACCATACAGGGTTACCATTCAATGCAGCGAACAGTCCATATTACAAAACTACAATACAGGAGGTTCAACGTGGAGGCCAACATGTGCAGCCTCCTACAGCTGACTTGGCTGGGAAATATCTGCAGGAGGAAGTTAATGAGATCAAATCTTACATTGACGGCTTTAAGAAGAAATGGGAGAAGTATGGTGTCACACTGATGTGTGATGGTTGGTCGGGTATCACCAGGAGCAGCCTCATCAACTTCCTGGTGTATTGTGATAGACAAGTCTTCTATCACAAATCTCCACCCTGCATACCATTACACACACGAGCTGGCATATGAGGATGACTTGACGACTGCTTTTACAAGGGTTGTCGAAAGATTGTCAAGAAGTCCTGTGCAAGTAACAGATGCCATTGATGAGGCAAGTATAGGATTATCATCTTCCATCCAAACAAATACTTGAATTTCATATGCATGATGATCAATTTATTAAATGCAGATGAAGAGTTTTCGGGAAGCTATTGGGACCTTTGCTGAGCCATCTGCCATTGCTGGTCGGGAGCGTGTAGAGGGCGGTAATATGCTTCCCATTTCATTTTTTATCATTGCAACTTGATGGTTGAGGTCTGATTGAGATAATTGAATTGGATGCAACTGATTGGTGGTTCAACTTTGGGCATACTGCGCCAACATTGAGGAAAATTGCAGTGAAGATCTTATCGCAGACTTCCTCATCTAGTGGATGTGAGAGGAACTGGAGTACGTTTGCATTGATACACACCAAAGTGCGGAATAGATTGTCATATAAGCGCTTGGACCAATTGGTGTACGTGCACTACAATATGAGGTTGAGGGTCAAACATCTCACACAAGATCCAAAGCAGCGTGGGGAGGTGGAATATGATCCTGTTGATATTGGGTTCCTACGAGATGAAGAAGACCCAATGGTTTCATGGGTTGCACGAGCAACAACAGAGCGGGGGGAGTATGAGTTAGATGAGGAGGCAGATGATCCTGACGATCCACCTCGCCTTAACACTTTGCTAGCAAGGGCAGTAGCAGAAGCAACAGCAGAGGAGGAGGGAGATCATGTGAATGTGGGACAGCCATACTCCCCTCATTATGAGATGGATCCAGAGGCTGAGGTGGATCTTCTTGCGGACATAGAACTGGAGCTTCATGAGCGCAGAGGAGGTGGGCGAGTAATTTCTTTCATTTATCTTACATATTGTATCAATTACAGCTGTGCTAATGTATCATGTTGGGGGCTATTGCAGGTGGAGGACATGGTGATGATGATGATGATTTTGAGAGGTTAATGGAAAGCCTCCCCCGCACACAATCTAGAAGGAGAGGGTCATCTACCCAAGATGCACCTCCCTCACAATCTACAAGGGCTCCCACATCATCTCAATTGGCAAAAGGAAGCAAATAGCAACAAAATCCCGCCGAAAAAAAACTGGTGCAACAGAGTCCCGGCCAAGTAAAGGAGTTGTTATATAAGACCGCCCCAGTACAAAAAAAGAAGGGTTGGTTTTCTGGCTGGGGATCCAAGAAAGGCAAGAAAGGTGCTATCGTTGTTGAAGATCCACTTGACATTGTCGATGCAGAGACTTTGGATCCAAACGCAGATGATGAGACACCGTCTCCGTTGGATTCACCCCGATTGCCCAATAGCGCCTCCCATGATTCGATGACTATTGGTAGGTCATCATTTTGTATTGCACATTACCTCAAATGTATTAGTATTTGTACTAACCTATCTTAAAATTATATTGCATTTGCAGGTGGTTCTTCTTCAGATGCTGGGGGTGACGGTGGTGGTAACGGTGGAGGTGGAGGTGGTGACGGTGGTCAGGGAGGAGGAGATGGTGACGATGATCAGGAGGAGGAGGTGGTGGGATGGAATTCACAGAGGAGCAATTTTATGGGGGTGCAACACAAGATAGTAGTCATGGTGCCCCAATGCGGTACAATAGAAGGCAGAAGTTTAGACCTGGCAGTTAAGAAAGATGTTCAGTGGATTCCCATAGCTATGACACTATGATATCAGACTTTGAGAGGATGAGTACACAAGAGTCTGTCGGATCCTATGGCGGCCATAGCTATCACCCCGAGTCCACTAGCACAGACTACTCTAGTGGGTACGGACCGTACAGTGGGTACACTGCCACAGCAGGCTACCTTGGTCCATCTCCATATATGCATCCTCCTCCTGCATTTTTTGTTCATGTTCCAGTTTAAGTTTTTGCTCCTGTGGAGGATGTACAGATGGCACAACTGAATGTAATCCGTCCCGGCAGCCAGGTGTGGGACCATTATCTAAGTCAGTTTCGTCAGAGATACCATACCATCATGACATGGGATGAGTATTGTAGTTTTGTGTCTCGAACAAAAGGTCATCACCTTATTGGAGAGCTTCCCTCAGAGTCAGATGAGTCAGAGTCCGTGCCTATCCAATCCCAATGGAATGCATACGATCCATATCAACAAGGGCATTGGGGATATTGGAGTAAGTCATTATATTATGTATTGGAATTGAGAGTTTGATAGTTGTATTGACTTTGTGCAATGTAAATATCTTTCAATTAATGAGTTTCAATTTATTTTCACTCTTCTAATACTTTTTTATAAAAATAAATGTTTTTATAGCATTACATGATATAAATCTCATGGAATATGATGAAAGATATTTACAAGAGGCCTAAACCACACAATTATTCAAAAAAAGGCCAGATTCAAAGGAATCGGCCAAAAAATGGGTCATAAACAGGGGTTCTGCCCGAATCCATGCGAATCGAACCGAAACGGTTCGATCCGCCTGAATCGGATCGAATCAGGCAAAGCCCGATTCGGTCCGAATTGGCGATGCGCCAAACCCTACCCTCACCGAACGGGCGTGAGTTCGACCCGCGCCGGACCAGCGCGGGGTGGGACCCCTAGTCTGGCGCCCATACAGGCCCCTGGTCTGGCGCCCATGCGCACCCCTTTGGGCCCTTGGTCTGGCGCTTCTGCGCGGCCCCTGGTCCGACGCAACTTAGCCCTCGATCCTAGCGCCCTACTGATCTGGCGAACCTCCGCTCTCGGCCCAGCGCCCGAGGACCGAAGCGACCTCACCCCCGCCGGGCCGTGTACCCCCGCCGGGCCACCCTTCAGCTTCTCCTATAAATAGAGGGGCAACCCTCCATTCTAAAGATGCGCAAACCCCCAGGGAAGGTCCGGAAAAGCCCCTGCTTGCGAGAGCTCGTCTTTTTCCGCTGAATTCCAAGTCGTTCCGGCGTTCGTGGGATCATTCCGTCTGTGCTCCACTCGCCGGAAGCCGATGCCAAGACGCTGCAGGTCACTATACAAACCCCAGCATTTGGCAGTGATGTATAAGTCCTCCCGTGTTAGAAAATGACATGCGTAGAGGCAAGTTTGTCCGACAGTGGTACAAACACCCTGTCATCGATGTAAATGTGAATGTCGTGATATGTAAGCGACCGATGGAGGCACAAATACCCCATTGTGAGCGTGCATGGCTTGATGTATTATGTAAGCGCCTAGCGGAGGCACAAAACCCGTTATAAGCGTAAATGTAAACATCATATTGTGTAACGTCCGGCGGAGGTACAAACACCCCGTCGTTGACCTACATGTAAATGACATATTGTGTAAACGCCCAGTGGAGGAAAAAACTCCCCATAAAAGGCGCAAATGTAAATATCATAAATGTATTTGAGCATATCTGTGGAAACTTATTTCGTCATCTATTTCTTTTAAATCTCGGCACAAGGTCTTTTAACAAACGTATCGCATCGAAGGTGTTCGAGTTTTTTACTCGATGTAAATGAAACACGACTTCGGTCGGTGGGGAACGGTCCAGTACACGACCACTCCAATCACCTGAAAATACGAGCGCACGCGGAAAAATGAAATGAAATATTCGAGGGCTTCAGGGTTAGTCTCCCCCCCCCCCCCCCCCGCCTTTTAAAATTCACTTAAAGCGATAAATATTCCGCGTTCAACAGTCCTATAAGAGAACGGCCCGGCACCCGGGTCCCCGGCCCTCCCCCCACAAGGATCCGACCGTCGGCACCGCCGCCCACGGGTCGAAGACCGGAAGGGCTAACGGATCGGTCTAACGAGATATGTGACGGAAAGTAAATAACGACAACTGTACTAAAGATGTACAACTAGTGCAAGAAGAAGTCTAACACAACGTGCAAGTCTAGTACAAGTCCCAAAGTAGTAAAGAGTACAAGTGCAGAACGGAAAAAGAATAACACATCCCTTAGCGGCATACCCCGAGGGTGAAGTACAGAACTGGGGGAAACACTGCCACTAGAGACGCCGACTACTGCGGGCCCATCTCCTCGCTACGCCGCGGAGGGAACTGCTGTGAAGTCTCACCTGCAAAACAGGGAGTGAGCTTCACGAAGAAGCCCAGTAGGGACTACCAATCTCCCACTGGTTCCACAAGCATATAGACTAGTGCGATAATTAAATAAAGCAGTAAAGTCTAATCTACTAAACAGAGTAAAGTGCGGAAGTGTGAAAGAACTACACAGACGTCGGTCTAAGCCACTCGGCGGGACCGGTAAACCCGTGTAAACCAAGGCACCACAAGAACCCAGCTGTAAACGCAGACAGCGAACTGCCTGGACAAGCACACTAGCTACAGTACACTACTCTAGTCAGCTGGTCAGGTGCGCCACGCGTCTTACCCTCGACCAACGGTCCATGTCTGACACCTCCCGTCGGAGTGAGACGCGGAACCACAAGTAACCACAACTGCCGTAGTCTGGCCGGACTACGGTCCCACGCCTGACACCTCTAGGTGGTACCGGAACCACGTAGAGTGAGGCAGTGAGAACAGACTAGCTGAACTGCGCCGTCGAGTCACACACTACCGGCGTACCAGTCTCAGCTAAGAGAGCTCCACAAACGACCACGTCGCTGTCCCACCGTTTTCCCCTACTGCTACCAAAGTCAACGACTCGAGCAAACCCCGCCGCCTGGAGCAACACCCTCTGACACAAGCGCGCGGGAACCGGGGGTCCCAGGTAACGGTAACAACCTGTCTCGCGGACAAGCCCTCAAGTGCCTAGCACCGGGCGAAGAGAGAGACTAGCAGTAGCACTGTACTAGGAAACAGCACAGGTGCCGAGAAAACCGAGTCGCAGCGGAAGCAAGACACTGAGCAGGTGGCAAGGTCCCTTCTCTGACTGAGAAGGCGACAGGCTCCGTGTCGCCATCAGGATGGCGACAACCAAGGCGGCGCAACCCTACTGATTTGATAGCGACAAGGCCATTGTCGCTATCAGGTCAGTGCTCCGGAACAGACACAGGAACGGAACGGGAAAAACAAGCAGAAGGCGACGGCCCCCATGTCGCCACCAAGGTGGCGACATAGATGCTGTCGCCTTCAGGAGTTCCTGAAGGCGACGCATCGATGTGTCGCCACCTGGGTGGCGACACCAAAGGTGTCGCCTTACCAGGGTGCAACACACGAGGCTCCTTCTTCAGGCCCTCAACCACACTACAATCACAACCGCGGGAGGGAAACATGTAGGCTATTAAACATGGTTCTAAAGAGCTCAAACCACCCTCTAGAACCCCAACAAGCATGCACAATAACCTACACTCACATGCATCTCACTCAACATGGAGAACCCTCAAACCCAAGCAACCATTGCATGCAAAGCACACACAACCACATCCATAACCAAAGCATGAAAACAACCTAGCATGCAAGTTCTAGGCTTGGAAGAGGTGAGGATCCTAGCAAGTGGAACTAGGGGGAAGGTTTGGGTTCCCTACCTCGAGATGAAGATCCAACCTCAAGGGCCCTTCTCGTAGGTTAGCAACCCTCCACCTCCGAGCTCCGACGATCCACGAGCCTCCTCCCACGAACCGAGCACTTCCTCTCCCTAGGAGACCATCATCCAAGCATCCCAAGAAGAGGAAAGACAGTGAGAGGGGGATCAAGCAATGGGGAACACAAGGGCAAACAAACAAGAACAACCCAACCAATCAACAACCAAGAGCAACCTACCGCAAATGGTCAAACAACCTCCTCCCAAGCCTCCACAGAGTCCCCAAGCTCAGTTCGCCGGAGGAGAAGCCTTCACCAAGCAAGGAGACGAACTGGGGCTTGTGCTCTCGGCCTGAGCACTAACCCTTTGAAATGAGAAGGCGACATGGGCCCCGTCGCCTTCAGTAACCCTGAAGGCGACATAGGCATGTCGCTATCCCCTGCTCAACGGTCAAGTCGACCTGCGACATCGCCACGTGTCAGCCATGCAGGCCTGACACCAGAAGGCAACATAGGACATGTCGCCTCCTTACTGCCAGATGCTGACACCTGTCATCCCTCTTCAGACAACTACACGACAAAGGTGCAAGCGGCTGGCAGCAAAGAGAGAAGGCGACATAGGGCTAGTCGCCTTCCCAACTGGAAGGCGACAAGCCACATGTCGTCTTCAGAAGGCGACATACCCTGTGTCGCCACCCTTGATGGAGGGCGACTAGTCAGGGTAACATGGGATGTTACAATCTAACCAATAAAAAAATAATTTCATCCTCGAAATTCAGGGCGAAACTAGGGGAACAAAAGTAAAACAGCGTACCTGTCACTCGAACAAGTAAGGAACTGCTCCCGCATCTCGTCCTCACGCTCCCAAGTGGCCTTGCCACCAGCGCGGTGCTCCAAAACCACCTTGATGAGTGGGATCCTCCTCCTGCGAAGCTGCTGCACTCTGCGGTCCACCACGCTGACTGGGTACTCTGGCACGGACAAGTCGGGGGCGACCTCAAGCTGCGAGTAGTCGAGCACATGCGACGGATCTGGCATGTACTTCCTCACTGCGAAACGTGGAAGACGTCGTGAACACCTGCCAACTCAGACGGAAGGGCTAACCGGTAAGCGACCTCGCCCACACGCTCCAAGATGGAAAAAGGGCCATCAAACCTCGGGCTGAGCTTGCCCTTCTTCCAAACCTGAGAATGCCTTTGGTAGGCGAGATCCGAAGGAACACTCTGTCGCCAACCTCGAACTGAAGCGGTCTCCTGCGGACGTCGGCGTAGCTCTTCTGTCTGCTCTGCGCTGTCTGCAACCTCTGCCGGATCAGCTCACTGTGTCTGCACACTGCTGAACTAGCTCCGGACCCAGCAACTGCCTCTCACCAACCTCGTGCCAGTGCAACGGAGTCCTGCACGGCCGACTATACAGAGCCTCGTAGGGCGCCATCCCGATGCTGGAGTGAAAGCTATTATTATAAGAAAACTCCACCATGGGAAGGTGCGACTCCCACGTGCCGCCCCAGTCTAGGCAACACGCTCTCAACAAGTCCTCGAGGTCTGTAGGTCCTCTCAGACTGCCCGTCTGTCTGTGGGTGGTACGCCGAACTCAGCCTCAGCTCAGTGCCAAGTGCACGATAAAGCTGCGCCAGAAACGAGAAGTGAACCTCAGATCTCTATCTGAGAAACAGAGACCGGGGTTCCGTGCAAAGGTACCACTCTGTCCACAAACAACCGAGCAAGTCTGTCAACTGGCCAAGCTGCTCTGACTGGAAGAAAGCGAGCGGTCTTCGTCAACCTGTCAACGATGACCCAACACTGTCGTGCCCCTGAGAGGTACGAGGTAAGCCGGAAACAAAGTCCGTGGTGATATGCTCCCACTTCCACACTGGAATGGGAAGCGACTGCAACTCACCACCAGACGCTGGTGCTCTGCCTTCACCTGTTGGCAGGTAAGGCAGCGCGAAACAAACTCAGCGATATCTCTCTTCATCCCCGGCCACCAAAAGAGTACCCTCAAGTCATGGTACATCTTGGTAGCCTGGATGAATAGAGTATCACGACCGGTGAGCCTCGGACAGTACTCCTCCCTGGCGTCCTCTGGAACGTAGAGTCTGCCTCGGAAACGAACCTCGTTGTCCTCGTCCAGTGCTACCTCGGGAACCGCAACACGTCTGCCAAGTCCTCGTCTGCACTCTGAGCCTCAAGTACCTGCTGAAAAATCCACGGACGAACGGTCAGGACGGCTGCCACTGCCCTCTCGGGAGGCTCGACGGTACAAACACACTCTGAGCGGCGTCCTCCAGGAGTCTCCAGTGTCTAACCAACAAAGAACTCAGGTGGGCTCTCCTACTCAAAGCATCTGCCACGACATTAGCCTTCCCTGGGTGATAGGAAAGACTAAAGTCATAGTCCTTCAAGTATTCGAGCCACCTGCGCTGCCTGAGGTTGAGATCCCTCTGCGTGAAGACATACTGTAAGCTGCGGTGGTCGGTGAAGACCTCGAACACCTCACCGTACAAGTAGTGCCTCCACAACCTCAAGGCAACACGACCGCTGCAAGCTCCAGGTCGTGCGTCGGGTAGTTCTGCTCATGCTTCTTCAGCTGACGAGAAGCATAGGCAACTACTCGACCGTGCTGCATCAACACAGCACCCAAACCAGTACCCGAAGCGTCTGTGTAGACAACAAAGTCGCCAGTGCCAGAAGGAACAACCAGGATCGGAGCTGAAGTCAGCCGACTCTTCAGCTCCTGGAAACTCTGCTCGCACTCTGTCGTCCACACAAACCGGGTCTCCCGCCTGGTCAAACGGGTCAAAGGCTCTGCAACTCTGGCGATCCTACACGAACCTCCTGTAGTAGCCTGCCAGCCCCAGGAAACTGCGAACCTCAGCACTGTAGTGGGCTGGCCCCAAGAAACAACGGCCTCAACCTTGGCGGGATCAACCGACACACCTGCACCAGAAACAACATGCCCAAGGAAGTGCACCTCCTTTAGCCAAAACTCACACTTGCTGAACTTGGCATAAAGTCGGTGACTCCTCAAAGTTTGCAATACCAGCCTCAAGTGAACCTCGTGCTCCTCCGCGTCGCTGAGTACACCAGGATGTCGTCGACGAACACCACCACGAACCGGTCCAGGTACTCGCTGAAAACACTGTTCATCATCTCCATGAACGCTGCTGGGGCATTTGTGAGCCCAAAAGGCATCACGACAAACTCGAAGTGACCGTAGCAGGTGCGAAAGGCTGATCTCGGAACGTCTGATTCCGAATCCGCAACTGGTAGTAACCCGACCTCAAGTCGATCTTCGAGAACACTGAAGCTGTCTGCAACTGGTCAAACAAGTCATCGATCTGGGCAAGGATACTTATTCTTCACGGTAACCTGATTCAGCTGACGATAATCAATACACATTCTCAGGCTACCATCCTTCTTCCTCACAAACAACACAGGCGCTCCCCACGGCGAGCGGCTAGGACGAATGAAGCCCAACGCAAGAACTCCTCTAGTTGGCGCTTCAACTCCCGCAGCTCCGCCGGCGCCATCCGGTACGGTGCCTTGGACGCAGGCATCGTCCCCGGAAGCAACTCAATGGAGAAATCTACCTCCCGCTCAGGCGGAAACCCAGGTAGATCCTCCGGAAACACGTCAGCAAACTCACAAACAACCGGCACGTCAGGAAACAGCAACTCACCCGAATCCGAGGCACAAACGGAAGCTAGGAAAGCAACACAACCGTCTCGGATAAGACGCCGAGCTCTACAGAGAAAACAAAGGGTCGGTGGACAGACCGGGTACCTCGGAAGCAAAGCACAGGTGCTCCAGTAACTCGAACCGCACGGTCTTTCGCTGACAATCTACCAAAGCAGAGTGTGCCTCTAACCAGTCCATGCCCAAAATGGCATCGAAGTCGTGGAGCTGCAAGGCAAACAGTCTGGCTGGTAGCTGGTGGCCTGCACCTCGACGGTGACACCCTCCAAGTAACCAAGGGTACGAACGAAGTCACCCGTCGGAAGCTCAACAGCTAGGTCGCAGGTCCGCTCCGGAGCAAACTCGGTCAAAGTAGCAAAGAACTCCTCTGAAGCAAAACAGTGCGTAGCACCGGATCAATCAAAACTCTAGCAGCTCTACCAAGGATAGGAATCGTACCGACGACCAGGTTAGAGGCCTCCGCCTTCTCTGGTGATGTTCATCACCCGACCGCGTCCACGACCTCGCTGAGGCTGCTGCTGCTGCGGACGCTGCTGCTGCTGTTGCCCCTGGTACTGCTGCTGGCGCTGAGGTGGCTGGGGTGGACGGTACTGCGCCTGAGGTGCCTGCTGGTGCTGCTCCTGCTGCTGCATCAACGGACACTCTCGCCTGAAGTGCCCCTCCTGCCCGCAATGGTAACAACCCGAACCCTGCTGGCTCTGCTCTGCTCCCTGCTGGACGGACTGCTCCGCTGGAAACGGCAAGGTCTGACGCCTCTGCTGCTGCGAGTGACGCCTGCCTCCACGAGTGAACAACTTCTTCAACTTCGTGGTCAGGCCAGCACCGCCTGTTCCCGAAGAGGAAGAAGAAGACACACTCCCCCGACTGCCTGTAGGGGCACTGGTACGGAGAAGATCTCCCTGAACCTCCACTCTGCTGCGGCTGAAACCGACACTCCGCTCCACGGCCGTAGCTCTCGCCACTGCTACTGACAAGGTGTCGCAGAGGTGACCAGCCATGGCCCACCTCAAGTCGGGACGTAGCCCGCTAATGAACCGCTCGGTACGAGCCTGCTCACTAGCTGCCACGTGGGGAACGTGTCGAAGTAGCTGCAGAAACCTCTGATGGTACTGTCCCACGGTTAAGTCTCCCTGGACTAACTCGGGAACAAGTCCCTCCTCTCCGGCAGACATAGTCGGGAAGGTACTCGCCGCGGAAGGCCTCGAGAAACTGCTGCCAAGAGATCTGCTCCAACCTCCTGCCCTGAAACCTGGTCAGCCTCACTGCTCGCCACCACTCATGGGCTGACCCCTTCAGCTGATATACTGCCAAACGAACTGATCCAACTCTGCAGAGTCCATGGTCTCGAAGGTGCGCTCGAGCTCATGGACCCAACTCTCTGCTCTATCCGGATCGCAGTCGCCTACATACGTAGGAGGTCGAAGACGAAGGAACCTCTCCAGAAGCACGGTGCGGTCCTCAGGTGCTGCTGCTGCTGCTGGAGTCTGCTGCCGAACTACGGGTGGTACCTCTGGCTGAACCGGTGCTGCCTGCGGGGTCGGTGGTGGCTGCTCCTCTGCTGCCATCTCTGCAAACTGCTGACCTCCTGCTGGCATCTGCTGGTACGGCTGGTACTGCTGCTGCGGTGGGTACTGCCACGGACCCTGAAGCATCGCTCTCCACCACTGCTCCATGACGGCCGGCGGGGGCGCAGGTGGATACCACTGCTGCTGCTCCTGCTGCTGCTGCGGTCCTCCCTGCGGCAACGGGTCGTCAGGCTGCTCGAACTGCTGGGGCTGAGCACCGAACGGCACCTGCTCGGCAGCAACCGAACTGACCGACTCAGTCTCCTGACGCTCCACCAAGTTATGAGCCTGCCTGCGAGTGCGTGGAGGCATGATCTGCAAAACAGCCAGATTTAGTTATTGACACTTAAGACTCCGGCGGCTAGCAGTGTTCACTTATACTTTCTAAGGGACTTTACGTCATTACTCATTTCCACCACAAGTCTTGATAGACCCCTTTCTCTGATACCACTGTAACGGCCCCGGCGCCCGGGTCCCCGGCTCCCACCAAGGATCCGACCGTCGGCACCGCGCCGCCCACGGGTCCGGAGACCCGGAAGGGCTAACGGATCGGTCTAACGAGATATGTGACGGAAAGTAAATAACGACAATTGTACTAAAGATGTACCAACTAGTGCAAGAGAAGTCTAACACAACGTGCAAGTCTAGTACAAGTCCCAAAGTAGTAAAGTACAAGTGCAGAACGGAAAAGGAATAACACATCCCTTAGGGGCATACCCCGAGGGAAGTACAGAACTGGGGGAAACACTGCCACTAGAGACGCCGACTACTGCGGGCCCGTCTCCTCGCTACGCCGCGGAGGGAACTGCTGTGAAGTCTCACCTGCAAAACAGGGAGTGAGCTTCACGAAGAAGCCCAGTAGGACTACCAATCTCCCACTGGTTCCACAAGCATATAGACTAGTGCAATAATTAAATAAAGCAGTAAAGTCTAATCTACTAAACAGAGTAAAGTGCGGAAGCGTGAAAGAACTACACAGTCGTCGGTCTAAGCCACTCGGCGGGACCGGAAACCCGTGTAAACCAAGGCACCACAAGAACCCAGCTGTAAACACAGACAGCGAACTGCCTGGACAAGCACACTAGCTACAGTACACTACTCTAGTCAGCTGGTCAGGTGCGCCACGCGTCTTACCCTCGACCAACGGTCCATGTCTGACACCTCCCGTCGGAGTGAGACGCGGAACCACAAACTGCCGTAGTCTGGCCGGACTACGGTCCACGCCTGACACCTCTAGGTGGTACCGGAACCACGTAGAGTGAGGCAGTGAGAACGGACTAGCTGAACTGCGCCGTACGAGTCACACACTACCGGCGTCCAGTCTCAGCTAAGAGAGCTCCACAAACGACCACGTCGCTGTCCCACCGTTTTCCCCTACTGCTACCAAAGTCAACGACTCGAGCAAACCCCGCCGTCTGGAGCAACACCCTCTGACACAAGCGCGCGGAAACCGGGGGTCCCAGGTAACGGTAACAACCTGTCTCGCGGACAAGCCCTCAAGTGCCTAGCACCGGCGAAGAGAGAGACTAGCAGTAGCACTGTACTAGGAAACAGCACAGTTGCGAGAAACCGAGTCGCAGCGGAAGCAAGACACTGAGCAGGTGGCAAGGTCCCTTCTCTGACTGAGAAGGCACGGCCCCGTGTCGCCATCAGGATGGCGACAACCAAGCGGCGCAACCCTACTGATTTGATAGCGACAAGGCCTTTGTCGCTATCAGTCAGTGCTCCGGAACAGACACCGGAACCGGAACGGAAAAACAGGCAGAAGGCGACGGCCCCCATGTCGCCACCAAGGTGGCGACATAGATGCTGTCGCCTTCAGGAGTTCCTGAAGGCGACGCATCGATGTGTCGCCACCTGGGTGGCGACACCAAAGGTGTCGCCTTACCAGGGTGCAACACACCGAGACTCCCTTCTTCAGGGCCTCAACCACACTACAATCACAACCGCGGAGGGAACATGTAGGCTATTAAATATTTCTAAAGAGCTCAAACCACCCTCTAGAAACCCCAACAAGCATGCACAATAACCTACACTCACATGCATCTCACTCAACATGGAGAACCCTCAAACCCAAGCAACCATTGCATGCAAAGCACCACACAACCACATCCATAACCAAAGCATGAAAACAACCTAGCATGCAAGTTCTAGGCTTGGAAGAGGTGAGGATCCTAGCAAGTGGAACTAGGGGGAAGGTTTGGGTTCCCTACCTCGAGATGAAGATCCAACCTCAAGGGCCCTTCTCGTAGGTTAGCAACCCTCCACCTCCGAGCTCCGACGATCCACGAGCCTCCTCCCACGAACCGAGCACTTCCTCTCCCTAGAGACCATCATCCAAGCATCTCAAGAAAGGAAAGACAGTGAGGGGGATCAAGCAATGGGGAACACAAGGGCAAACAAACAAGAACAACCCAACCATCAACAACCAAGAGCAACCTACCTTGCAAGATGGTCAAACAACCTCCTCCCAAGCCTCCCACGGAGTCCCCAAGCCTCAGTTCGCCGGAGGAGAAGCCTTGCACAAGCAAGGAGACGAACTGGGGCTTGTGCTCTCGCCTGAGCACTTAACCCTTTGAACATGAGAAGCGACATGGGCCTCGTCGCCTTCAGTAACCCTGAAGGCGACATAGGCCATGTCGCTATCCCCTGCTCAACGGTCAAGTCGACTTGCGACATCGCCACGTGTCAGCCATGCAGGCCTGACACCAGAAGGCGACATAGGACCTGTCGCCTCCTTACTGCCAGATGCTGACACCTGTCATCCCTCTTCAGACAACTACACGACAAAGGTGCATGCGGCTGGCAGCAAAGAGAGAAGGCGACATAGGGCCAGTCGCCTTCCCAACTGGAAGGCGACAAGCCACATGTCGTCTTCAGAAGGCGACATACCCTGTGTCGCCACCCTTGATGGAGGGCGACTGGTCAGGGTAACATGGGATGTTACAAAGGCAATGAGGGGTGGTGCAAAGGAAGTTCTAGTGGATGAGGAGGAGGAGGGAGGTGAGGGGCTACACTTCACTCTCCATGAGAATCTTCTCCTGGAACACAAGGGGAAGAGGACACGATAAGGGAGATGGTGATATCCTTAGCTTATATGAGACTAAGTGTGAAGGGGATGGCGTGAGGCTGATGAGAGAGATTGGTGGAGTAGACTTATGAAGGGGATGGTTTCTCTGACGGTTGGGAGGGATGGAGGTATAATGGTGTTGTGGAATCCAGGAGATGGAGGGGAGGTGGATTGATCGGTGGGCCATCTCTCTTCATTTCTGATGTCTGAGGGACGACTTCTCTTGCGACTTTCCTAGGTCCTCAAACTAGGGAAGGAAAGAGTTGTCTATGGCAAAAGCTTTTGACCTACTACCTTTCTTCTAGTCGGCCTTGGTGTGTGGATAGAGATTTCAATAAGGTATTGGCAGTGTCAAAGAGGTTAGGAGCCCATTATCTCTAGAGAGAGATTGAGGATTTCTGCAACTTCATCTAACAAGTGGCCCTCATTGATGTTAGAATGATGAATGCTCAGTTCACCAAGTCCAACTTGAGGGAGAATCTATCCTGCTCTAGACTTGACAGATTCTTTGTGTTAGTGGACTAGAAGGACCACTTCCCTCACATGCAAGTCTCCTGTTTGCTTGGCCAACCTCTAATTACAAGCCTATTCTCTTGACAACCAGACGTAGTCAGGAGAAGAGACAAGTCTTCAGATTTGAGAGGATCTGGTTCGAAGAAGCAAATTTCCTTGACATGGTGAGGAGTGCATGGCAGAGGCGCATGGCCCATAGTTCCTTCATGGACAATCTGATAGAGAAATTGAAGAACTTAGCTTTTGTGCTCAAAAGATGCGGAGCTAGCAAGAAAATTCCAAGAAGGTAGGAAAAGGATAGAATAATCCTTCATTCTGAGGCCCTAGACTAGCCGGAGGAGACAGGTTTGTTGGATGATGTCGACAAGTCTAGGAGGGAATCCCTTCATGTAGAGTACGATGAGATTTCATTCAGGGAAGAGATTTATTGGAAGCACAAATCCAGGAAGAAATAGTTGAAGGAATGTGACAAGAACACTGCCTATTTCCACAGGATTGCCTCAACAGGAGGACAAACCATATTTCTTCTTCTTAGGTTGGGCGTCAGCAAATTTAGAGAGAGGACGACATCTGTCAACATGCCAAGCTCTTCACTGAGGAGTAGAGGAGCAGGCCAGATTTCTCGATAATTTGCTTCCATCTCCCTTCAGTTGAGAGGGTAGGCGGGCCCCTTTCTCGAAGAGGAGATCAGACAGGCGGTCTTCTCCCTTGTAGGAGAAAAGGCACTCGACCCAGAGGGTTTCCCCATGGCATTCTTTCAGTATCGCTAGGACATTATCAAGCATGATGTCGTTGAAGGAGTGCAAGAAGTCCAAGAAAGCAGGGAACATTTGAGGGGTATTAATAAAACCCTCTTAGTGTTGATTCCTAAGAAGATGGATGCAAACGCTTTCTCAGATTTTAGACCCATTAGCCTAGTGAATAGCACATATAAATTTATTTCTAAGTTGCTAGCAAGGAAGCTTCAGGGGGTCATTGGCGGTTTGATTAGTGAGTACCAGGGGGCTTTCATTGGAGGAAGACATATCCAAAAGAATTTCCTTCTTCCTCGTGAATGTTTGTATGGGATGAAGCAACAGAGACAGAGGGGTATGGTACTCAAGCTGTACTTTGAGAATGCATACGACATAGTGAATTGGAACTATCTTATCAAGGTTTTGCAGAAGATAAGATTCTATCACACTTGGACCCCGTGGATATGGGAGTGCATCTTATCTGCCTCATTTTCTATGATCATTAATAGGCAGCCCTCATATTAGTGGGAGAGGACTTCGGCAGAGGGACCCTTTGTCCCCCCTTCTTTTTGTGTTGGTAGCTCATATTATGAGTTATTCATGGTTGAGAGCCAAGGCAGATGGAGTCGTTAGGGGCTTTCAGACAAGCCAGTCTACTTCCGTATTACCCACCTTCAGTATGTAGATGACACTATACTCTGACAAGGTGCAGTAGATGTATGATGTTAGTTGATACTCTAGGCTAGGTTCTTTTGCATGGTAAAAGGATAAAGATAGAGGTTGGCAAGACATTGCGATCAGAGATTTCAATTTGGTGCTCTTATGTAAGTTGCTTTGGAGGCTAAAGACAAAGAAGGGAGGCCTTTGGGCGCAGCTTATTAGAGAAAATCCTCATCCAGAGTTTGGGACCTGTTGACACGGGATTTATATCACTTTAACATATCATTTGATTTTGGATGGCTCATTTGATTTATCTGGTTCATGTATCCATTTCATTTGGGTATTCATTTATTTCACATGCTTTGATTTGTGTATCGTGATTTGCGGGGCGTGCCAGTCTGTCTAACAGACAGAAGAAAGAGTCGCGCAATGCGGAGAAGGTATTTTTGGGTGTCCATGGAACGGACGGGTGTGGTGTCCGTGAACGGACGGGTATGGTGCCCGTGGAACGGACGGGTATGATGCCCGTGGAACGGACGGGTATGATGTCGAGGGACGGACGGGTATGATGTCCGTGAAGGACGGGTATGATGTCGTGGGACGGACGGGTATGGGTCCGAGGAACGGACGGGTGCGCCGTATTTTAATCTGAACTCCTTGAGTCCTGTATCTATACTCATCAGGTGATTGAGGTAGCATGTGCTGGACCTCTGTCTCCATCGACCGGAGTCGATGTTACATTTACATCGAGTTAAGACTCTTGGTTATTTAACACCAGTTTTAACCCGAATACCATTCATAGCAAAGGGGATGAGAAAATACACACTTTTTTAGAAAATCCTGGTCATGATGTATCATTTTTCTTTTGGTTATTTTTGAAATACTTTTGCTTTGAGTGTTTCATTTTGAAAAGACTGCCCTTTGTGGAGTCCGAGATATGACTTTTAAGAAGGGAACAGATATTTCCGTGAACCCATTGGGGTCTCCCTCCTCTCCTTTTTTGAGAAAGATGTTGTTTGAAGGTTTTATTTGGAAAACCTGAGGATTATTATTGCAGACAGGCATATACCCGTGCATTTGATTCTGAACTTGGGGGAAGTCGTGATTCAAAGTAGCATTTCTGTATTAGAAGAGTTGCTACATCAATTTTTTATGACGTGATATCTTTTACAACATCCTTCTTTTAAATGAAGTCTGAATTGAGGGAGAATTTCCTTCCTCCTCGTTCATCATTTTATTCATTCATCATTCATTTTTTTATTTGTATGAGTATGATTTTCGAAGAACGTATGCACATATCTCATGGACGTAATCTTGAAGTTCCTTTCTGGAAACTGTCCATATGAACACAATTCTTGTGGGTATGCATCATGCTGCTCTTTGGAGTAACTGAGCGCAGTTCGGGTCCTATCACAGTTCGGGTCTGTCACAGTTCGGGTCCTGTCACAGTTCGGGTCCTGCCATAGTTCGGTCCTGCCATAGTTCGGGTCCTGTCCCCTTTTTTTGGATGTGTGTATATCATCACAATTTTTATAAATTTATTTTGGCAGAGTTTCCGCTTATGCGGAATGCCCTCACGAAGATATATGCATATGAACATGTACTTATATCCATGTGTCCCCAAAGAACCTTTGTCCGGAGGGATTTTGCCCTTAAAAAAAGTATGTGTATATACGATCATAATTTGCAGTTTACGCATATTTCTCACCGGTATTCCCTTTTGAGTGAAGTGTCCGGCAAAAAGGACCATCTGCATATGCAGAATCCTTTTTGAGAGGCATACGCATATAGTTGCGGATTTATGATTATATAGACATGTCCGTAGTTGGAGACTGCTTGGGCAGAGTTTCCTCTTGGGAACACATGTATATAAATACAAAGTTTGTGATTATACTGATATGTTTTAGAGGGAAAACTCTGACATGAGCAGGGCTTCCTTCCAAGTAACACATGTGTATAGGCACAAATTTGAATTTTATAGGTATGTTCTTAGGCGGAATCTCCATTGGGCAGAGTTTCCTCTAAGAAACATGCATATAAAAATACCAATTTGTGAATATACAAACATGTTCTTGGGCAGAATCTTCCTTGGGCAGAATCTCCTCTAAGAAACATATAAATATAAACACAGATTTGAAATTTATAGATATGTTCTTAGGTTGAATCTCTGCTTGGGCAGAGTTTCCTCTAAGAAACACATATATGAAAAGACGAATCTGTGAATATATGAATATGTTCTCGGAGTAGAATCTCCACTTGGGCAGAGTCTCCTCTAAGAAACATATGCATATAGCACAAACACACCATCCGGAGAGTTTAAAACTCGATGGGAGGTGGCATAAATAACAAAGGTATCTAAAATACCATATGTCCGTAATGGACGGTATTAGAACCTATAGCCTGTGAGGGCCGGTGCCGCTATTGCGGACTTTTAGCCGATGAAGTTTGCCGATGCCGAACAACTTCTCAATACTCGGGAGGAATTTGGTACCTTGACTCACAAAGAGAAGAGATTGAGAATGGATTTGAAAATTTCTATTTCCTTCAACTTTGAAAGAGGAGGGCTAAAGAGCCGGGAGCCTTTTACATGGAGAATGGGGGGATCCGGGAGAATGGAAGCCGGGAGCCCGAGGGACCGGAGGAGCGGAGCCGTTTTTCATGGGGGATGGGGGTGCCTTTTATAGGGGAAGGCCCCCCCCTTACATCGCATGGGTGGGGGGTTTTAAACCGATGAGAGTTCCATCGGTTAGAGGAAAATTCCCTCTAACCGATGAGACTCTCATCGGTTAAAGCTAACCGATGAGACTCTCATCGGTTAAAAAAAAAACTTTCTAACCGATGAGACTCCATCGGTTAGAGGGTTAAAGGCCTCTAACCGATGGGGTTCCATCGGTTAGGCCCTTTTTTTATTTTCTGTTTTTTTTTCTATTTTCTTTATTTTCTTTTGTTTTTCTGTTTTCTGTTTCGGTGTTTTTTTTTTTTTTTTTTTTCTGTTTTCTGTTTTTTTTTTGTTTTATGTTTTTTTTTTTTTTTGAAAGGGGGACCCTACCGATGGAACATCCATCGGTTAAAGGGGGAATCCCCCCTAACCGATGGGGTTCCATCGGTTAGAGGGGGAGACTCCCCTAACCGATGGAAGCCCCATCGGTTAGGGGATTCCCCTTAACGATGGAACTTCCATCGGTTAGAGGGGAGTTCCCCTCTAACCGATGGAAGCACCATCGGTTGGAGGGGTCTCCCCCTCCAACCGATGGAAGCACCATCGGTTAAGGGGGAAAAACCCCCTTAACCGATGGTAGCCATCGGTTAGGGGAAAAACCCCCTAACGGATGGTGCCTTCATTGGTTTAGGGGAGGGGGATTTCTGGGAATAAATTAATGGGGGGATTGACACTAAATTTTATTTTTTTTATGTCAACAAATGCCCCCCACGGGAAGTGTGCCGACGCCGAAGGCGGAGGAGGACGTCCCGTGCAATCTTTGAGCTCTGCTTCTGATCTTCATGACTTGACAATGAACTTGAATCGGAAGGTTGTAGCCCCAGTTGACACGCTTCAGCACTTGCACTGTGAAGTCGACAACCTCGGGCAACGATCGACTTTGTCATACTTCTTGTGCTGAGCGATCAGCTCCGCTTCGTTGGATTCAGAACTGACTTGGCTTTCTTCACCTGGGTCTTTGCCTTCTGGATTTCATCTCAGGGATTTTTTAGATCTGCCTTTGTTATGGACTTGAATTGATTGAGGACTCAATTGGTGAGACTCGTCTTCCTGACTTGCCCAACAACTTGATTTGAGAGAGATTTTTTTTTTTTGACTTGTGATTCTGACTTGATTTGCAGTTGGATCTGATAGCACTCTCCTGAGCTTTCCTTTTTGGCATTTGCTTGGATTGGATTTGATCTTTTTCTTGAATCTTGTCTTCTCGGCTTTGTCTGAGATTTGACATAGTATTCGCTACTGAGGCTGACCTTCTTGGTTTCGCGGCTATCTTTCTTTTTTTTTTTTCTTCTGCTATTCATCATCATTTTTTTTTATATCTGTTTTGAGTCTCAATCATCCTTGCTCCGGAAGTTGTTGGAGACAGGTATGTTGAAGCCATTTGAATATTCCCTCTTCTTCCAAACTCAAGAGAGCTGGAAAAGGAGGGTGGCGGATTCCACCACATCTGGCGGTGACTTTCTTTTCCTTTCTTTTCTTCTCTCATCATTGTCATTCATGACTCTTCTTCTGATTCATCAGTATCCTTTCTTCTCTTTTTGACTTTCTACCTCAGATGACGAGACAGATGAGGAAAGGTGCCGGCCTGATTGCTTCGGGCGGCAATGCCTCTTTACCTGGAGGTCTTCTCTCCTTTGTGAAGTGGAGCGTAAGAATTTCTTACGGACATTTGCCGATTTTATGCTGAGATGAACCATCGTCTGACTGTCTATTTTCTTGAGATAGCCGTGACGGATGACGGTGCCTCCGCATTTGTTGAGAGTCTCGACGGAACAGTTTTTTGCTCCTGTCGGGGCTTATATTCCAATGCTTGCCAAGGAATATTCTGCCATGGAATCAACTCCTGCAGGTGACTTCCTTTACTGAGCTCATATACAATCTTTAAAGATGATGTTTTCTTTTCTGATATGACTTTCCTTCCTTGTATCCAGGTGACCGGATCTTCTGTGATCAACTCTTCTCTGGGGGATGATGGATTCATATTCTGTATCTGTGGCTAATCCTCTCTTTCTACTTTTGGGGAGATGCAGGGAGCCCATTTTTGGAGTTTCAAGCTTATTCTGCCTTTCAAGTAGGCGATGCTGCGAGTGACGATGGTGTTGAGCATGGTTGTCGGGAAGGAGAACATTGCCCGGCTGGAACGCGAGCTTCTTTGAATCAGGAGGCTAGAGATGAGGCCATAGATTCTGAAGAAGAAACTGCCTATGTAAGAAACGGAAGGAACTTCCGCCAGTTGACAGCCTCCAAAGTTAGGAAGTTGAACGGCTGAAGAGGAAAAAGCCTTCCTGCCTTTGCTTTTAGTATAACATTACATGCCGAGCTCATTGTCTTGCTTTTTTTTTCTTTGTTTGACCTTTACATAGCAATCGCCACTCTTTGTATATTTGTACAGAGAGTGACTTGTGACTTTGTAAATACGAGGTGAAGGATAATGAAGACCCCTCTTCATTTTCCTCCACCTTTTTTTTCTTTTCTCTTTTTTTTTTTTTTCACATTACCAATCCCAGTGCCCTCTAGGGTTTTCACTAAGACTGGCCCCCTTAGCTTTTTCCAACGTGCCCTTTCGGGTTTTCACGTTGAGGGGTACCAATTTTTGCTGAAGCGCCTTTTCAGGTTTTCACCTCAGCCGGATTTTTGATCTTTTTACCCCCAAGTACAGTGAGCCGTATACTTAAGTCCATCGGGGTATCTCTACTTTTTAACCCCTTTTTTTTTGACTTGACTATGAGTACTTGACTGATTTGGATGATTTTAAACGGCCAGGGATTTGGCTGTGGAGCGAAATTTGAATCTGGCCAATGATTGGAAATTCGGATTTGGAATTTGGACCTGGATATGGATTTGGGTTTGAACATAAGTATACTGGTTATTTCTGTGGTATTTTGATTAGGTTTGGGATGTGGATATGAGATTTGGGTATGACTTAGCCCTGGACTGGTTTTGAATGGGCTCTGGAATGGTGTTTATTGTTGGCTTTGGATTTGAATTTCGCCCCTCCTTGATGGCTTGGCGCCGGGATAAGGGGTTTGCACTTGGATTTGAACGGCTGGAGAGGAAGAAGCCTTCCTGCCTTTGTTTCACAGCACATATTTGTATATTGGGTGTGTCTTGATTTCCTTTCTATTTTGCATGTGGTATCTGTCACCCTCTGCAAGTTTGTATGTGGTGACTTGTAACTTTGTGGATGTATGGATGAAGGACTGAGAAATTTTCTTTTCTTCTCTTTTTTTTTTTTTGTCACATTACCAGCCTTAGCGCCCTTTGGGTTTTCACCAAGATGGCCCCCTTTAGCTTTTTCCAACGCGCCCTTTCGGGTTTTCACGTTGAGGGGTCATCCATTTTTGCCTGCAGGCCCTTTCGGGTTTTCACCTCAGCTGGATTTTTTTTTTTTTTTTTTTGATCTTTTACCCTTAAGAGTACAAGGGATTGTACTCTCAAGTCTATCGGGGTATCTCCATTTCAAACCCTTTCTCCCTTTTTTTTTTTGACTATTGAAGATTTGGCTGGTTCAGATGGTCGAATGAGTAAGGGTCTGGTTTTGAAACGGATGGTGATCTGGGATGTGGAATGGATGATGGTTTGATTGTGGAAGGGGTGGGGTCTGGGATGTGGAATGGATGATGGTTGATTGCGGAAGGGGTGGTGACTTACCTTGTGGTATTTTGATTTGAGTTTGAATATGGATATGAGATTTGGGTTTACTTTAGTTTCAGTCTTAATTTTGGATATTGATATAGACTTTGGCATGGAGTTTTAGGTTTGGATTTGTGGTTTTGGGTTTGAATTCCGCCCATCCTTGAGGGCTTGGGGCAGGGATAAGGGATTTACATTTGGATTTGTATTGGAGTTGAGATTGGGTTTGTTTTTGGATTTGGATATGGACATGTCAGTTTATCTTTGTGATATTCTGGATGGAATATGAGATTTTGATTTTGCTTTTGGATGTAGGATTTAGGTTGATTTGGTCTGGACTAGTTTTGGTTTTTTTATTTTGATTTTGGTTTTGGTTTTGAATTTGATTTGGTTTTGGTTTTGATTTTGGTTTTGGTTTTGGTTTTGGTTTTAGTTTTGGTTTTGGTTTTGGTTTATTTTTTTTTTTTTTTTTTTTTTGGTTATGGAATTTCGGACTTCTATTTGGTTCAGCTACCTACCTGATGGTTTGTGGCTATATTTGGAATTGTATTTGAATATGAGTTGCCTTGAGGCCTTGGGATATGAACTTGGAACTTGAACTTGATGTCACCTACCATGATGGTTTGCTGGTGGGACTTTGGCTTTATGGTTGCTGGCTATGAGTTGGAACTTGGATTTGGCATAGCCTACTTGATGGTTGTTGGCTATGGATTTGAGATTGGATTTGACATAGCCTACCTTTGGTTTGCTGGCTATGGTTTTGGTATTTTGGATTGACATAGCCTACTTTTTGGTTTGCTGGCTATAGTTTTGGTTTTGGATTTGACATAGCCTACCTGTTGGTTTGTGGCTATGGTTTTGGATATGGCCTATTGTAGGTTTCGGCATTTTGGATTTTGACATAGCCTACCTTTTGGTTTGCTGGCTATGGTTTTGGATATGGCCTATTGTAGGTTTCGGCATTTTGGTTTGACATAGCCTACCTTTTTGTTTGCTGGCTATGGTTTTGGATATGGATTTGGCATAGCCTACCTTTTGGTTTGTTGGCTATGGTTTTGGTATTTGGATTTGGCATAGCCTACCTTTTTGTTTGCTGGCTATGGTTTGGATATGGATTTGGCATAGCCTACCTTTTTGGTTTGCTGGCTATGGTTTTGGTATTTGGATTTGGCATAGCCTACCTTTTTGGTTTGCTGGCTATGGTTTTGGATATGGATTTGACATAGCCTACCTTTTTGGTTTGTTGGCTATGGTTTTGGTATTTGGATTTGGCATAGCCTACCTTTGGTTTGTGGCTATGGTTTGGATATGGATTGACATAGCCTACCTTTTTGGTTTGTTGGCTATGGTTTTGGATATGGATTTGGCATAGCCTACCTTTTTGGTTTGTTGGCTATGGTTTGGATATGGATTTGGCATAGCCTACCTTTTGGTTTGTTGGCTATGGTTTTGGTATTTTGGATTTGACATAGCTACCTTTTGGTTTGTTGGCTATGGTTTGGATATGGATTTGGCATAGCCTACCTTTGGTTTGTTGGCTATGGTTTTGGTATTTTGGATTTGACATAGCCTACCTTTTGGTTTGTTGGCTATGGTTTTGATATGGATTTGGCATAGCCTACTTTTTGGTTTGTTGGCTATAGTTTTGGTATTTTGGATTTGACATAGCCTACCTTTTTGGTGTTGGCTATGGTCAAGATTTGATTTGGGTTTGTACATGGAATGCCTTGCTTCATGCTCGGTAGGGACTGACCAGTTCGGGGCATATGGATGACGGGCAGGTGGAAGTTTGATTCCTTTGCCCTATCTATGGCAAACTTCATTTCATCATTTTTTTTCATTTCCTTTCGGCTTCGAGCCCTTTGGGTGATTGGTTTTTTGTTTTGGTGGCTGGCCAAGGAATTCATGCTCTGGCGCGTGATATAATTTCAGGTGTTTCCCATTGAGCGGGGGAAAGGGCACATTACCTTATGGTCAACTAGCCGATATGCGCCTCCTTCATATGCAGAGTGACGATATATGGACCGAGCCAAGTGGGTTGCAGTTTGCCACATGACTTTCCGGCCATTGCTTCTCTGCATTTGACCATAACAAGATCTCCTTGCTTAAAAGCTCTGGGTCTTGCTAATTTATCGAACGCTCGAGCCATTCTGGCTTGATATACTTGGAGAGACTTGTATGCTTCAAGGCGCCTTCCTTCTAGATTGGAGAGCTCCTCAAGTCTTCTTTCCATTTGATCTTGACCCTGATTTTGTAGTTCACCTTGAATTGCCACCCGATAGGATGCTATTTCAATTTCTATAGGGATCATGGCCTCAGCTCCATATATCAAGGAGAAAGGCGAACATCCGGTAGGGGTTTTACACAGTTCGATAAGCCCACAAGGCTTCATGAACCTTTTCTCCCATTCCCGCTTTCTATTGCCGAATATCTTGGCAAGCAATTTACAGAGGGTTATTGAAGGCTTCTGCCAAACCATTTGCCTGTGGATTATATACAGAGGATGTTCTCCAATCTATATGAAATTTGCTGCCAAGGCATATATTGTTTTGTTTCTGAATTGTGACCCATTGTCAGATATGATCCTGTGAGGGGTCCCAATCTGTATATTATGTTTTGCTTGACAATTTGGCCACTGATCCGGTTACCTCCCAAAGGGATAGCTTCAGCCCATCGAGAGAAGTAATCTGTGGCAGCCAGTATGAACTTGTGCCTTGAGACGAAGGTGGGAATGGTCCCACAATATCTATACCCATTCGGCAAACGGCCAGGTGGCGCAGTGGGATGTAATACTTTTGGTGATTTCCTTGGTATGGGGCCAAATGCTTGACACTGATGACATGTACGGGCATATTGGATGCAATCTGCGTACATGGTAGGCCAGTAGAAGCCTTTCAACTTAATATTGATTTCATCTTCTCTCCTGCCTGATGTGCACCAACACAGGCCGGAATGAACTTCTTTCATGATGCTTTTGGCTTCTTGAGGGGATAAGCATCTGAGGAGGGCTGGCCCTTTCTTTCATAGACCAGCCTATATAGTGATCTGCTATTATTGATATGATGTAGCCCTGCGTAGAGGTGAATCCTTTGTGCTTGATCAGTGGTAGCCAACCTTTCTTGATTTTGATAAGTGGCTCGCGCCAATCTTCATATTCATTTGTTAATCTAGCTCTGTATTATATACTTCTTCGATTGCAACATCAGACTCATCGTCGAGGATACTCGGCATGAGCTTCTGTGGCGGACACTTATGTCCAATTCCCCTTCAGGAGGCAATTTTATAGCAGAGGCCAATTTGGCTAAAGCATCAGCCTGAGAATTTTCGCTTCTCGGCACGTGAGATATGTCGAAGAAGTTGAATTTTTCTTGAGCTCATAACAGTGGTATAGTATGGAAGCAATTGTGGTTTACGGACTTCATACTGGCCAATTTGTCGGATGACCAGCGTGAATCACCGTAAACCTGTATGCCTTGATTCCCATTTCGAGAGCCAGCCGAAGCCCAATAATCAGAGCTTCATATTCAGCTTCATTTTGTGAGTGGCTTCATAGAGCGCAGGAGTTGTATAAGATTCCCATATGGAGTGACTAAGACGATCCCTCTCCGAGAATTGAATTTTCACTTGCAGGAGAGAGAGTTTCTTCTTCTGGGAGGTTTATAGATAGAGGGGAATCTTCTGGCACTGGATGTGCGGCCAAGAACTCGCCAAGCCTTGCCCTTTGATTGCCCTTTGTGGGATGTACGGATATCAAACTCCATGAGGAGCAGAGCCCATTTCACGAGTCTTCCTGAAATATGGGTTGCCTTAGCAGATATTTGATTGGATCATACTTGGAGATGAGCTTAATTTTATGAGCCAGAAGATAATGTCTCAATTTCTTTGCAGCAAATACCAGTGCTAGGCATACTTTTTCTATTGGAGCATATCGGAGTTCTAGACCAATTAGCTTTCTGCTAGGATAATATAAAGCTTGCTCTTTATCTTCTTCATTTGTTTGTACCAATAGAGCTCCCAGAGAAGCATCCACGGCTGAAATATAGGGTATAAGATGCTTTCCAGCGATAGGTGCCCCCAGCACTGGTGGAGCGAGAAGGTATCCCTGACCGCTTGAAGGCAGTTTGGCATTCTTGATCCCAGATGAAGGGAGCATTCTTCTTCATTAGTTGCTGAACGGCATGCATCTTCCTGAAAGATTTGAGATAAAATGTCTAATATAGCTGGCTTCCCTTGAAATGACCTTAGATCGGTCAGATTTTAAAGGAGGTGGCGATTGCTAGATCGCCTGATTCTGTCGGGGTCTATTTCCATTCCCCGATATTGACGACGAATGTTTTTTTCAATCGTCGAACACTTTGATCTTGCCTTGGAGAGTAAATTGCATGCAACTGGGAGGTGGAGAAGTACTCCCTTATGTGGTTAGCTTCATAGTTGACACTCTGCCGCTCTGGGCGAATTACTTTGCTTTGAGAATTCTTTGCAAGTGATTTGGCAAATCCTTTGTTTACCACAAAAGGCTTGTCAGCCTTACTGTCTTATCTGAGCATTATTTATTTGCTTACCCTTCCCTTTAGACCGGGCAAGGGGTGAGGGATTGGCCCTCCAAGATATAAAATAGCAGCAGTCAAGTTGCATTCATCTTCCCGATACGGGGCTTAACTAGCAAAGACTGTATACCGCTTCCCTTCTTTTGCATACTTGATGCGTTGATGGGGTGTCGATGGGATGACCCAAAAATTTTATAGCCAAGGTCTTCCAAGTAATATTCTGTATGTTGTATCAGCATCAATAATATAGAAGACTACCTCGGTGGTGAAGCTTCTAAGAATTAAGTTGACAGTGACTCTTCCAATGGCTTCTCCTGAATTTTGGTTTTAGAATCAGTGGCTTGTACATCTTTTACCTGTTGCACATGAGGCATGAGATGTAGAGATTCAAGGGCTTTATAAGGCATTATATTGATAGATGCCCCAAGATCGGCCAGGATCTGACTCAATTTGTTGCCATTGGGTTGTCCCTTCAGGACGATTGTGACATAGTAGCATTCCTTTATCTGTGAAGGTGACTTCTGCTAGTGCTTCATATATTTGAGCTTGGAAATCAGCCATATGAGCTTCATATATTTCTGTTTCTTGGAGTATTTTGACGAGAGTTTCCCTCAAGTCCTCACTCCAAGCAATTGCCTCCCAGACAGTAAGGTTGGCGGGGAGTGATTTGAGTTGCTGAAGAATTTTGTCATCAGCCTTGATGCGTATCTGGTCCGATGAGGGAGATCCCTTTATCGAGGACTCAGATGGCTTTTTTGGCTTGACAGATTTCTTTTGAGAGAGAGGAATCAACATCCTCCATTTGAAAAGAGAGGAGCGTTGTCCGGCTCATTTGATGAGGCATGGGGACTTTGGCTCTTTTTTGTATGAGGAGGCATATTGGACAGCTCTTCCTCTTCATCTGAAGGGTTGAAGACATAAGAATCCGCCCGTATTTCGGCTTCAGGCAAAGGCTTTGACTCCTTGCCTTAAATGAGAATGACTCTGCTTGATTTGTGATATCAGGCTTCTTGAAAATAGTAGATGCAACTTTTTGCTCTTTACCTGCCCTTTCTTGCGACGGCGATTTGAATTATTTGTTGGCGACGCTGATATGTCAGCATTGTTGGCTTACCTTCAGCCTGTTTGGCATTATCACTGGAGAGATTTATAGCTTCTTTGGTTGAGGTTTGGACACCATATTGTAAATTGGTGAGTTAAATATGTGATTTGATTCTTCAATTTTGATTGATTGATGATGATTTTTTTTTTTTTTTAAAGTTGATACTTGAGGTACCTCAGCAGCAGCATCACGCTACATTTGTTTTTTTCCATTCTTCTTTATTATTATTATTATTATCTTTGTTTTTTTTTTTTTTTGTTTTGTTGTGTTGTTTTTTTTTTTTTTTTTGTTCTGTTTATATATATATATATATATTTTATTTCATACCTGAAGAGCTTTAAGTAAGCTTATGACTTTCTGCTCTGAAGATGATTGGAGATGCTTCTCTTGTTGGAGCCACCTCTAGTTGTAGAGTTGTGGCTCTTTTGGAACTGGCTGATTTTGAGGGCCGACAGTGACCATTCTCAAAGGTGCATTAAGCTTCTTCAATAATTGAAGATGGGAGTTGGTGATAATGATCCACGAACTCCTCTGCTTGCTGGGGATTGGCTTTGTCGCAGTTCTTTTGATATTCTAATTCTGTATTGAAAAAGATCAATTTTGAATTGCTCCATTTCGGCTTTGACTCTGTATCATCCATAGCCGTGGGATGATGATAATATTCACATATCTTGGGATATAGAGTTGGGATTCTGGACTTGAACCATAGGCTCGTTGTGACACCTTATTTGCTGGCGCCAAAGAATTCCCATATTGATCAATTTTCCTTCCCAGATATGAGTTTCGACCAAATTATGGAATCCAGACAATAGTCATACATCTCCTTTCACTCTGAAGATATATGATGCTGGTTTAAGTATGGAAACCAGACTTTGTCTTCTGAGATTGTCAAGTATAAACTTGGTGCTCTTTGTTGCAAATGAGAGCTTATTATAGAAGATGCAGATTTGTACGTTGACTGGATAAATATGGATTTGAATGCTCCCCCACTGATGACCGAGGAAGACCAAAGGATGATGATGTAGTAAGACTTTCACCACATAGGATCAGGATTGGCTGGTCCATTTGGGGTTGTTGAGTATGAGGCTGGTTGACCCGATGAATACTCAGGTCAATTAGCTTTTGAACATCATTTTCGAATCTTATGCAATCTTTGATACTATGACCATCATTTTATGATATGGGCAGTAATTGGCTTATATTTCTGCCGGAGCTCGTAATCCATCAATCCGGATTGAAGGCATAGCCGGAAAAGTGAGTAAGTGAGATGTCGAGGGAAAGAATATAACCTTGCCGGCTCGACAGGAGTTGAAGGATCTTCGGATAGCCACCCAATTGAGTCTGCATATGGTGACATGGGAGGCAGTTCTGAATATATTTAAGTATGCATAGAGTTATTTGCCTTTGACTTTCCTCATTATTCTATGTGGATCATGCCTTGATCTTGTAGAGAATGAGCTCCTGAATTATCTTGAGAGGGATCACATGAATGACCGTTCTCGGATGATTTGAATTTGTTGGAAGTCTCGTCATATAAATGACATTGACAGATTGCTCTGGTCGATCCCAAGCATGAAGTTGAGGAGGGTCAGCCAGAGCATTTGCATAGATATGAGGCCATTTGAATGATCTTCTGGGCCTCATTTTAAAGATGTAGCAATCTTCAATTGCATGCCACCATACGGTGTGATACGGGCAAATTAAGCTGATTGATTTTGCTGACATCTGCCTGCTTCTTTGGTTTGCAGTGAGTGATATTAACTGATTATCGAGGAGAGATCAAAGAGCCTCTTTATATGCTTCTTGTTTTTTGAAAGAATAAGGAGTCTTCATGCGCCCCATCAATGATGGCAGTGGAGCTTTAGCTTCTGATTTCTTCTTTGGGCAGGAGAGATTGTTGCCCCTTTGCTTCATTATCAGGTGAGGAGTCAATGATGTTGACTTCTTTTGCTAACTTATTGCGCTCTTTGGGGAGCTTGCCTTTATGAGATGTATATGTCATTGCTCGGCTAGAAACATCTCAATGTCTGCCACTATGGAATTCAATTGATCGAAGCTCTTGATATTTGCTCCCAAGAGTTCTCATTGATTGTTGATATGAGGCCTTTTTGGTAAAATGGATTGCTGATTCCTCTTTCTGTTGTTTGAGGGAACATAATTTGGCGAGAGAGATACCTTCCCTTTAGCCGTTTAGAGAGGGTCTAGAAATTTCTTTTGCAGATCCGCCTAATCAGCAACTGAGTCATGCTGAGTTCTGAATACCATTGAAATGCAACTTCAATCAAGGAGGTTGCAAAATATATGAGGAGATAAGATTTGCCGATGGCGAGCTTGCGCAAGGCAATAAAACATAATGTGCCACATATTCCAGTGGTGACCCATGCCTATTAAACTTTGATAGTTTTGGGACTTTAGGGCATGTTTCTATAGCTTCTTGAATTGATGATGTACTGGATATGGGACAGAATATAAATCTGCACCTGAATACCTCGCTCTGCTGAGCGAACATATCTTGAATAATCTTCAGTATCTCATGCCTTTGTATGGCAACACCTTGAATTGTTTCTGTTGAGGATGCATAACATTGGACGGATCAATGATATCCTGACCCGTAGTTTGAGGAAGAAGACCAGTTGTAGAAACTGCGAATGATTTGTCGGGGCAGCCCCATCTGGATGTTGATTTGTGATTTTGAGCAGAGACTGGCTCCACAGAATGGGGAGGCTTGTAGTTACCAGTTGCCTCATTTCATTTAGAAGCACAGCCATTTGAGATTGGCATTGCTGCATCACTTGATATTTGTCGTCATCTGACATAGCTGGAAATTTCCTTTGTCGGCAAGTCGATGACGGGATTGATGTTTGAAGTTGAAGGCCACCTTCTTCGACTTGAATATTTGTTCTTCGAAGAAGGGGATTTGAATTCCCTCATGTTAAATATCAATACGAGGGAGAACTTGACCAGGTGCGTCAACTTGTCGCCGGGCTGGCGGTTTCTTCTGGCAAATTACCTGATGGCTTCAGCAGGATTATTTGAAGTGGCTTCAGCGATTGTTCAGCTGGTTCGCCAGAGTCTCTCCCAGAGGCATAGTATGGGAAGATTATAAGCTTGGGTTTTTCCTGAGTTGCCCAAGTAACACGTCGTCTTTTTGACAGACGGGTATTGGCATTAGGAATTGCCCCCAGCCTATCAAACACTGAGATTCGCTGTATACGATCAGGGATCGATACGTGAGATTTGAATGGTGAGTTAAAATTCTTTGACTACCCGGATATTTCTAGGCCTTGAGGAGTATAGCTTGATTTCCCTTTTTTTTTTCGATGATGGTACTTGAGTTCAATATGTGAAGGGAAGTATCTTTGACGTTGCTTCTCTTACTGAACACCTTTGCTATATTGCTTGAGTCTTCTTGAGTTCTGGGCTTCCCTTTTTTGGAACCCAAATTTTTTGAACCTGGGAGAGTGCCAGTTCTTTGCTGGACATCGGCCCCTTCTTGGATCTCCTGATTCTCCTTGAAACCGCCGCAAAATTGAGAAGCAGTTGAGGTTGGGATTGTAGGAACATACCTATCGCAGGGTGATAGGTTGGCTTCCGTCGAGCCATACCTGCAGACCTTTGATCATGATGGATTTGTCGGATCTTGAGGTGGCAGCTGATGCCTTTTACTTTTTATGATTTTATTTTGTCCTTGTTGTAGAGATGGAAAATATGATTTTGAAGAGTTCACCGGATTGAACAAGTCTGGAGTGGGCAGACTTAGTTTTTTTTTATAATGGCTTTTTTTTTTTGGTTAAAGGTATGGTATTGGAATTTGGTGGAGCCTACCATTGAGGTTGGTGGCTACGATTTTGGAATTTCAATTTGGATTTGGTTTTGGATTCAGCCTACCTTGATGGTTTGTGGCTATATTTGATTTTGGTTTTGATGTATCGGATTGCATATGGTTGGAATTTGAATTTGAGATTGGACATGACCGGCCTTGATGGCTTGCTGGTCATGAACTTGAGTTTGGATATGGTTTGAATTTGGATTGGACATGACCTGCCTTGACGGCTTGTTGGTCATGGCTTGAGTTTGGATATGGTTTTGAATTTGGATTGGACATGATGCCTTGATGGCTTGCTGGTCAGAGCTTGAGTTTGGATATGGTTTGAATTTGGATTGGACATGACCTGCCTTGATGGCTTGTTGGTCATGAGCTTGAGTTTGGATATGGTTTGAATTTGGATTGGACATGACCTGCCTTGATGGCTTGCTGGTCATGAGCTGAGTTTGGATATGGTTTTGAATTTGGATTGGACATGACCTGCCTGATGGCTTGTTGGTCATGAGCTTGAGTTGGATATGGTTTTGAATTTGGATGGACATGACCTACCTTGATGGCTTGCTGGTCATGAGCTTGAGTTTGGATATGGGTTGAATTTGGATTGGACATGACTGCCTTGATGGCTTGCTGGTCATGAGCTTGAGTTTGATATGGTTTTGAATTTGGATTGGACATGACCGCCTTGATGGCTTGCTGGTCATGAGCTTGAGTTTGGATATGGTTTTGAATTTGGATTGGACATGACCTGCCTTGATGGCTTGCTGGTCATGAGCTTGAGTTTGATATGGTTTTGAATTTGGATTGGACATGACCTGCCTTGATGGCTTGCTGGTCATGAGCTTGAGTTTGGATATGGTTTGAATTTGGATTGGGCATGACCCGCCTGATGGCTTATAGCCAATAAATGTTGTTGGCCAGAGTTAGGCTGATCCCTTTATTAGTATTACCTTTGGAGAGCATTCGGATGCCCCTGCTGATAATAACAGGACGAGCTTGGCTTGCCCACAGCTCTCGTGGATCTTCCTTGTTAACTTGTTGGAGAGAGGCTTTTGAGTAGCATCTTCTTCATAGGCCGGAAAGGATCCGACAATTGTTGGAAAAATCCCCAAATATGATCGGAGTCGCCTGGTAACGAACACGGGCATGATTGTTGATGGCGAGTGGTCCATAAGTGACGGCCATCTTCAACAGCTATGATTGCCTTTTTGTTGTACCTTCAAGGGAAAAATCAGATTAGACTTTCATGAAAAATGTAGTATGTCTCATCCTTGCTATGAATGGTGAGAAGAGGTCCACGGGCGTGCCAGTTGTTGACACGGGATTTATATCACTTTAACATATCATTTGATTTTGGATGGCTCTTTGATTTATCTGGTTCATGTATCCATTTCATTTGGGTATTCATTTATTTCACATGCTTTGATTTGTGTATCGTGATTTGCGGGGCGTGCCAGTCTGTCTAACAGACAGAAGAAAGAGTCCGCGCAATGCGGAGAAGGTATTTTTGGGTGTCCATGGAACGGACGGGTGTGGTGTCCGTGAACGGACGGGTATGGTGCCGTGGAACGGAGGGTATGATGCCCGTGGAACGGACGGGTATGATGTCCGAGGGACGGACGGGTATGATGTACGTGAACGGAGGTATGATGTCCGTGGGACGGACGGGTATGGTGTCCGAGGAACGGACGGGTGCGCCGTATTTTAATCTGAACTCCTTGAGTCCCGTATCTATACTCATCAGGTGATTGAGGTAGCATGTGCTGGACCTTCTGTCTCCATCGACCGGAGTCGATGTTACATTTACATCGAGTAAGACTCTTGGTGTTATTTAACACCAGTTTTAACCCGAATACCATTCATAGCAAAGGGGATGAGAAAATACACATTTTTAGAAAATCCTGGTCATGATGTATCATTTTTTTTTGGTTATTTTGAAATACTTTGCTTTGAGTGTTTCATTTTGAAAAGACTGCCCTTTGTGGAGTCCGAGATATGACTTTTAAGAAGGGAACAGATATATTTCCGTGAACCCATTTGGGGTCTCCCTCCTCTCCTTTTTTGAGAAAGATGTTGTTTGAAGGTTTTATTTTGGAAACCTGAGGATTATTATTGCCGACAGGCATATACCCGTGCATTGATTTGAACTTGGGGGAAGTCGTGATTCAAAGTAGCATTTCTGTATTAGAAGAGTTGCTACATCAATTTTTTTATGACGTGATATTCTTTTACAACATCCTTCTTTTAAATGAAGTCTGAATTGAGGGAGAATTTCCTTCCTCCTCGTTCATCATTTTATTCATTCATCATTCATTTTTTTTATTTGTATGAGTATGATTTTCGAAGAACGTATGCACATATCTCCATGGACGTAATCTTGAAGTCCTTTCTGGAAACTGTCCATATGAACACAATTCTTGTGGGTATGCATCATGCTGCTCTTTGGAGTAATGAGCGCAGTTCGGGTCCTATCACAGTTCGGGTCCTGTCACAGTTCGGGTCCTGTCACAGTTCGGGTCCTGCCATAGTTCGGGTCCTGCCATAGTTCGGGTCCTGTCCCCTTTTTCTTTGGATGTGTGTATATCATCACAATTTTATAAATTTATTTTGGCAGAGTTTCCGCTTATGCGGAATGCCCTCACGAAGATATATGCATATGAACATGTACTTATATCATGTGTCCCCAAAGAACCTTTGTCGGAGGGATTTGCCCTTAAAAAAAGTATGTGATATACGATCATAAATTGCAGTTTACGCATATTTTCTCACGGTATTCCTTTTGAGTGAAGTGTCGGCAAAAAGGACCATCTGCATATGCAGAATCCTTTTTGAGAGGCATACGCATATAGTTGCGGATTTATGATTATATAGACATGTCCGTAGTTGGAGACTCTGCTTGGGCAGAGTTTCCTCGGGGAACACATGTATATAAATACAAAGTTTGTGATTATACTGATATGTTTTTAGAGGGAAAACTCTGACATGAGCAGGGCTTCCTTCAAGTAAACATGTGTATAGGCACAAATTTGAATTTTATAGGTATGTTCTTAGGCGGAATCTCCATTGGGCAGAGTTTCCTCTAAGAAACATGCATATAAAAATACCAATTTGTGAATATACAAACATGTTCTTGGGCAGAATCTTCCTTGGGCAGAATCTCCTCTAAGAAACATATAAATATAAACACAGATTTGAATTTATAGATATGTTCTTAGGTTGAATCCTGCTTGGGCAGAGTTTCCTCTAAGAAACACATTATGAAAAGACGAATCTGTGAATATATGAATATGTTCTCGAGGAATCTCCACTTGGGCAGAGTCTCCTCTAAGAAACATATGCATATAGCACAAACACACCATCCCGGAGAGTTTAAAACTCGATGGGAGGTGGCATAAATAACAAAGGTATCTAAAATACCATTGTCCGTAATGGACGGTATTTAGAAACTATAGCCTGTGAGGGCCGGTGCCGCTATTGCGGACTTTTAGCCGATGAAGTTTGCCGATGCCGAACAACTTCTCAATACTCGGGAGGAGATTTGGTACCTTGACTCACAAAGAGAAGAGATTGAGAATGGATTTGAAAATTTCTATTTCCTTCAACTTTGAAAGAGGAGGGCTAAAGAGCCGGGAGCCTTTTACATGGAGAATGGGGGGATCGGGAGAAGGAAGCCGGGAGCCCGAGGGACCGGGGAGAGGAGCCGTTTTTCATGGGGATGGGGGTGCCTTTTATAGGGGAAGGCCCCCCCTTACATCGCATGGGTGGGGGGTTTAAACCGATGAGAGTTCCATCGGTTAGAGGGAAAATTCCCTCTAAACCGATGAGACTCTCATCGGTTAAAGCTAACGATGAGATCTCATCGGTTAAAAAAAAAACTTTCTAACCGATGAGACCCATCGGTTAGAGGGTTAAGGCCCTCTAACCGATGGGGGTTCCATCGGTTAGGCCCTTTTTTTTTATTTTCTGTTTTTTTTTTCTATTTTCTATTATTTTTTCTTTTGTTTTTCTTGTTTTCTGTCTTTCTGTGTTTTTTTTTTTTTTTCTTTATTTTTCTGTTTTCTGTCTTTCTGTGTTTTTTTTTTTTTTTCTTTATTTTTCTGTTTTCTGTTTTTTTGGTTTTATGTTTTTTTTTTTTGAAAGGGGGACCCCTAACCGATGGAACATCCATCGGTTAAAGGGGGAATCCCCCCTAACCGATGGGGGTTCATCGGTTAGAGGGGGAGACTCCCCTAACCGATGGAAGCCCCATCGGTTAGGGGATTCCCCTTAACCGATGGAGCACCATCGGTTGGAGGGGTCTCCCCCTCCAACCGATGGAAGCACCATCGGTTAAGGGGGGAAAAACCCCCTTAACCGATGGTAGCCCCATCGGTTAGGGGAAAAAACCCCCTAACCGATGGTGCCTTCATTGGTTAGGGGAGGGGGATTTCTGGGAATAAATTAATGGGGGGATTGACACTAAATTTTATTTTTTTTATGTCAACAGGACCTAACTCGGCAAGAAGAGATGACTCAACTTGAGCAGCTTCTGTCTTTCTTTCTGGATTATTCTCTAACAGTGGCAGGGCAGATTCTTGGCAATGGAGATGGAAGAGGGAGGGAGGTTTCTCAGTCAGGTCTGCTTACTCTCTCATCTCAGAGGGTGGAGTGCGTCACTCTTGGGCACCTCAGATTTGGGTTCCCAAGAGCCCACTGAAGGTGAAGCTATTGATTTGGAGGATATCTCATAGACGTCTTCCCACTCGTGATAGGGTGGCTCTTTTTCTTCAGAATATTTCTACTACTTGTTTTTTGTGCGGAGAGGACAAGGAGGACCTGAACCACCTGTTTACCAGTGGCATGTTCGTGAGGGAGGTTTTAGGAGAAGATTGGTCAGAAACTCCAGCAGCCATTAGGTCACTTTCTAGGGGTGAACTAACTATTTTCCAATTGGTACAGGAGGTTGAATCAAAAGGGGGACAAGATTATCTGGTGGCTTGTCCTCCACGCCACACTTTGGGCACTCTGGACCAAAAGGAACAATAGAATATTCAAGGTGGAAGCGAGGCCGGCTGATAGGCTTCTTTCATTTGTTTGTGAGTGAGTGACTTTTTGGGCTGAAAAGTCTTGTGGTGTGGGGAATCATAGCTCCTCTCTCTTTTTTGTTGGGGAGCTAGGTGAATCCATCCTCTTCTCAAGGTTTCCCTTTGTATAGGGGTTTCTGAGAGCTAATTGCTTCTACTAGTACATCACATTCTTCTTTAATATATATTTGGGGTACCAACCATTTCTCAAAAAATGAAAGGTTATCATCTTGACAAGTTCTACATGACCCAGAACTCCAGTAAATGACGTATGCAAACTACCAACCATATCATCATTTAGACGCTGGAGAAAAAGATGATGCAAGTCAATAATTCTCAAATTGCCACAAGTTAGTTATCACTCAGTTCAGCTACAACGGCCAAGAATTAAAGAATTCATGTCCTGAGCTGAAACTCTTAGAATCATAAGAATAGCGGCTCAAAAGGCTATCTGAGTAAAAGACAGGTAAAACAGGTCAGCAAATTGAGAAATATACATTTGACTTCCAACAGCCCATATTGCAGACAGTTACATCAGCAAATGACATTCTGCTACTACGCACAGTGCAGATTCAAGATAAAGAGGCCAGAAATTTGTGCTATGCCATTCATCATTCATGCTGTTAAGTGTTAACTCTGCAAAAGAGAGATAATGAATAACAACAGAGGGGAAAAAATTGCAAGAACATACATTTTCAGAATTTGCATCACTTCCTTCGCTTGAAGCATCAGTACCACTCTCATCACTGCACAATTGTCGTCCAAAACATAAGCATACTCACTATGATATAAAATAAGCAGTGTAGAATTATCATAAGCACGTTAACTGCAATATAAAAGCAGTATAGAATTACAAATACCTCTGTGAGTCAAGACCATTTGTAGATACACCAGATGTCTTCTCTCTCTCACTATTTTTGCCAGTAAGTACATTTAGACTGCCTAAGCTTCCTTTCGCTCCCTTAATAGGACTCCTTTCTTTACCTTCATCTGGCTTACCATCCACTTCTGCTGCACCAGCAACAGCGACCTGAAAATATGTGTATTGAATTCAATTCTCAACACATGAGATGAAAGAATAAAAAATTGAGCTACAAATATTTCTCATTTTTCATTAACAGGAAAAAAACTTCAGTCTTTTTACCGATATTGACACATTAGCAACTGTCCATATGATAAATAGGTGGTCAGCAGAATGAGAATCATGTCCACTGGGAAATTTGACATATGTGATTGGATCATTTAAGGTCACAGAATATGATATGATGACTTTGGAACAACGAAAAAAGGATTCTCACAAATGTGCAAATAATGTTTCTGATCTTGAAGAGGGAAACATCCACGAGTCATAGCAGGAATGCAGTAAGGCAAAGTACCAGACATTAGTAGTGTTCCTTCTCTTTTCCTTCCCCTCATTTCTTTGGAGCATCTCCTTAAAAGATTAACATTAACATTACTACTTTATCTGATCAAAAGAAAGGATTTGTCCTCATAGACCATCATCACAATTACATGCCTTAATCCATCAATGTGAAATTGTCCACATCAAGAACAAAGAATTGGGAGAAGTATTTAGATGAATGCCTGCCACATATTAACCCTCTAAAATGCATAGTCGACACACCCTAGGCAATCCTCTACAGGAAATAATATGATGAAAGTCTCATATGATAGTTTATAGATAGGAAAATTTTCTTCTCGGTTGCAAACTCATGCAACCAGAAGAAATCCTTCAAGTTTCCCATCCGTTTGGCATATAGAAGATTCTAGACACAGGTGAAGAGACAATGTCTATTGGACATGATCTTATCTATGGAAACTATAAACCAAAGAGTAAACTGAAGCACAATCTTCCAGGAAAACTACTTTGTTCTGTATCGACCTATAAAGCTTCCTACAACAGGCCACTGATAATGAAACAAAATAGCAGGAGAAACTCAGGAGGCCAGAACTAGCAAAATTGCCATACCCATTGGAAAGACGAGCTTCACTCTCTTCCTCTAAGTTACATTTAACATCCATTTTTGAAGTCATTATGCTTCCTCTAAGTAATATTTAGCATCCATTTTCCAGTCATTCTTCCTCCTCTAAGTTAGATTTAACATCCATTTTTCAAGTCATTATGCTTCCTCTAAGTAATATTTAGCATCCATTTTCCAGTCATTCTTCTTCCTGTAAGTTACATTTATCATCCATTCACCAGACCATTAGAGAAAAATAAGAAACAGCAAGACTCATTTCTGATATATATCACGAGTATATAGATGTCAATAGGGATTTTTCCCAAAAGCCAGTCCATTAGAAACTGCTTATCCAATTCTATAAGACGTAATTGGGCATAGACTAGCAATTCCATGTGTTGTGTTTCCCTCTGTTCTTACAATCTTCAGCCTCTCTCCCTCCCCCCCCCCCCCCCCCCCAATCAAGAAAAAAGTCAGTTTCACATTTTCTGTTTTTCCACTCCCCATCTTCAATCCCCTTATATGTGCTTGTTTCTCTTATTTTTCCAGCAATTCCTTTATTTTGTCTACCCCTTTTGTTTTTTCCTTCCATTTTTCTCTATGTACTTATTCTTCCAATATTGATCTTCTAGTTCCTTGCAATCTTCTTTTGCTTCTTTGGTCCTAATCATGGAAAAAAGGATTGGATCGGCCCAAGGATCAGCCTAGGCCAATCCCGATCCAATCTGGATCGGATGGCCAATCCAAGATCTGCCAGTTTAAAAAATGATTTTGTTTGAAAAAAATCAAGGAAAATCAGGAAAATTGTCTTCAATTTCAATATTTACATATATATTTTATGATATATGTAATCATACTCATAAATTTACTCATTAATATATATACATATACAATAGATATGTAATCATACACTATATACATATCATATTCATGGTTTGCTGGAGCACCGATTCGGGGCGAATCGGATTTGCTCTGATTAGATCCAATTCGGTCCGATTCGCATGTGTATATATATATATATATATATTGCATTATATATGTATATGTATATAATGAGTATATATGTATATGTAAGGCATATATGCACAGATATACGTAACATATGTATGGCAGATATGATAATGGACTCAATAATTCACATGGGATGACATAGAACTCATACCTTATTTACATTTCATATCATTTAAGTAAATGTTATACTTAAGATATTACATGTAAATAAGGAAGTACCCTCCACAGTCAATAGGAGAGTGACTCCCTTGGAGAAGTCATATATGCGTTTGACTTTTTTCACCGAACTTTGGATTTTTAGTGTTCTATTAGGTTTATTTGAATTATGAAATTTTTAAATAGGCTAAATTATGAGGGATTAGAAAGTCGCTATTTTGATGGAATCATCAAAATCGTGATTTTTTCTTGGATGAGAGAGTTGACTTTTATTGGTAAGAGATATGATTTTTTTATATTTTTATTGGATTCAAATGGGGGGTACTTCCTTATTTACATATAATATCTTAAGTAAATGAAACACAAACTATTTCATTTACTTAAATGATATGAAATGTAAATAAGGTATGAGTTTCATGCCATCTCATGTGAATCATTGAGCCCATTCTCATATCTGCCATACATATGTTATATATATCCATGCATATATGCTCATATATATATATATATAGTCTTTTTGATCGGTACCGCAGTAGCTCTTTGGTTAGGTATTGGAGCAACATTACCTATTGATAAATCCCTTACTTTAGGTCTTTTTTAAATTGATTCAACCGTGAAATACTGCGCGTAGGTATCTAGGGAATAGTCGATTCAAACTGAATCTTCCCTAGATACATTATTTTTAATCTTTCTCAATACGGATTGTGCTTAAGATTCAAAATTTTCTTCTTTTTTTATATTATATATTTTTATATTATTTTTATATTTAAAATATAAACTTTTTTTATATTAATTATTGATTCTAATATTCTTGCTAGTTCTTCTACTCATCTGCATTTGTCGACAGTCATTATTCTTTCGTCGCTCCATGATCTTGCCATAGATATTCCCCTACTCTGACTGAAGGAAGAGGGAATGGGTACAACTCACTAGCAATTAAGGTACTACACACCTTAAGCGATGTTTTGCTTAACATCGCTTGTAGCATCCACATCAATAATATATTTTCCTTTGGTATTCATCTAGTGTTCTGCTTCCATCCTATGTTTCCGGCTTCTTGAAGAAGAGACTGAAGACTCAAATAAACAAATAATGATTTTTAATGAAGACATTTACATCAATAATATATTTTCCTTTGGTATCATCTAGGGTCTTGCTTCCATTATGTGTTTCCAGTTTCTCTCTCTTCCAATCCATCACCACTATTTCTGTTCTACCCATTCCCTCTTCCTTTAGTCAGAGTAGGGGAATATCTAGTAGAAGGGAGCTGAGGCAGGAGCTGGTCGTCTATTACCAGTAATAGATGATTCTTGGTGGGGACACACGTGTGCAAGACCGGTTCGACCCAACATTGGTTTATCGTCGTCGTCGGACTGCTCAACCGGTGTCTTGTGGCTTAATGAGATAGTGGTGGATTTTTTAGGCTTCATAGTACTTGTTTGTTACTGGACTGGCCATTTAGGGCCCATTATGCAGTCCTTTTATTTTTCTGTTAATTTCCAGCATGAATTTTCTGTATTTTCTGGTTATTAGGGTTATTGTGGTCTTTTTCTTTTGGCCTTTCAGAGGGGCCTATATATGTAACTGTTCCCCCTCTATTTGGAGGATGATGAATGCATGAAGAATGAACAGTTGTCTATGAGAATGGGAAACGATCTGTGAGTTGCAGAGCCCTGTGCATTTGTGCTTGGAGGATCCCGGGAAGGGAGGGTGAGAAGCCCCACCGCCTCCTTCTACTCCATCTCTTTCTCCCCGTCTTCTTCCCCTCCTGTTCTGTCTCTCTTCCTCCCTTTGTTTGTGTTCTCTCCCTCTCAGTTCTCTTCCTCTCTCTCCCATACTCTCCATCGCTACGAACTCTCCTCAGCATTGTCGCCCAGCACTTCTCCGCCGCTCTGTTCGTGAGCACCCTACACAGTAAGCTGCCAGCTGCCAGCACGGCCCTCCTATTTGCGAACCGTCTCCACCGCCCTTGCCGTGAACAACCTGCGCAGCCCACCGTCCTGCGAAGTCAGTCGGCAGGCCCCCTGCCCACCCTCGCGCTCGCGCGTCCGCGTCGCCCATGCACCCAGCCGCACCCACGGTGCGTGGCCAACCGCGCACCCCCCCTGCCGGTGAGCCGCCTCCCTCGCAGCCGCTCCCGTCGCACCTAGTCGCGGCCGGCCACGTCGCCCTGCCGTGGCCGCCCACGTTACTCCCTGCCGACCTCCGCGTTGGCCCCCTTTTCGGCCGAAGCCCCTGTTCGCGGGTTCTCTCCCCCTACACGTGTAGCCGCCTGAACGATCTCGCCTCGTACGCTCATCTGCAGACATCATCACCTGCGCCCCTGCACTCTCTACGCAGGACACCTGAAGCTTCGTCCACTCGCCGACAGTGCCACACCTCCACGCTCAGGAGCCCCAGCACATCGGTGAACTGCCGACCCACCTCCGCTACAACAGTGTTGTTCACTTGGCCAGCATTTGTATGACTGCTGGATGAACAATCCAGGGCCGAGAACGTCAACGAAGCAGAATTTTTGTACGTGTACCCCTCATTTTCGGCACGAGTTCGGACTGCCCCGACATCCGAGGACACCTCCTTGCCAGCACCCACGAAGGCCAGCCGTCTCGCCACCTCGTACACGTCTCGTGGATCCGGTGATCGCTACACTTGTGGGACTATCGTTGGGAGAACCAGAAGCCAGCAGCAGCAGCCGCCAGTCCGCGTCGCCTATCCCCGCCCCCGGTACGAACCCCCGTTCTTCAACGGTGTCGGTAAGTCGCTATAGGTTCTTTCCATACTTGTTGGTTGGTATATGAGCGTATTGTTCCCAGCATGTGTAAATAGGAAAACTAGCTTTTTAAAAACTTTAAAATCATTGCTGATTGTGTGAAGTGAGAATCCTCCTTGCTATCAAGTTATGTGATTGAACGTTTAGCTACTGTCCTAGACTATCAGTAGTCTCAAACCATCAATCCATACGTTTCTTTGCTGCGAGGGACGACCGTTCTACTAGTTTCTTGTTATTTTATGTGCTCTCCTTCTTGTTAAACATGTGGAAAAGCATGTGGAAAACCTTATCATATGATGTTCATTGCTGATTTGGCGTTTGGATTAATTTGAGAACACGTGTGTCTGTCGTCCCGCATCAATTCTCCTTCTTGAATACATGCGAATCAAACCAAATCAGGCGAATCGCAAATAATGTTTCCCCCGATCTGCTCCGATTCGGCCGAATCAGGCCGATTCGATTCGCTATGCCAAACCATGATCATATTAATGTATAAACATAATTAATATGTATATCCTTATAAATGTATACGTTATACATATATCACAATCTAATGATTGTGAATAGTGTTGGAATATCGAGCACTTTATACATATATATCATATTGATGAACACTTTACACATATACATATATGTGTGTGTTAATGTATGTATAATCATATATTAATGTTAGAGATTTTTACAAATAACCAGTGTTAGAAATGAATTTGCAAAAAACCGTTCTTCAAAATGTATTAGTAGGCATATCCTTGTCTAAAATCAAATAGTCTGCACTAAATTACTTTGCAAATATGCCATCGTGTGGCCATTGTAATGGCATTTTGCACTATCTGATTTTAGACAGGTATGCCTACTAATGCATTTCGAGGAATGTTTTTTTGCAATTCACTTCTAACAATGATTTATTTGCAAAAATCTCTTAATGTTAATATAATAACAATATGCACATAATATATAGTTAATGCATATATATATGACAATAAATATATACATATACATAATAGATATATATATATACACCACAGAAATATATTTGAATGTGTATAAATATATATAGAGAGTGGTGCTACAGTATGGCCCGGCCGTAGATCCAACGGAGGAAAAAAAAAATCAAAACCCACCCGTTTCACGTGCAGCAAATTCAGTGTGTGTGGAACCCTCGTATTTCAATCCCAGGGCTCCGTGCAGTACAGTGGGGCTGTACCAAAGCCCATACTGTAGCATTCACCATATATGTATATGTATGTATGTCATATATATGTCTATATGCCTTTGTGTACTTAGTTATATACATAATATGTAAATTAATGTACATAATCATATTAGACATTAATTTGTGTGTATATACATATGTATTAGTTTATATATGTGAAATGATGGTTTAATACATGTATTATTTATGTATATAATAAAAAATTTTGGGTAGCAGAATCGGGCTGGGATCGGCCAATCCGGCCCAATTCGGCCCGATTCCGGCTTATTCAGCCAGAATTTAAACGATCCAGGGGATTGGCCTAGGCAGATTTTATACAGAATCGGCCGATCCCAATCCTGCATTCCATGGTCCCAAATGTTAGAACCTGTGCGGGGGTGCAGATATCCTGAACCCTAAAAGTTCCAAAGACTCAAATCTGGTCAAAAAGCTGAATCCAGAAATCTGATCCATCCTGGATTGTGCGAAGAAGAAGTTACCTCTGTTATTGAGGTCGGTATTTAAGACTGGTTGAACTTTGAAATTTGAATAACTAAGTTTTCATGGCCATAGATCCTGGCAAATAGGCTTTCACTGTTAAGTTTCAAGCTCATTTGTTATGGATGGGGAAATAGCTGGCATCAACTGGCTTTTCTCATTCTTTGTCTATCAAGTATAAAGGAAACTGGAAAAGGGAGAATAATATAACAGTAAAAGAAATTGTGTTCATTGGCAGTAAGATGGCCATTGCTGACAGCCAGCAGCCATGCAGCTGCCTAGGGCTACAATCAACTTCAGCTTCTTCTCCTCTTTTTTCTTGCACTTTATTTCCTTTGTTTACAGTGTGGATATCCAATGATATGACTTATAGAAAACATAGGAGAGCCCAGTTGTAGCTGTGGCCATAAAGGATGCAATGGGAAGAGAAGAGGAGATGATCAGATAGTGGCTGGGCTGAGAGGTACAGACTGTGTCGGCAACTTGGCAAGAAGATGATGGTGGTAAGAGATGAAACAGGGATAAATAGATGGAGGTTAACAGCCAAAAGAGAGAAGATTTATAGAAATCTTCTGTATAGACGGGAGATAATGAGAACAGAAGAACCACTGAACACAGATGAAAGAGATGAAAGCACATTGGAAGATACCTACAGTCTACACTTCTTGGTAACTGGATTGGACTCCCATAACCATTCCTAGGAGGGAAAAGGTTATCATCATTTTTATGGCTACATCACAATTTTACATCCACAAGGAGGAGGAAAGAAAAATCTTAAGCCCAAACCATTAACTAGTTCTAATTAGGTTTTTAAAAATCTTATTTGGGATTTTCAAAGTTCCTAGCTCCCCATGTGTACATCACATTGCAACTGTTGGATTTGCTTCTGCAACACCTGAAAACAACCCCTTACTTAGAGCCTTTCCTTTATCATTCATAACTCAAAAGACTAGACAGTGGATTTACCAGTCAAACATGTTTCTCACACTTGGTTCCTATCGTGTCCCACATTATTTCATAGTTTAAGATATAGAATGCTCCAAGATTAATAGTTGGGATAAAAAAGAACACAAGTTATTTATTCTACCTTATCCAGAAGATGGCCAACTGACAAAAATTTATTAAACATGTACAGGGTTATTAACCCAGATGTGGTATAAAGTACTTGTAGTTGCCTCCTAAGTTTGTCCCCAGATCAAAGAAAACATGGAGAAGAAGAGACGGAAAACCATCAATAGAAGAATACCTGATTTTCCGAGAGATGATCTATCTACTTTAGATCACCTATACTCACTTTATAATTGTTAATCAAGGATAGGGCAACGGCTCAACTGCAATAAGACATAAATACCCTTGTGATATGCCTAACCAAAGCCCAGCCAATAAAAAGAAAGAGAAGATAAAATGAAACATAAAATAAATGATTAAACTACCCTCATCTTCTCAACTCTCCCCCTCAAGCTGAGAATAGATATTTTTTATCCCAGTTGCCTAAAGTTATGTTGAAATCTTCTATAGCTATGTCCTTTGTTAAAACATCAACGAGTTGATCCATAGATTGAACATATAGAAGACACAATCATCTAACATCTAACTTCTCTTAGATGAAGTATACATCAATATGTGTGGTCCGATCCATGGTTGCTGAATCAGATTGAATCTGTTCGATTCGGGCGAATCGGAGCGTATCAGGGGAAGACCGATTCCTGATGCATCTTGATTCACCTGATTCCCTTTAATATATATATTATATGACATACATATATATAATATTATATCATATTTGTAATATATATATATATTACAATATGATATATATTAGGGTAATTAATTATAGATCCCTGTCAGAGGTGGGGACTTATTTTCTGGTCCCTGTCAAAAAAAGTGCCCCAAACAATCCCTTCTTTTGGTAGACTTTATCAATCAATCCCTGAAAAGATAGTTTATGTCTTCTTCTTTTTTTCCCGTTTTACCCTTCCATCTATTTTTGTGCCATCAGATATGTATGACCACTGTGTTCATACTTTAAGAGCACTTAAAGTCAAGTTCTAAGACGTTAAACGGTTAAAGTAAGAGTTCAAAGTTGTTAAAGCATGTGCGACAATGAGTTAAAGCATGTGGGATTTAAAGTAACTGTTGATATGATTTAAAGTGTAATTGTTGGCATAACTTAAAGTCTAAGTTTGAAGGTGTTAAAGTAAGAGTTCGAAGACGTTAAAGTATGTGTGACGGTTAATTAAAATGTGTGGGACTTCACTGTTAACATGACTTAAAGTCTATGTTCTAAGACGATAAAGTAAGAGTTTGGAGTTGTTAAAGTATGTGTGATAACTGAGTTAAAGTGTGTGGGAGTTAAAGTAACTGATGACATAAATTGAAGTCTAAGTTTGAAGATGTTAAAGTAAATGTTCGAAGGTGTTAAAGTAAGAGTTCAAAGTTGTTAAAGTATGTGTGATTGTGAGATAAAATGTGAGACTTAAAGTCACTGTTGGTATGACTTAAAATCTAAATTTGAAGGTTTTAAGGTAAGAGAGGAACCAGTTAAAGTAGAAGAGCAAACCAGTTAAATAGAAGAGCAAACCTGTTAAAGAAGAGAAAACCTATTAAAAAAGAAGAGGAAATCAGTTATGTCTAGTCTGTTATAGTAGTGGCAGTGTGTTAAAGCAGTAATTATAGTCTGTTAAAGTCATAGTTGTTGTCTGTTAAAGTAGGCGAAGAAATCAATGAAAGTAGAAGAAGAAACATGTTAAAGAAGAAGAGAAAATTGGGATTTAAAGTAACTGTTGATATGATTTAAAGTGTAACTTAAAAGGCATTAAGTAATAGTTAAAAGGCTTTAAAATAACCATTGCCCACAGTCAGAAGATAGAAAATGTTAGTCTCTAACTATTATCACATATCCCAATAAAATAGGGACTAGAAATTAACATCCCTAAGAACTACTGGACTTTTTTGTGCAGGCATTTCTAATAGAGGCCTGCAGGTAAGGTCCTCCCTCTGACAGGGACCTATAATTATTTTTTTATATATATTACATATATGTATGCAATCAATATATATATCATGTTTGCAATATATATTATATATTACAAATATGTTATATATTACATAAATGTATCTAATCAATATATATGTAAGTGAAATATGATATATATATATCATATGATATGTATTCATATGTAATATATAGTATAAATATCAGTTCCCATGCGAATCGGTCCGAATCAGACCAATTCGAGCGAATCGGGGTGAATCAAGAATTTCCTGATTCGCCCCCCAATTCCGATCCGGCCAACCCTGGTCCGATCATGTTGAACAGGATTATTTGCTATGTTAATAGTGGCCATGTTGTCGCAATAGAGTTTCTCTGGCAGCAGCACTTTCACACGATTCTTTTAACAAAACCTTCAGCCACAATAGTTCTGCAGCAGCTTCTGCCATAGTTTGCACTCTGCCTCTGCACTGGACATTGCATAAACAGTATGTTCTTTGATTCTCTGGGTGAAGAGTTCCTCCTAACTCCTAAGTAGCTATATACCCAGAGGTAGATCTGTAGTCATTGTTGCACCCGAAAAAATCGGGGCTTAAACGAACCCCGGGCGATAAATACGCCCCGGGGAAACCGGGGACAAACCCCCGATCTTCCCCGCTCGGACGTCAGAAACAGACAAGTCCGAGTACTCGCGCCAACCAGGGTGACCCGGAAGCGAGAAACCCGAAACGTCTTCGTCGACGAAGAGCACGTACTCGGGTGTCACAAAATCCACGTTCGGAGCGGAGTTCGAAGTCGCGCCTGAAGCCGAAGGGTTCCGGGAGACCAAATGCACGTGCCTCCAGAAAACGAGTACGAACGCACGTGGGACGGCCGAGGAAGCACAGGCGGTGCACGGATGCACGTGCACGGCCGGCCGTCGCCGACGAACCAACCACGGGAGGCCCACAGAGCTCTCTCCCAAGTTTCTCCGGAAAGCACGGAGAAAACGACGTGAAATGAAATGAGGCCCACCTTAAATAGGTGGTGGGCCAAAGGAGGCCCCAAGGGGGGCGCCGGTCAGCCCCCCCGCCAGTGAGGGGGCCGCCGGTTCGCGCCCCCGCAGGGGCGCCGGGTCGACCCCCCTGGTAGGGGGGGGCCGCCGGTCAGCCCCCGCCAGCAGGGGGGGCCGCCGGTTCGGCCCCCCGCCAGCAGGGGGGGCCGCCGTTCGGCCCCCCGCCAGCAGGGGGGGGCGCCGGTTCGACCCCCCGTCAGCAGGGGGGGCCGCCGGTTCGGCCCCCCGCCAGCAAGGGGGGGGCCGCCGGTTCGCCCCACCAGCGCAGGGGGGGCCGCCGGCTCGGCCCCACCAGCGCAAGGGGGCGCCGGTTCGGCCCCCTCGCAGCAGGGAGGGCCGCCGGTCAAGCCCCCTGACTGGCGGCCCCCCCCGCCAGTCTGCCTTGCGCCCAGCACCCTCGCCGGGTTCGCGCCCCAGCCACGGCGCTCGCGCTCGCCCTCGACGCTCGTGCCCGCGACACCTCCGCCGGGGAGGGTACCCCGCCGGTATGCCCCCCACGAATCCTATAAATAGGGGGGCATACCCCCATTTGAAAAGAGGACCCCCGGCTTCCACCCAAAGCTTCCAACACGGAGTCATTTGTCTCGCGCTCACAAGCCCGTGCTTAGAGCGCGACCGTGCGTGAGCTTAAATAGGCCGCACGTGCTGAGGAGAAGTCCTTGGCGTCCGTTGGTGCTCCGTCCTCAGCGTTCGGGCTGCATTGCGCCACGTCCCGGGAAGACACCACAGTTTTCACATGACTCCAGCATTTGTATTTAAGTCCTCCGCCGTCACCGAATGACTGCGTCGAGGCAATGTTGTCCGACAGTGGCACAAACACCCTGTCGTAGACTTAAAAGTACAAATAGTCGGAAATGCCTCGGTGGAGGCAAACACACCCGCCTCGAGCATCGAGGATCTGACAAGCTTGTAAACGTCCGGCGGAGGCACAACACCCTGTCGTCGACGCTCATGTACACGAAATACTTGTAATCGCCCAGTGGAGGTACAAAACCCCACTAAAGGCACCAATGTAAATGTCATGGATATAAATACATAAGCTTGAATAAAATTGTGGAAATTTACTTGTCATCTGTCTTTTTCTTTAAATCTCGGCATACGGTCTTTTATAAACATTACGCATCCGAAGGTATTCGAGTGTTATACTCGATGTAAATGAAACATCGACTTCGGTCGGTGGGGAACGGTCCAGTGCACGACCACTCCAATCGCCCTGAACGCGAGCGCCCGCGGAAAATAAATGAAAATGAAATTCGAGGGTATCAGGATTCGCACCCAATACCCTCGTAAAACAATCTTTGTCTGTTTCCCGTAAACAGTCTGGCACGCCAAAATTCGTCATTTCAGAAAAGAAGTGAGGAAAAATAAATAAAAAATGAAAGAAAAATCCGCGTTCCAACAGTCATCTTCAGATCTACATCAGTAAAACTATCTATATACTCAACATGGCCTTTCTTGTTAAACAATAAACCCTTGCCTGACCATGTCTTTATGTATCTCATCAAAGACAGGTACATAAATTTACCCACAATCTAATATCTCCTTTTTTTCAGACTTTGTGAAAGCATGCCATCCTGTTCACTGAATTTATGATTCATTGCAATGGGAATGTGTGCATGCCTGCTACCCAAAGTTTCTTTCAGGTCTAAGGCATACTTTCTCGAGGATATGTGAATGTTACCTGAGACCTCGCCACTTTAATCCCTAAAAAATATTTCAGGAACCAACATATTTAATTTCAAACCCTCTTCTAGCTTTTCTCTCAGATTTTAATCTCTAGCAACTTTATCAATAGTAACAATCATATCATCTACATAAACAAGGAGAAACCAACTTGATCATTGTTGACACCGAAAATTAAACAACAAAAAGGAAACCCCCACTTCCAAAAACCACGGCCAGGCATGTGGCCACCCCCGCCGGTGTTTTCTGGTGCTTCTCGCGCACAGGACACCCCACGCCGGGCGCCTCGCGCGCCGCCCACCCCCGCCGGGTGTCGCGTGCTCGCGCCACCCCCGCCGGGTGGCCCGCCGGCCCTGGCTGACCCAGCACCCCTGCCGGCGGGGGGTTTGCCCTCAAGCCCCTATAAATAGGGGGCCAATGGTTCAAATAAGAGACTTCTGGAGAGACTTATGCCAGCTGGGCTGGCCCTTTGGGCTGGGAGATAAAGCCCCCCTCCTTTGGGAGGGGGAAAATGTTGTCCTTCAAAATAGGGCCCCCCCACCCATGTGGCCCAAGTTTGTGTAAATTACACAACGCCCCCTGGGGAAAGGAAGTTTGTGTATGTGTGCATAAAAGTACACATATACCCTGTTGCCCCAGAAATTACAGAAATATCTCTGTGAAGGAGAAAATTGCAGAAATGTCCAAAATTTGCAGGAATACCCCTGCTGCCCCGGAAAATTGCAGAAATACCCTGTCGTCCCAAAAATGCAGATACGTCTGCTGTCCAAAACATTGCAGACACGTCCCTGTGGCGAAAAAAATGGCGGTTCGTGCCTTTTGTCCAACCCGGTGGAGCAGGACCCATGTCACTTCTATGAAGCGGCGTGCGCTCTCCTGGATGTGACTTAAAGCCGAACACATTGGTATTCTCAAAAATGTCAACAAATGGCGGAGAAGCCCAAGCAAGCCAACAAATGGCAGGAGTATCCGAAAAAGTCAACCATGACGGAAATACCCGGAACTACTCGGAAAAGTCAAGAAATGACCGAGAGGTCTGGCTCATGCCGTTTGCATGGCCCGGTGGAGCGGGACCCACGCCGCTTCAATGAAACGACGTGCGCTCTCCTTGGGCTGACTTACGGCAGGCGCGCTCCAAGTCTTGGATTGTCAGATAACAGCAAGAACCTTGTACATGTCCCTATATGGCCGAAACCTCTGGGAGACAAGAAACGACTGGAAATCCCCGGAGGTCGAGAAATGACCGTAAATCCCCGTGAATAGCCTCGGGGTTTACTAACTTCGAACACCTGAGATAAACGGTTCGAAAGAAATAATGAAACAACACCCCAAACCCCTATAAAAAGGGGGGTAGGGGCCATGTTAAAGGATCGCATCCAAGGTGAGAAAAATCTCTCCTTCAAAGGCTTGGAAGAAGACTCTTTTTTGTGTTTAAAGGGTGAAGGGAAATACCGTTCTCCAAGCTTTGTGCACTGTGCGTCGGCCCCTCCGTGCTCCGTTCGTGCCTTGTGACGTGGAAAGAAGAAGACACCACAGGTCAATATATAAGACCCGGTATTTTTGTAAATAGTTTTCTTTCGTGTTTTAAAATAACACGTGTGAAGGCACGTTTGTATAAACACCCAATGGAGGCATAAACACCCCATTGAGGACACATATGTAAATGCCATAAATATAAAATATTTGAGGGCATTTGTGAAAATTTACTTGTCGTCTAATTTCCTTAAATTTCGGCAAAAGGTCTTTTAATAAACGTATAGCATCGAAGGTATTCGGGTTTTTACCCGATGTAAATGAAACACCGACTCCGGTCGGTGGGGAATGGTCCAGTACCCGATCACCCCAATCGCCTGAAAATATGGACGCACGCGGAAAAAAAATATAAAACATTCGAGGGCTCAGGGTTTATACCCAACGCACCTCATAAATAAAATTTCTTTGTCTGTTTATTGTAACAGTCTGGCACGCCCACGCACGAGACGCACATGCGTACGCATTGTGCCTTTCGAAAATTTTAAAAAAGAAAGGAAATCTTTCTGCGTTCCCAGTCTGGCACGCCCGGTGGGACTATTCCTGCCTTCCATGCATACGTAAAAAGACCTTATGCCGATATAAGATATAAGATGACTAACATCCACAATGCAGGTACCAAAGGAGCGGAAGCCGGCAAGAAAAGCCCGCCTTCACCTGCAACCTCCTCAAATCAACTCAATGGCAGTGGTCACATATGGCCCGCTCGTCGTCGCCATATTATTTCTCTCGGTGGTTTGAAGCTCTCCATTGGGAAGGTACTGAGAATTGGTCGCCAAATTTGTCAAGCAAAACATAATATACAGATTTGAACTCCTCACAGAATCATATCCGATAATGGGTCACAATTCCGCAATAAAACAATATATGCTTTAGCAGCCAAATTTCATATTAATTGGAGGACTTCTTCATATATAATCCATAAGCAAATGGATTGGCAGAAGCCTTCAACAAAACCTCTGCAAGCTGCTTGCCAAAATAGTCGGCAATAGATGAAGCTTTATGGGCTTACTAAACGGTGGCAATCCAAAATGAATTTCAAAGTCAAGAGCAAGATCAAATGGAAAGAAGACTTGAAGGGCTTTCCAATTTAGAAGGAAGGCACCTTGAAGCATATAAGTCTCTCCAAGTATATCAAGCTAGAATGGCTTGCGCATTTGACAAATTAGCAAGACCTAGAGCCTTCAAACAAGGAACTCTTGTCATGGTCAACTGCAGAGAAGCAATGGCGGGAAAACCAAGTGGCAAATTGCAACCCATTTGGCTCGGCCCATACATCGTCATTTTGGCATATGAAGGAGGTACCTATAGGCTGGTGCACCATAAAGGTACTGTGTCCTTTCCTCCACTCAACACCTGAAACTATACCATGCCCCAGAACATGAGTTCATCGGCCAATCATCAAAAACAAAATCTAATCACCCAGATAGGCATAAAGCCGGAAAGGAATGAAAGATGCCCTCTTTGAGGATCCATTCTAAAGTAGAAGCTTACCATGAATGGAGGTAAGAGAATCAAACACCCATCTGTCCATCATACAATCCTTCAATCCTTGTAGGAGCATGAAGCCAAAAGTACTCCATCCTGCATATCTCACTCTTCATCAAATTCAATTCAAAACCAAACCATAGCCAGCAAACCACAAAGGTAGGTTATGCCAAATTCAAATTCCAAACCCATAGCCAGAAAACCATCAAGGTAGGCCATATCCAAAACCATAGCCAGCAAACCATAAAGGTAGGCTATGCCAAATTCAAATTCCAATCCATGGCCAGAAAACCATCAAGATAGCCATATCCAAAACCATAGCCAGCAAACCACAAAGGTAGGCTATGCCAAATTCAAATTCCAAATCCATGACCAGAAACCATCAAGGTAGGCCATATCCAAAACCATAGCCAATAAACCACAAAGGTAGCTATGTCAAACCCAAACCAAATCATGACCATAGCCAACAAACTACAAAGGTAGGCTATATCAAATCTAAATCCCAGTCCATACCAGTAAACCACAAAGGCAGGCTATACTCAAATCCAATTTCAAAACCATAGCCACAACCACAAGGGGAGGCTATATCAAGTCCAAATCTCAATTCATAGCCAGCGAGCCATGAAGGCAGGCCATACTCAAATTCAATTCAAAACCATAGCCAGCAAACCACAAAGGTAGGCTATATCAAACCTAAACTCCACTCATAGCCAGCAAGCCATCAAGGCAGACCATACCCAATTCAAGTCTCAAATCCATAGCCAGTAAACTGCAAAAGTAGGCTACATCATGCCAACCATTAAGTCATATCCAAAGCCAATTCAAAACCCAAAGTCCCACCAGCAAATCACCATAGTAGGTGACATCAAGTTCAAATTCCAAGTTCACATCCCAAGGTCATCAAGGCAACTCATATTCAAATACAATCCCAAATTCATAGTCAGCAAGCCATCAAGGCACGTTATACCCAAATTTGATCCGAAACCACATACACCAACTATAAATGCCAAAATAAATCAAACCCAGAATACCAAATATAGTCAGCAAACCATCAAGGTATGCTGAACCAAATAGAAGCCCGAAATTCCATATCTTAGCCATAAGCCACCAAGGTAGGCTAAATCAAAATCAAAACCAAAACCAAAAACCAAAACCAAAACCAAAACCAAAACCAAAACCAAAAACCAAAATCAAAATCAAAATCAACAAAATCAAACCAACCACAAACCAAAACCAAAACTAAAGCCAAAATCAAAACTAAAGCCAAAATCAAAACCAAAACCAAGTCCAGAGCCAAATCAACCTAAATCCTACATCCAAATCCAAAAGCAAAATCAAAATCTCATATCCCATCCAGAATATCACAAAGATAAACTGACATGTCCATATCCAAATCCGAAAACAAACCAATCTCAACTCCAATACAAATCCAAATGTAATCCCTTATCCCTGCCCCAAGCCATCAAGGATGGCGGAATTCAAACCCAAAACCACAATCCAAACCTAAAACTCCATGCCAAAGTCTATATCAATATCCAATTAAGCCTGAAACTAAGTAACCCAAATCTCATATCCATATTCAAATTCAAATCAAAATACCACAAAGGTAAGTCACCACCCATTCTGCAGCCACGTCACCACCCATCCCACAATCAGACCACCATCCATTCAACTACCCAAACCAGTCGAGCACTCACCAGTCAGGTCAAAAAAAAAAGAAAGAAAGAAAAGGGTTAAAAAATAGAGATACCCCGATGGACTCAAGTATACAATTCACTGTATGCTGAGGGTAAAAAGATCAAAAAATCCAGCTGAGGTGAAAACCCGAAAGGGCGCTTCAGGCAAAATGGATAACCCCTCAACGTGAAAACCCGAAAGGGCACGTTGGAAAAGCTAAGGGGGCCAGTCTTGGTGAAAACCCGAAAGGGCGCAAGGCTGGTAATGTGAAAAAAAAAAAAAAAAAATGAAAAGGAGGATTTCTCAGCCCTCCATTTATACATTCACAAGTTACAAGTCACCACATTACAAACTTGCAGAGGGTGACAGATACCACATAGAAAAGAGATCAAGGCAACAAGCCCATATACAAATGTTATGATATGAAACAAAGGCAGGAAGACTTCTTTCTCTCCAGCCGTTCAAATCTAATTGCAAACCCCTTAGCCCAGCATCAAGCCATCAAGAAGGGGCGAAATTCAAATCCCAAAGCCAAATGATAAACACCGCTCCAGAGCCCATTCAAAACCAAGTCCAGGGCCAAATCATACCCAAATCTCATGCTCATATCCAAACTCAATCCAGAACACCACAAAGGTAACCCAACATATCCATATCAAACCCAAATCCAAATACCCAAGGTGATACAAGTCACCCAACATACTCATATCCAAACCCATATCCAAAATATCACAAAGGTAACCTAACATGCTCATGTTCAACCCAAATCCACATCCAGATCCAAATTCCAAATCCGAATTTCCAATCATTGGCCAAATTCAAATCTCAAACCACATCCGAATACACCACTCATTCCACAACCAAACTCTTAGCCATTCAATTATCCAAGTCAGTCGAGTCCTCACAGTCAGTCAAAAAAAGAAAGAAAGAAAAGGGTTAAAAAAAGAGATACCCCGACGGACTTAAGTATACGGCTCACTGTATTAAGGGTAAAAAGATCAAAAAAATCCGGCTGAGGTGAAAACCTGAAAGGGCGCTTCAGGCAAAATGGGTAACCCCTCAACGTGAAAACCCAAAGGGCACGTTGAAAAAAGCTAAAGGGGCCAGTCTTAGTGAAACCCGAGAGGGCACTGCGATTGGTAATGTGAAAAAAAAAGAAAAGAAGGAAAAAAAGGAGAAAGAAAAAGAAAAGAAAAAAAAGGGGATGGAGGAAAATGAAAAGGAGGATCTTCATTATCCTTCACCTTGTATTTACAAAGTCACAAGTCACTCTCTGTACAAATACAAAGAGTGGCGATTGCTATGTAAAGGTCAAACAAAGAAAAAAAAAAAAAAGTAGACAATGAGCTCGGCATGTAAATGTTATACTGAAAAGCAAAGGCAGGAGGGCTTTTTCCTCTTCAGCAGTTCAACTGCCTTGGCTTTGGAGGTTGTCAGCTGGCGGAGGTTCCTTCCGTCTTTTACATAGGCAGCTTCTTCTTCAGAATCTTTGGCCTCATCTCTGGCCTCCTGATTCAAAGAAGATCTCTCTTCATCAACTCGCATTCCAGTCGGGCAATGTTCTCCTTCCCGACAACCATGCTCAACACCATCGTCACTCGCAGCATCGCCTACTTGAAAGGCAGAATAAGCTTGAAACTCCAAAAATGGGCCCTGCATCTCCCCAAAAGTGGAAAGAGAGGATTGGCCACAGATATAGAATATGAATCCATCATCTCCCAGGAGAAAAGCTGGTTGTAGAAAAACAGGGGGAAAGTCAACATCAGAAAATGAAACATCATCTTTAAAGACTGTATATGAGCTCAGTAAAGGAAGTCACCTGCAGGAGTTGATTCCATGTAAGAATATTCCTTGGCAGGCATCAGGACATAAACCTCGACAAGAGCAAAAGAATACTGTTCCGACGAGACTCCCAGCTCAGCAAATGCAGAGGCACCGTCATCCATCACAGCTATCTCAAGAAACAGACAGTCAGATGAGGCTTCATCATCATCAATTTTCGACATAAAATCGACAGCTGCCCGTGAGGAATTCTCACGCTCCACTCCACAAAGGAGAGGAGAACCTACAGGCAAAGAGGCATGGCCGCCCGAAGCAATCGGACCAGCACTTTTTCTCATCTGTCTCGTCATCTGAGGTAGATAAGTCAAAAAGAAAAAAAAAGGATAAGTGATAAATCAAGAAGAAAAGTCATGAATGACAATGATAAGAAGAAAAGAAAAGAAAAAAAGCCGCCGCTAGATGTCGTGGAATCTGTCGCCCTTCTTTTTCTAGTACTCTTGGGTTCGGAAGAAGAGGGAATATTCAAATGAGTTTCGCCATTCCTGTCTCCAACATTTTCGGAGCAAGGATAGTTGAGACTCAAAACAGATATGAAAAAAAATAAAGCAGAAGAGGAAGAAAAAGAAGAAAGATAGCCGCAAACAAAAAAAGGTTAGCCGCAGTAGCCGAATACCATGTCAAACAAAGCTGAGATGACAAGATTCAAGAAAAAATGTCAAATCCAATCCAAGCGAATGTTAAAAAGGCAAAGCTCAGTAAGTGATATCAGATCCAACTGCGAATCAAATCAGAATCACAAGTCAAAACAAAAACTCTCAAAGCAAGTTGTTGAACAAAGTCAGAAAGACGAGTCTCACCAATTGAATCCTCAATCAATTCAAGTCCGTAACAAAGCCAGAAAGGCAGATCTAAAAAATCCCTGAGATGAAATCCAGAAGGCAAAGACCCAGGCAAAGAAAGCCAAAGTCAGTACTGAGTAAATCCAAGGAAGCGGAGCCAATCGCTCAGCACAAGAAGCATGACAAAGTTGATTGTTGCCCAAGGTTGTTGACTTCACAGTGCAAGTGCTGAAGCGTGTCAAAAGGGCTACAACTTTCCGATTCAAGTTTATTGTCGAGTCATGAAGATCAGAAGCACAGCTCGAAGAATGCACGGGACATCCTCCTCCGCCTTCGGCTTCGGCGCACTTTCCGTGGGGGGCATTTGTGGACACAAAAAAAAAAATTGTGCCAATTCCCAATTCCCAGAAATTCCCCCTCCCTTAACCGATGGAAGCACCATCGGTTAGGGAAATCCCCTTAACCGATGGGACTACCATCGGTTAAGGGGGTTCTCTCCCCCAACCGATGGTACTACCATCGGTTAGATGGGAGTCCCATCGGTTAAGGGGATCTCCCCTATAGAATCCCCTAACCGATGGGACTGCATCGGTTAAGGGGATTCTCCCCTTTAACCGATGGTGGTCCATCGGTTAGAGGGGATTCCCTCTAACCGATGGAACCACCATCGGTTAAAGGGAATTCCCTTTAAAAAAAAGAGAAAGAGAAAACCCCCAACCGATGGTACTACCATCGGTTAAGGGGATTTTTCCCCTTAACCGATGGGACTTCCATCGGTTGAGGGGTTTTAACCCTCTAACCGATGGTACCCCCATCGGTTAAAGGGAATTTTCCCTCTAACCGATGAGAGTCCCATCGGTTGAGGGGTTTTAACCCTCTAACCGATGGTACCCCATCGGTTAAAGGAATTTCCCTCTAACCGATGAGAGTCTCATCGTTTAAGGGAGCCCCCCATCCCATGCAATGTAAGGGTGCCTTCCCCTATAAAAGGCACCCCATCCCCCCCATTTCCAGGAGGTCGGTCGGGAGAAGGCCCCCTTGCTGTCCCCCTTTCTTTGAAATTCCAGGAAATAGAAAATCCAAAAGTCTCCCTCTCTCTCTCTCTCTCTCAATCTCACTTCTTGTGTGTGTGAGGGTACCAAACTTCCTTCCCAAGCATTGAGAGGGGATCCGTATGTGGTATCGACAAACTTCTTCGCTAAAAGTCCGCAATAACGGCATAGGCCCCATGGGCTATATGTTCTAATATCGTCCATTCTGGACATATGGTATTTAGATACCTTTGTAATTCGTGCCACCTCCCATCGAGTTTTAACTCTCCGGGATGGTGTGTTTGTGCTATATGCATATGTTTCTAAGGAGACTCTGCCCAAGTGGAGATTCTGCCTGAGAACATATCGTATATTCACAGATCTGCACTTTTATATATGTTTCCTAGAGGAAACTCTGCCCAAGTGGAGATTCCATCTAAGAACATATCTATAAAGTTCAATCTGGGCTTATACATATATGCAAGGTTTGGCGCATCGCCGATTCGGACCGGATCGGGATTATCCTGATCCGATCCGATTCGGGCGGATCGAACCGATTCGGTTCGATCCGCTTGGATTCGGCCAGAACTTGGTCCTGTTCAGGCAGGGTTCACTGGACTCATGATCTTGTTCAGGCAGGGTTGTCAGGATCTGCTTATTTACCTGAATATCATTTAAGTAAATGTTATAATTTGTTGTTTCATTTACTTAAGATATTACATGTAAATAGGAAGTACCCCCCATTTGAATCCAATAAAAATATCAAAAAATCATATCTCTTACCAATAAAAAGTCAACTCTCCCATCGAAGAACAAAATCGCGATTTTGGTGATTTTAGCGAAATGCTAACTTTTTAATCTCTCATAATTTGGTCTATCTAAAAATTTGATAATTCAAATAAACCATATGGAACACTAAAAATCTAAAGTCCGTAAAAAAAGTCAAATGTGCATGTGACTTCTCCAAGGGAGCCGCTCTCCTACTGACAGCATTTAGTCTGCTCGATGCATCTCAAGATTTGGTCAAACTTAAGTTATCATCACCTAAACTCATGAGAATTTCACTTTCTAATTGAAAAGAAACTAGAAAGTGACAATTCTTATGAGTTGAATGATGATAACTTAAGTTTGATCAAATCTTGAGATGCCTCGAGCAGACTAAGTGCTGTCAGTAGGAGAGCGGCTCCCTTGGAGAAGTCACATACGTTTGACTTTTTTTACCGGATTTTAAATTTTAGTGTTCCATATGGTTTATTTGAATTATCAAATTTTTAGATAGACCAAATTATGAGAGATTAAAAAGTTAGCATTTCGCTAAAATCACCAAATCGCGATTTTGTTCTTCGATGGGAGAGTTGACTTTTTATTGGTAAGAGATATGATTTTTTTGATATTTTTATTAGATTCAAATGGGGGGTACTTCCTTATTTACATGTAATATCTTAAGTAAATGAAACAACAAATTATAACATTTACTTAAATGATATTCAGGTAATAAGCAGATCCTGAACCCCTGCCCGAAGAGGATCCTGAGTCCAAAGAACCTGCCTGAACAGAACCAGCGAATCGGACCGAATCGCGAATCGGACTTCCCCTGATCCGCACCGATTCGCCAATCGGTCCGATCCGATCCGGCACGCCAAACCATGCATATATGTTTCTTAGAGGAGATTCTGTCCAAGCAGAGATTCTGCCCGAGAACATATTCGTATATTCACAAATTTGCACTTTTATATATATATTTCCTAGAGGAAACTCTGTCCAAATGGAGATTCCATCTAAGATCATATCTATAAAACTCAAATTTGTGCCTATACATATGGTTTCTTGAGAGGAAACTCTGCCCATGTCAAAGTCCTCCCTCTAAAACATATCCATATAACTACGAATTCGCTTATATAGCGTATATTCCTAGGGGAAACTCTGCTCAAATGGAGTCTCCGCCAACGGACATGTCTATATAGTCATAAATTCGCAATTTAATGCGTATGTCTCTCAAAAGGAATCCTGCATATGCAGATGGTACCTTTTGCCGGATACTCCACTCAAACAGAGATACCGGTGAGAAAAAATTGCGTAAACTGCAAATTTGTACTCATACACACATACTTTCTTAAGGGCAAAATCCCTCCGGGCAAAGATTCTCTAAGGACACATGGATATAAGTACATGTTCATATGGATATATCTCCGTGAAGGCATTCCGCATAGGCAGAAACTCTGCCAAGATAAATTTATGAAAATTGTGTTGATATACACACATCCAAAGAAAAGGGGACAAGACCCGAACTGTGCTCAGATACTCCAAAGAGCAGCACGAATGCATACTCACAAGAACTGTGTTCATATAGACAGTTTCCAAAAAGGAACTTTAAATTGACAAAACGTCCATGGGGACCCGAACTGTATCAGATACTCCGAATGGGAGCACATATGCACTTCCACAAAACCATACCCGTGGAAATGGACTTCAGACAAAAATCACAATATGACAAGGACTTCCATGGAGATACATCCATATGATCTCGGAAATTGTACCCGCACAAGTGCGAAATGAGGAGAAAAGAAACTTTGCCTCAAACTCGGACTTTGCTCCAAAATGGCTATAAAAGAACTTCATATGAGAAAATTGATACAGTAATCCTTCTAATACGGAAGTGTTGCTCCGGTCATAATACCCCCAAGTTCAGAATCAAAATGCACAGGTATATACCCGTTCACAATAACAATCCTCATGTTTTCCCAAATAGAAATTTCTAATTAACTTTTGCAAATAAAAAAAAAAACCTCAAACAGGTCCACGGGTATGCAACCGTTCCCCTCTCAAATCACACTTTGGACTCCAAAAAGGCAGTCATTTCAAAAAGAAATACCCAAAGTAAAAGCATTGAAAGAAAGAAAAAACATGTTATGATCAGGATTTTCTAAAAGCGTGCATATTTTTCTCATCCTTTGCTATGAAGGTATTCGGGTTAAAACTGATGTTAAATAACACAGGAATCTTAACTCGATGTAAATGTAACATCGACTCCGGTCGATGGAGACAGAGGTCCAGCACATGCTACTCCAATCACCTGATGAGTATGGATACGGGACTCAAGGAGTTCAGATAAAAAAACGGCGCACCCTAGTCGCCCGTCACACGGGCATCCCCGTCCATTTCATGGACAATCCAATCGTCCGTTCCACGACATCATACCTGTCCGTTCCAAGGACACCAAAAAATACTCTCTCCGCATTGTGTGGACTCTTCTTCTTCTGTCTGTTAGACAGACTGGCACGCCCCGCAAAATTCAAAGCATGGGAAATGAATACATGAACCACATAAACGAAATGAATAAACAAATCAAATGATTGGCTTCTATGTCACGATAACCATGTGTAACTCCACGCACACATATATACATAACTGCATATACACGTAACCATTATGTTCCCATCATATCCCATATATTTTCCCCGTGTCAACAAAGGCCAAGAAGCGAAGAGTGCTGCGGACTCCGGAAAAAGGTGGAGGAATGAAGATCTTCACCTGCTACGCTTCCGAAAGGGACATGGTCGAGCCATCCGGCGTCCCCGCCGACGTGGTCAGGGTAGATGAACCGGCCGAGGAGGTGAAGCTATCGTCTGGTATACCCGAAATACTGCCAGAAGACCCCCTCAAGGGCAGCAAGGTGGCCAGGCTGGACCCTCGAACAGGGGCAAGTCATCGAGCCGCCACTTGAACATGATCAAAGGTCACTCCCGGGCCAAATCCAGGAAGACCTTAAAGGAGGAGAGAAGATGAGGTCGCAAGCCTCATCCCGGGGATCAACGACCCCTGGTTGATGAAGGACGACCTAAAGTATTCCTCCTGCCGCCAACCAGAGCTGCTTTTCAGGCTATGACAGATGATGCCAAATACGAAATCATACAGTGCTGGCAGGCTGAAATGGCCAACCTCATGATAGAGAGGGGGCAGCAGGCAGGGGGAAATACTCCGCGCCGCCAGGTGCCGATGGCTAACCAAAATGCTCGGAGAAGACATTAACAAGGCGATCTACCCGATGTCAACCTGCAAGCAGCCGCGGCCAACGATTATACCGTTGATCGCCCCAACAGTCGTTGCAGGGCCATAAACTCCCAAGCCTCCGCAGCTGAAGATATCGTGGCCAGAGACGGATGATCGAAAAGATCATGGACGACCAGTTCGCCCAGGGAGGCAAGGGGACTGCCACTGTGGATCTATACAGTGTGCCATACCCCGTCCACCACCAATTCAAGAAGCTGCCATCAGATTGCCCCAAGGCGCCAAAGTTGCAGAAGTTAATGGGCAGGGCTCGCCAAATGAGCACCTGGCATATTACATAACGGCTATGGAGAATGGCATTCGATGAATCCTATCTCCTCCGTTACTTCGCAACGTCCTTGACGGGTACCGCCTTCTAGTGGTATTCGAGGCTGAGGCCCAACTCCATTGTCGATTGGGCCGACCTCCAGAAGAAATTCATCGACCGCTTTCAGACGGCCGAGAGAAAGGTGTCGCTAGCAGAGCTATGCTCCCTCAAGCAGAGGAAAGGAGAAACGGCACTCGACTTCATCAAGCGGTGGCGTGACTTCAACATGAGGTGAAACAATCTCCGACACAAGAAGATGCCATAACCATCTATCGGCGGGGCCTGGCGGCTGAAGTAAGTGAAAAGCTGCTAGGCACAAATATCAAAGGCTTCGACTAGCTCAACTCGGTCGTGGCGGCGATCGAAATGTTCTTCGCCGACAACCCGGTGCATGCTCCCTCCAGAAACAAGCCAAATAAGGAGCGCACCTCCGACAAAAGTCGTGGTCGCCGGGCTCCAAGCAAGAAGGCGGAGGGAAGGCCGCCTCCACCATCATTGCCCGAGCGCATGAGCACGCCTTACTCCTTCAAAAGGAGCATACAAGAAAGCTCTTTAAGCTTTGCCGGAGAATGACTTGATCACACTTCCAGGGCTGAAAAGACCAGGCGAAGTGGATAGGGTGAATGAGCCAAACTATTGCCTCTATTACGCATGCTGGGGCACTCCATTGAAAATGCTTTGTCTTCAAAAATGAAGTGCATAAGCTGATCAGAGTCCTCATTACGATGCAAGACAACATGGTTGATCCTCCACAACCTCATGCCTGGGAGCAGCCAAAGCAATCGGCCAATGTGATCCATGCCAATGCGCCGATCCTCGATCCGGAGGACCCCGAGGCAAATCTACGGGACTCCCAGTCCACAAACGGGCACGAGAGTCATTATTTCTCGACCCTCGGACAAAGATCGTTGTCAGAAGCAGTGCAAAACCTCGAAAGGCAGGTTCAATCGCTGCGGCATGGCCAGCGCCAAGCGCTAATATACTTGAGGAACATGGACGGGTGCCTGACCGCCCTCCAGCAAGGACTCCCGGTGCCCACAACCACGTTTGCGCCTCCGATTCGCCCCCCGTGCGGGGGATGGCTTTCGGAGGAATCTTCAAGCCCATCCGGTGATGAAGCCGCTGAGAGACTATATTCTTTCCCGCGCCATCGGACACTGGCACTCTACCGTACCTGCTTACGAGCAGGGTTGTTAGGCTGCCAACCGCCGACAAGCATCCCGCCGAACTATTGCATATATCATCAAGTCGTGGGACATGATCTGGAGGACTGCCACGTCTTCAAGGACAAGGTTGAAGCCTGGATCAACCAAGGGTCATCAACCTGGGCAACGCCCGCGTCGATCCGCCGCAACCTCATGTTCGTGAATGGGCGGAACACTCAGTTGACATTGTCACGTATACAGTCAACCTCATCCACCCGCCTGAAGTCAATACATCGGCGGCGTTTATATTCCCGGCAAGGTTTGCCATATCGGATCTCGGCTTCGTCTCGGGAGGGTCAAAGAGAAGAGATCTCGGAGAGATCTCGGGAGATCAGGATAACATAAAAGTGTGGATCACATAGGTTCACATGGATAATTCCTTAAGGAATATAGATATTACATACATTCTCAAGCCTCAACCATGGATGACATAGGTTCACATATATCATACAACAAGAGTGTGAGAACTGGACTTCGAGATGTGCATTTTGATTTTTCTCTCCTTAGGATTCTAGTTTATTTTCAATTAGAAAGTGAAAAATCTCATGAGTTTAGGTGATGATAGCTTAGGTTTGACCAAATCCTGAGAGGTCTCAAGCAAACTAAGTGCTGTCAGTAAGAGAGTGGCTCCCTTGGAGAAGTCATATGCACGTTTGACTTTTTTCACCGGACTTTAGATTTTTAGTATTCTATTAGGTTTATTTGAATTATGAATTTTTATATATGCCAATTATAACAAATTATGAAAGATTAGAAAGTCACTATTTTGATTGGAACCATCGAAATCACGATTTTCTTCTTGGATGGGAAGTTGACTTTTTATTTGTAAGAGATATGATTTTTTGATATTTTTATTGGATTCAAATGGGGGGTACTTCCTTATTTACATGTAATATCTTAAGTAAATGATAACATTTACTTAAATGATATTCAGGTAAATAAGGTCCTGACAACCCTGCCTGAAGGATCCTAACTGACAACCCTGCCTGAACCCTGAAGACATATCTCGGCCATCTCGTTTCTCGGGGAGGGGCCGAGACCGAGATTCTCGCGAGATTGCATACCATGATTCCCGGAGTCGGAAATGATGGAACCTGGCTCCTCCAGCGGAGCCCCCACCCTATGGTATCCAAGGTGGCGAATCTCCCACCAGAATCGCTTTGCAACTGAAAGTATCGGGAAGATTTTCGAAAAGCTCCTGCAACGAGGCTGTGTAATGGCGCATGAGTCGCCACCGACATACACTGAGGAGGATAAACCACCCCATGTATTGTCGGTACCATGCCATGCTGCTGCATCCCACGGACAGATGTCCAGTTGTCCGAGATTGGATCGAAGCCCTCACACAAAGATGCAAGATCGACTCGGAAGGTAATTCCATGGTCTTGAAAAAAGCCAGGGAAACAGCTCAGCGAGAGTTCGAGCAAAGTGACTATATGTACTTTGCGAATCTCAAGGCCCCTGAAGTTGATGAACAGGGGTGGCTCATACCGCCGACGCGGTCTCTAGCCGACATTGAAGGTCCGGCAGAAGAAGTTCCGCAACCTCCTCGGCAGAAGAAAGGGTCTCGACGACATCAAGTCGCGCCTCCTCATGAGCAAACTTCAGGAGGTAAAAGCTTAGGGCAGCACCCCAAAGACCTATTTCTAAAAGAGGAGCCTGCCTCGGTATACAACTACGAGGGCCGCGTCCGACATGGACGTTCTCAACCCGCCTCCAAGCAAAGCAGCGGGACCGGGACCCAGCCAGAGTCCTCACAGTGTCCCATCAGGCGAGATGGGGACCGCAGGGCAAAAAGCTACTGATTGAGCCAGCTGTCCAAGAGCCAGGCCCCTATATGGCCGAATTCCAAGAATTGCCGCACGAGATAATCGAGCAGGCAATCAACTCCACCTTCCAACATCAATCGGATAAAGCCAGCTGGACCACAGTGGCCCCAAGGATGCGCTTCCCTGACGTTACCTAAAAGGGGAGGCTCGCATAGCTGTCCCGGCCGAGAGAATATCTCTCGATCAGCTGAACAAGCAAAGGAGCTGTCGCCACTCAAAATGGCGCAAGCAAAGAAGCAAAAAATAAGCAAAAATATGAAAAGACGCCTGAAGAAACAAGCTGGACAAGCTGGCGGCAATGATGGCCCCACTGGAGCTGACTCCGCTCCAGAAATTGCAGAAGTTCATCGATGAGCTAGAGGAATATGTCCCCTCTGAGCCCACCAGGGGGTAACTTTGGACAAATACATCCCTTGGGAAGAAATGGAGCGCAAAATAAGGCTCAAAAGCTGGCTCCATCAAATGCTCCAACGGCGCAAGAGATGAGAAGCTGCCGCTACCGGATGAATTGGCCATCTTCTATAAGGAGATGAAATCACCGTCGAGAAGTTGGAAGAAATGCTGAAGGACTTCTCTTGCAACATGGGTCAATTCCGCCGCCGGCAAGCTTGCAGCCACCGGCCGACACAACCACCGTGGCGACATATCACATCGCAACCGAGGTAGAGGAAAGGGTCGTGGACGAAGAAAGAAGTCTACCCTATCCCCCGGCGAGAAGCCAAGCTCGCCCAGCCTCGACAAACTCATAGTCCTCCGGGGCGAAAAGCCCCAACCTGTCCCCAAAATAGAGGTACGGGTGAATCCTTCGTCTTCAACCCCTCTGATGACGAAGAAGAAGAAGAGCAGGAGGAAATCACAAGCGAGCTTCCCTGCATAAGGGCTGTCGAGCAGGCCGACCGGCCCGCTCCACCCAGAAAGGACAAAGATGAAATTTCCGCCCCAGATGAGGTCTCTTGGCCCCTTTATTTAAGGAAAGACCAGATGAACAGCCAGGGGCAAGGCGGAGCGACAAGTCTGGGTAGCCGCTAGAATCTTTGGCAGACATGGTCCTACCATTGGACCAAGTTTGTGCTCGGGCTGACCGCAAAATCATACAACACATGAAGCGGTTTCCCGCCCACATCACCATATGGGACGCCATCGCCTGGAGCAAGGAGTTAAGAGCGGCTCTCATCAAAATATTGCAAGAGCCCGAGGTTTATGAAACTCATGTGACCGAACTCCAACTCAAGCCCTAGAGACACTAGCAGAAGGTGACATTCTCTGACAAAGACATGTTGCTGCCTTCGCTATACCACACCGCCCTCTGTACATGCAAGGAAAAGTCAATGGGCACGAACTCAACCGGATTCTGGTTGACCCTGGGGCATCTGTCAATATCATGCCCTCAAGACTTTCAAGTCTTTATATCTCATGCCCTACTTGCAAAGGGTGAATAATGTCAGAATTGTCGGGTTCAATCAGAACTCCGAAAGTGCCTTGGGAAAGGTGGAAGTGCAGCTGGTCATGGACGGCTTCACCACTAAGGTCGTGTTCTACATCATCAATGCAAACACGTCCTACAAGGCTCTCCTGGGGAGACCCTGGCTGCATGAAAAGGGTCATCCCCTCAACTCTCCACCAATGCTAAAAATATGTCAAGGAGGGAGAGCAATATACAGTCTTCGCCGACCGAGCCCCTTTCCGCCCAAATGAATGCAACTTGGCGAACGCCCAGCTATACTTCGGCGAGCCCCTCGGCGAGTCGTCGACCGCACCCAAAGGCAAAGGAAAGCAAAATGCCAGTGCGAGTCAAGGAAAACCAGGCGAGGATGAGGAAGAGCTTTTCACTGTCAACAAAGATCTTCTAGAAATCCACCGACTTGGTCGCCTCGTCGAGTCCACCGAGCTAGGCCCAGCTGCCCGGAAAGATGGGAAATCAACTATGAAACAAACGCCATCAGCGAGGCAATCAACTAGAGCATCTCCTTGCCTCCGGCATACATGCAGCTGCCCTTCCATAGGGAGGAGCACAGGGTGGAACGGCTAAAGGCGTTCATTGTCACCCACTACAGAAGGAAAGTCTCGAGAAAGGCGAGACGCCGAAGCCAATCATCTTCTACAAGGGGGACCCACTTCCATATAGGCCCCTCAAAGACGACTTCGGCTAGAGTGAAATAACTCAAGTCGCCCTTGAACCCGATCAAGAAATTGACGATATGTCTGGCGCATCAAGAAATTGTGCCAGAAGCAGAAGATCGTGCAAATGCAAGATCCCTCTCGGCGGAACTACTTCCACCAGTTGTAGTACCCGAAGCAACTCCGAGGAAACCCCCCAATTGTACAAAAGACACAAGGAGGTTGGGTTATGATCGAGGGGAGGACTTCGAGGCCTATTACGCGGTAAATACCGTTGGCTCGTCCCCTCGTCCGATCACTGCCATGCCGGCGGACAACCTCCTGCCTCCATAATAAAGCCGTCGGAAGTAGAAGTCATGCCCGTCCTCGCAAATGAGGCACCACGCCAAGAAGCACCTCAAAATGAGGACGACAATTTTGGCCGGTTGCCAAGGAGGGCTTCAAATACTATGACGTCCACGTCGCCGACTCCAATGAAGAAATGATTTCATCGACTTACAGGCGCGCCCCGCGAACTTGAAGATGGCGGGCAAACTACCGTGGACGAGCTTGTCGAGCTCAACCTCGGGGACCAGAAGAACCCAGACCAATCTTTATCAGCGCCCTCCTCAATGAAGAGGAGAGACAGTCATATCAACAACTCTTGCTAGAGTTCAAAGACTATTTCACGTGGACATACAAACAAATGCAAGGCTTGGATCCTTCTGTGGCCGAACACGAGCTGTCTATACTCCCCACAGTAAAACCAGTCAAACAGGCCTAAAGACGTATGCGCCATGAGCTGGAGCTAAAAGTAAATGCCGAGGTGGACAAACTGCTCGAAGTCAACTTCATCGAGCCTTGCCTCTACCCGACTTAGCTGACCAATATAGTGTCGGTGAAAAAGAAGAATGGCCAGGTCCGGATCTGCATCGATTACAGGGACTTAAACAAAGCATGCCCGAAGGATGACTTCCCGGTCCCGATGTGACACGAAGGAAATTTTCTTTAGTAATATCGTGGCGAACTGCGTTTATTCGTTTGGTTCTTTATTTGTGGGCTTTTGTATCCATTCATTTATTTCACATGCTTTGTATTTTATGTCGCGGGGCGTGCCAGCCTGTCTAGCAAACAGAAAAAAGGGTCCGCGCGATGCGGAAGAAGAATTTTGGTGTCCAGGGAACGGACGAGTATAGTGTCCGTGAAACGGACAGGTTGTGTCCGCGAACGAACGGGTGCGCCGTTTTTAATCTGAACTCCTTGAGTCCCATGTCTATTCTCATCAGGCAATTAGGTAGCATGTGCTGGACCTCCATCTCCATCGACCGGAATCGATGTTACATTTACATCGAGTTAAAACTCTTGGTATTATTTAATACCAATTTCTAACCGAATACCATTCATAGTAAAGGACGAGAAAATATACATGCTTCTTCTTAGAAAATCCTGATTATGACATATTTTTCCTTTCTTTTGATTATTTTGAAATGCTTTTTGCTTCGGATATTCCATTTTTGAAACGACTGCCTTTTTGGGAGTCCAAAGTTTAATTTCTTTTGAAAAGGGGAGCGGGTATATACCCGTGGACCCATTTGAGGTCTTTCTTCTCTTTGCAAAAGGGTTGATTAGACGTTTTTTATTTGGGAAAACATGGGGACTATCATTATGAACGGGCATATGCCTGTGGATTTTGATTCTGAACTTGGGGGTATTATAACCTAGAGCAACACTTCCATATTAGAAGGATAACTGTGCAAATTTTTATATGAGGTTCTTTCATAATGCCATTTCTGAGCAAAGTCCGAGTTTGAGGTAGAGTTTCTTTTCTCCTCATTTCGCACTTGTGCGGGTACAATTTCCGAGAGCATATGGATGTATCTCCATGGAAGTCTTTGTCCCATTTGTGATTATGTCCAAAGTCCATTTCCACGAGTATGGTTCTCGTGGAGGTGCATATGTGCTCCCATTTAGAGTATCTGAGCGCAGTTCTTGTCTTATCCTCCTTTTTCTTTAGATGTGTGTATATTATCACAATCCTTTTTTTTTTTGATATATATGAGTATGTCTTGGCGAGTCCCTGCTTAGGCAGGGTGTTCTTGTAGAGATATTTTCATATTGGTATATGCTTATATCCATGTGTTCTCGGGAGAAACTTTGCCCAGGGGGATTTTGCCCTAAAGAGATATATGTGTATAAACACAAATTTGCACTTTGTGAATATTTCTCAAACGGTGTCTCTATTTGAGCAAAGTATCCGATGGGAAGGTGCCCCCGTATGAGCAGGATTCCCTTTTGAGAAGCATATACACAATGGGGCATATTTGTTATTATATATATGTTCTCGAGCAGAGTCTCTATTTGGGCAGAGATTCTACTAAGAAAAACATTTATATAAACATGAAGTTTGTGATTATACGAATATGAACTCGAAGGGAACTTTTGTCCGGGTAGGATTCCCCTAAGAGACATATGCGTATAGGCACAAATTTGTGATTTTATGGATATGTTCTTAGGGGAGTCTCCATTTGGGCAGAGTTTCCCCTAAGGAACATATACATAAGAACATAAATTTGTGAATACACGAATATGTTCTTGGACAGAACCTCCGCTTGGGCAGAGTTTCCTCTAAGAAACATATACATATAACACGAGTTTGTATTTATATGGATATGTCCCCTGAGAAGATTTTTGCCTGGGCGAGATTCTCCTTAAGGAACATATTTGTATAATTACAAATTTGTAATCTTTATATATGTGTTCCTGGACAACCTCCACTTGGGCAGAGTTTCGTCTTAAGAAACATATATATAAGAACACAAATTTGTGAATATACGAATATGTCCTTGGGCAGAACCTCCGCTTGGGCAGAGTCTCCTCAAGAAACATATACATATAAGCACAAATCCACCATCCCAGAGACTCGCTCGATGGGCGGGGAGAACATGGGTATTTAAATGCCATGTGTCCATAGAGACTTGCTCGATATGGACGGCATTTAAACCCCGGAATGTCACCCCACTGAGACTTGCTCGATGTGGGGGAAGGGGATTAAGAAGGAATGTCGATGACGATTACGCCGACCGCTCTCCTCTCCGCGCCTGGCCTATCGGGCTAAAGAAGGGGATTTGTACCTTCGCACACCAAGCAAGAGGGATTTGAGAATGAGAGAGGGAATGAGCAAATGCTCTTTTCTATTTTTCTGGGATTTCTCCAACAGGGCTTCGCCGAAGCCAATTCCGAACCCAACAGGGCTTCGCCAGAGCAAGTGGAAGACCCCCCTTTCCTTTGGAATAAGGGGGTTATTTATAGGGGTTTCGGCCCTTTACAATGCGTGGGAGAGAAAGAAGGGAGCCTAACCGATGGTGACCTCATGATGAGGTCACCATCGGTTAGGGGAGATTCCCCCTTAACCGATGGTGACCTCATCAGGGTAACCGATGGTGCCTCATGCTTAGGTCACCATCGGTTAGCCCTTAACCGATGGTGACCTCATTTTGAGGTCACCATCGGTTAGGGCTGCCTAACCGATGAGGGGGGGGGGGAATTTTCTATAAATACCCCCCCCCCCACACCCTCATTTGTGAAGTGTTGATGCCGGCGGTGCTGCTGGAATCCTGCTCTCGTTTTCTTGGAGTTTCGCCCATAGAAGACTGCTGCGCAAAGCTTTAGAGTCCTTCCTCGAGCTTGTTCTTTGTACTTGTGCTTTATACTTGGTCCTAAGACCTTGTGCTGCCGGATTTTTCTGTGCTTTGTACTTGACGGAGACTTTCACTTTAACCGGGAATCCGGGCGCCATTTTAAGGATCGGAATTTCCCTGCTGAATTTGGGGAAGGATCCCACTGATAATTTTGTAACTTAAATAACCTTGAGGTCATTTTAAATCACAACTTTTCGGCCTCTGAGCAGGCTGTTGATAATATATTAACCAGGCCTGTTGATAACAACATTTAATCTTCGTGGCTCAATCCCCCTTTTCATCATGTTCATGACTCAAACCATCGTCCGCCAAAAATAGGCTTCAACTGGCCAAGGCCAGTTGCCGGACCATTATCTGGTGGTAATATAATTTCCGCTGAAGTAAACGTGTCACACTTTTGCCTTTCAACAAATGCCCCCCACGGGACACGTGTCGGAACTGAAAGTGACGACACGCGACCCGTGTAAATCCTTGCTTTGCATTCCGGAGCATTTTTGTAGTGCTTTTGATCCCGGATTTCTGCTCAGCTGGATTTGATACCTTTTTCTTCTTCTTCTGATTTTCTTTTTGTTTTGCCTGTGCCTTTCTAGGCTTTCATCATGCCTCTCAAGAAGAGTTTCTTGGTCGTGACAACCACAGCCATAAGACCCGTGACGGGGTTGTTCCGAAAGGAATTATGATGCCTGCCCTGGCGAGGCCCCGTATTACTGAAGCCAATTTACCCTCCCTGGATAGTGGTTACCTGTAGTAGTAACCCTTAACCCTGAAGGCCTTGCACCAAATGGCTCAGTGGATTACTCTCGCATTTGTCTTCAAAAGGGGACTTATCATTATATGCGGAAAGGGGCTATCCAAGCCATTTCCCATCTGACAGGGAATTATTTTCGTTTATCCAGCAGTTCATCCCACCCAATATGCCCGAGAATGATCCCTGTATTTCGGCTGAGAGGGATATCTGGAATTTGCCATTTTAAGGTTCCGGGATAGCCTCCTGGGTACCTGTGCCTTTTCCTACCCCAGTTTTCCTTTGGAATACATGCCTTTGAAGAAGATGCCAACGGCTGATAACCTTGGCCCCTATAATCGTGACCTGATTGTTATACTCGGTCACGGAAGCTGTCCCCTGTTATCTAGAACTTGCAGAATCGCCATACAACTGCGATGGAGATTAATGGCACTTATCTGATGCCTGGTGATTCCCGGTATGGCCGCTGAAGTCATGATATCCGATGTCTTTTGGATCGGATTATTGATTTCACTTCTCCCAGCTGGTATGGCCACTGGTCAGTTGTATCTTCTCATATTTTTCGTTATGGGGCCACAGAATGGTTACTTGGTGGTGTCTGCATCACTATGGTGAAATCTTGAAGAAATCTGGCATCTATGGGGCTGTTGAGGCAGCATTGTATGACTATCCTTGTTACACAGGTGTTCTCCGAGGTTTGGTGGAGAGATTTAGCCCCAAATGGAATACCTTCGGGACGGCTGAGGGTGAAACTTCCATTGACTTATGGGGTTTTCACCAAATTTCAGGCCTGCCGATATCTGGGCTTCTTTATGAAGAAATTGTATTGGATGACTTGCACAGCCACCGCAGTAATGGCTCTGGCCAGTATTTCTATCCATATAGCCTCCGTTTCCTGACAAAAGTATGGCGGGACCTAGCCCGTGTCGGGAAAAACAGACAGAGCATCCTCGTCTCTTCCTCAACTGTAAGAGTCAGTCAAAATGCCTGGCTTCGATATTTTTATAATGGGCATTTTGCTTCTTCGAGAGTTTTTCAGTCGAGGTCGCTGTTTAGAAATATCAACAGCTAGAAGTGAAGAAGCCTTCCCGGGGACGATTCATCTGTACCCCGAAGGATATGGGTTGGAACCCTCGGCGGCTACCTGACCGCACTTATTTGGCCGCCTACTTAGTTTACTGGCTGTCCAGCTTTGTGGTTCCCCATGGAGAGGAAGAATATATTCGGCCAGGCCTAATTATCCTGCTTGCCTTCTGGCAGAGGGCCGTCAACTTGCTTTGGCTCCTGCAGCACTAGCAAATATATTTCACGGTTGGGATCGTTGAGTTCACATCCCAGTCCCCGAGATCGGAAGGTGCAGCTACCCACCCATTACTTGAGTGCTTGGGCCGGCCTCTTGCTGCCTAGTGTTGTGTCAGACAATTGATTTGCCTCGCCCCTCAGCTCCATTAATTTACTGTTCCGGAATCGTTCAGCTGAGATCCACTGACAGAGCTGATGAGTACTAGATCCAGTTTATCTTTTCTGCCGAACAACGAGCAGGGGCTACTTCAATTTGACAATGCATCCCGAGGAACCAGGCCTTTCTGCACCCAGACTTCCGACGGGACACAATATCATTCAGCAAATAGCATAGCCCCAGCCAGTCTGTATATCAGGACTGGTTATGCTGTATTCGGCCCGGAGTATTGGTGTATCGCGTAGGGTCGACTCTTATCACTGAGCCTTATTACCCTTCGCGATTTGCCAGAAATTTTGGGTACGATCAATCTATCCCGCCACCTGCGGAATTTCCATTGTCACTTCGACTCCAACGCGGTCATGATGTTCACATGACGGCAGCAAGTTGGTGGAATTATTTCCGTCGTCCTGCAACAGGTTCAGTATGTGCCCTTCCTGCGCCAGGAATGACGGACATATGGATATATTTATGACAGATGGTGGTTTGACCGGAGCGCATTTTTCCGACTCTCCCCTGGAAAAATAAGGGAGAGGGAGGATTCTCGGCTCGTGCAGTACAGCTTGTCCCCGGTCTACATTGACGAGGCATATCTTAACCGGCACTTTTCCAGCATAGCAGCCTCGTATAAGATGCGCTATGATGCCAGCATGTCACATAACACCAAGGCCGAGAATGACAGGTATTATTATCAGGGGGAAATATCGCTCCTGGCACCCATAGAACTGTTTTGGACAAAAGCCCCGGTCGCCAGCGATGATTCTTCGTCATATTGCTGGTGGAATCATTTATTATCTGACTGTGGTCACTCTCCTACGGTTCCTTTGTCGACAAAGCTACCTCCAGAGAGCATCGGCCATCCCGGATGGACACGATGGGAAAGACATCTTATTAATGTAATTGGCAATATTGGGCCTCTGGAATATATCCCTCGGCTGGAAAATGCCAAGACATTTCAAGATGTTCAGGATATTATGAAGAGAGTGGGGAAAGCTTGTAGCACCACCTTCCTTCAGCTGGTACCAAGGCCTTCATCAGAGTCAGCACGTAAGCCACCCCTTTTTCCCTTCTTCTTCTTTTTTTTTCTTTTCTTTCCCCCCCCCCTTTTTTTTATGGTGACCTCGTCTTCCAGCTACTCCCCTCCCGCTTGGAGGATTAACGGGGATAGGGCAATGGGACTCGCCCTGGCGCTCCTTCTTTCTCTACCAATAGAAGAGCTGAGAAGGCGAAAGAGGTTGCGTATGCCTCCTCGAGCGGTATACTCTTTATCATTCCCCCGCCTCTCTTTTTTCTTTTATCATCAGTTCTCATATTGATTTCTTCCATACTTTTCTGCACTAGATGATGAAACTGATGAGGCGGGCGCCGGTTCACCCCTTCCAGATGAGTGTGGTTCTCCACCCGAAAGTCCCTCTATTTTTCATGGCGAGGGAAACGGGAGCACTCTACAGGCTATGGCAGATCCTTTGCCCGAAGAGGGGACTGATGGTGCTCCCTCTCATTTTACATTTTCTGGGGTGGTAGAAGCCGATGTTGACTGCCCAGGATTCACATATGCTGAATTGGGAGCTTCAGAGGAGAGTATTCTTCTCGCCCCGTTGAGGTCTATATCCCGAGACCTGTGGAGGAGCCTCCTGTAGGGACAACTTCTTGGTGAGTTGATTTCTCAAGCCCGTATATAGTCTTTCAGACACATTTCTTTTCATGACGAATCCTCCTCCCTTGCTGTATTTGCTTTTAAAAGGGGCAGAATTATGTGATCAATTGTTTGGCTGGGGAACGACAGATTCATATTCTGTCTCAGGGGCGAACTTCTCCATCCCGAGTTGGGGAATTTCAATGAGCCCGTTTTTGGACTTCCCAGCTCAATCCGCCTTTCAATGGGGCGACACCACAAGTGAGGCGGAGGCCTTCACCAGGCAGATCCTGCCTATGTCCCTCCAACCTTCCCACCTGATGGGGAGCAGTTTTATGCAAATTCGCCATATTTTCCCAGCTCCTTTCAAGATCCGTGTCCTGGACCATCCAATCTCGCCCAACCTTCAGAATCTGAGGTTGAGGAGGAAGGTGAAATTCCCGCCCCAGGTGAGAAGAACCGAGCTTTATGCCTTGCATTTTTGACTTGGTGTTTTATCAGCTTTGTCTTGCTAACAGCTTTTTTCTTGCTGCTGATTTCTTTTCTGGGGCAGACGCTGTGCCGAATTCTGACGAAGGTAGCTCTCCGCCCTTGGAGGTTGGTGCTCCCCCTGAGCATGGTATAAGATGGCCTGAGGGGACGCAACCAGCCCCGTATTTTGCTGATGATGGCTGTTGGGAATTCCTTGTTGGCCAAATAATGGCATTGGCAGACTCCACAGACCCGGCGCCCATTGAAGTTATTCGAGAGGCGCTGGAGCAACATACGGGCTCTACCTTTAGCATGGGAGTCCAGCAGGAGCGTTGGATGAATTTTATCACCGATGTTTGGAATAGGGTGTACACTCGTCAGGTTGAGATGACCTGGGCCCAGCGATTTGAAGCTCTGGAGAGCGATGCTGAAGCCGATGATCTCCAGGCTGCTGAAGTGCGCAAGCGTCAGAAGACGCGAGAACTGCGGATGGCTTGGCTGGAACGCGAGCTTGGCGAGGCAATATCTTGTCAGGCTCAAGATGCCAGAGATGAAGCTGAAGGTCCCGAAGAGGGAGGCCTCCGTGCTAGAGATAGAAACGCTCTCGCCGGCCCGATCTTCCAAAGTTAGGAAGGCAGAGCGGCTGCAGAAGAAGGCACCCTCTTGGCTTTGTTCTCAACATAACCTTTGTGTATTAGGCTCGTTGTCCTGATTTTGTTTTTTTTTTTTTTGTAAATAGTGTGTGACTATCTGTCACCCCTTATGAATATGTAACAGAGTGACTTATGACTTTATGAATATAAATATCAAGGACAAGGAGATTCCTCTTTCATTCTCTCTTCCTTTTTTTTTCTTCTTTTTTTTTTCACATTACCAGCCTTAGCGCCATTTCGGGTTTTCACCAAGACTGGCCCCCTTTAGCTTTTTCCAACGCGCCCTTTCGGGTTTCGCGTTGAGGGGTTATCTATTTTTGCCTGAAGCGCCCTCTCGGGTTTTCACCTCAGCTGGATTTTTTTATCTTTTTACCCTCAAGCATACAGTGAGCCGTATACTTGAGTCCATCGGGGTATCTCTCTATTTTTTTTAACCCCTTTTGTTTCTTTTTTTTTTTACCAAGGTTTTGAGGACTCAGCTGACTTGGATGGCTGAATGGCTAAAGGTTTGGTTGTGAAGTGAGTGATGGTTTCAGATGTGGTTTGAGATTGAATATGGCCAATGATTGGAAATTCGGATTTGAAATTTAGATTTGGATGTGGATTTGGGTTTGAATATAAGTAAACTGGGTGACTTGGGTCACCTTTGTGGTATTTTGGATTTGGGTTTGGATATGAGTATGTTGGGTGATTTGAGTCACCTTTGTGGTATTTTGGATTTGGGTTTGGATATAATATATTGGTGACTTGGGTCACTTTTGTGGTATTTTGGATTTGGGGTTTAGATATGAGTATGTGATTTGGGTCTGATTTGCCCTGGACTTGGTTTTGAATGGGTTCTGGAATGGTGTTTATCATTTGACTTTAGGATTTGAATTTCGCCCCTTTTTGACGGCTTGGTGCCGGGAGAAGGGGTTTGCACTTGGATTTAAATGGCTGGAGAGGAAAAAGCCTTCCTGCCTTTGTTTAACAGCACAATATTTGTATATTGGGCTTGCTGCCCTGATCTCCTTTCTATTTTGCAGTGATATCTGTCACCCACCACAAATTTGCAATGTGGTGTCTTGAAATGGAGAACTGAGAAATCCCTGTTTTTTTATCATTTCAAAAAAAATTCTCTTTTTTTTTTTTTACATTACCAGCCTTAGCGCCCTTTCGGGTTTTCACCGAGACTGGCCCCCTTTAGCTTTTCCCAACGCGCCCTTCCGGGTTTTCACGTTGAGGGGTTATCCATTTTTGCCTGAAGCGCCCGCTCGGGTTTTCACCTCAGCTGGATTTTTTTTTTTTTTATCTTTTTACCCTTAAGTACACAAGGAATCGTATACTTAAGTCCATCGGGGTATCTTTATTTTTTAACCCCCCTTTTTTTTTCTCTTTTTTTTTTTGAAGATTTAACTAGCTCAGATAATCAAAAGGTGAGGGTCTGGTTCTGAAACGGGTGGTGAACTGGGATGGGATGGTTGGTGAGTGTTGACACGGATGGAAAATATGTTTTGGTGGATCACACGTGGCGTATCATCGGTGTGGAAACACAGATCATTTGATTTTGTTTATTTGATTTCATTTCATGGAGGTTTATGCATATTCATTTCACATGCTTTGAATTTTGCGGGGCGTGCCAGTTTGTCTAATAGACAGAAAAGAATCCGCGCAATGCGGAAGAGAAATATTGGGTGTCCATGAAATGGACAGAGGTGTCCGTGTGACGGACGACTGGGTTGTCCATGAAATGGACGGGGATGCCCGTGTGACGGGCGACTAGGGTGCGCCGTTTTTATCTGAACTCCTTGAGTCCCGTATCTATACTCATCAGATGATTGAGGTAGCATGTGCTGGACCTCTGTCTCCATCGATCGAAATCGATGTTACATTTACATCGAGTTAAGACTCTTGGTGTTTATTTAACATCAGTTTTAACTCGAATACCATTCGTAGCAAAAGGGGATGAGAGAGTACACATTTTTTTAGAAAATCCTGGTCATGATGCATCATTTCTTTTGGTTATTTTTGAAATACTTTTTGTTTTGAGTGTTTAATTTTGAAAGACTGCCCTTTGTGGAGCTCGAGATATGATTTTAAGAAGGGAACGGGTATATTCCCGTGAACCCATTTGGGTCTCCCTCCTCTCCTTTTTGAGAAAGATGTTGTTTGAAGTTTTATTTGGAAAACCTGAGATTATTATTGCAGACGGGTATATACCCGTGCATTTGATTCTGAACTTGGGGAAGGTCGTGATTCAAAGTAGCATTTCTGTATTAGAAGAGTTGCTACATAATTTTCTTTATGACATGATATTCTTTTACAACATCCTTCTTTTAAATGAAGTCCGAATTGAGGCAGAATTTCATTTCTCCTTGTTCATCGTTTCATTCATTCATCATTCATTTTTTTTTTTTTTTTTACTTGTATGAGTATGATTTTCGGAGAACTTATGCACATATCTCCATGGACGTTCTTGTCAAGCTTGAAGTTCCTTTCTGGAACTGTCCATATGAACACAATTCTCGTGAGTATGCATCATGCTGCTCTTTGGAGTAACTGAGCACAGTTCGGGTCCTATCACAGTTCGGGTCCTGTCACAGTTCGGGTCCTGTCACAGTTCGGGTCCTGTCATAGTTCGGGTCCTGTCCTCTTTTTCTTTGGATGTGTGTATATTGTCACAATTTCATAAATTTTGGCAGAGTTTCCGCTTATGCGGAATGCCCTCACGGAGATATATTCATATGAATATGTATTTATATCCATGTGTTCTCAGAGAATCTTTGCCCGGAGGGATTTTACCCTTAAGAAAGTATGTGTATATGAACATAAATTTGCAGTTTATGCATATTTTCTCACCGGTATCTCTATTTGAATGGAATATCCGGCAAAAGGTACCATCTGCATATGCAGAATCCCTTTTGAGAGGTATATGCATATAATTGCGAATTTATGATTATATAGACATGTCCGTGGGCAGAGACTGCATTTAGGCAGAGTTTCCTCTTGGAAACACATGTATGTGAATACAAAGTTTGTGATTATATTGATATGTTTTTTAGAAGGAAAACCCTGGAATGGGCAGAGCTTCCTTTCCAGAAACATGTGTATAGGTACAAATTTGAATTTTATAGATATGTTCTTAGACGGAATCTCCACTTGGGCAGAGTTTCCTCTAGGAAACATGCATATAAAAATACAAATTTGTGAATATACAAACATGTTCTTGGGCGAATCTCCCCTTGGGCAATCTCCTCTAAGAAACATATAAATATAACACAGATTTGAAATTTATAGATATGTTCTTAGGTTGAATCTCCGCTTGGGCAGAGTTTCCTCTAAGAAGCACATATATAAATACGAATCTGTGAATATATGATATATTCTCGAGCAGAATCTCCACTTGGGCAGAGTCTCCTCTAAGAAACATATGCATATAGCACAAAACACACCATCCCGGAGAGTTTAAAACTCGATGGGAGGTGGCATGAATAACAAAGGTATCTAAAATACCATATGTCCGAACGGACGGTATTTAGAACCTATAGCCCGTGAGGGCCGTGCCGCTATTGCGGACTTTAGCCGATGGAGTTTGCCGATGCCGTATACGAACGACTTCTCAATGCTCGGGAGAGGATTTGGTACCTTGACTCACAAAGAAAGGAGATTGAGAACCGGATTTGGAAATTTCTATTCCTTCAACTTTGAAAGAGGAACAATATTGAAAGAGGAGGCTAAAGAGCTGGGGCCGGAGGAACCGAGCCTTTTACATGGAGAAATGGGGGATCCGGAGCCCGGCGAGAGGACCGAGAGGGACCCTTTTCCATGGGGAATGGGGTGCCTTTTATAGGGGAAGGCACCCCTTACATTGCATGGGTGGGGGTTTAAACCGATGGAGTTCCATCGGTTAGAGGGAAAATTCCCTCTAACCGATGAGACTCTCATCGGTTAAAGAAAAAACTCCTCTAACCGATGAGACTCCCATCGGTTAGAGGGTTAAAGGCCCTCTAACCGATGGGGGTACCATCGGTTAGGGCTTTCCTTTTTTTATTTCTGTTTTCTATATTTTTTGTTTTTTCTGTTTCTTTCTCTGTTTTTTCTGTCTTTTTTCTGTTTCTTTATTTTTCTGTTTCTGTTTTTTTTTTTGTTTTTTTTTTTTTTTTTTGAAAGGGGAACCCCTTAACCGATGGGGTTCCATCGGTTAGGGGGAATCCCCCCTAACCGATGGAACCTCCATCGGTTAGAGGGAAAACTCCCCTAACCGATGGAGGTTCCATCGGTTAGGGGGGAATCCCCCTAGCCGGAACATCCATCGGTTAGGGGAGAACTCCCCTAAACCGATGGAGCTTCCATCGGTTAGAGGGGAATTCCCCTTCCAACCGATGGAGCTTCCATCGGTTAGGGGGAAAAACCCCCTAACCGATGTATTCACATCGTTTAGGGGAGGGGCTAAAAAAATCTATAAATAGACCACCCTCCCTTTCATTTGAAGGGGTCTTGCCCTTTGGAGAAGCCCGTGCCATTCCGTCGTGCCATTCCGTACATTTTGTCGGAAGTTCTGCCGTCCCGGACGGAGAATCAATTGCAAGTCTTTGGAGCCTTCGTGGCGGACTTGTTCTTGTACTTATCTTGGTCTTGTAGACCTCGTAATGCCGAATTTTTCCGTGCCGTATTTTTATCCGGAGATTTATTCTCCTCGGCATCTCCCACTTGCTTGGGGTGCTTGACAATACTTGAGAGCTTGAATGCTCGGATCAAGTTATGACTTTAAGTAACCTTGGGTCACCCTAATCATGACTGTTTTGACCTCTTAATCAAGCCGTTAAACCGTTTAGATGGGATCAACTTTTTACTGGTAGTTGCCAACTTCCGGTTAGTAGCCATCCTCTTTTCATAGGTAGCTAACTGATTGGTTGGCCACTTGTTGGACCACTATATAAGGGAGCATTGGTGCTTCTCTTTAACAAGCACCAATACATTTTTTTTGCTCCAACATTGGCTAGGATGGGATGGATGGTGATGGCTTCTGAGCGTGAAGATTTTTTATTTTTGGGTATTGTTATGGGCTTGGTATGGAGTTTAGGTTTGGATTTGGGGTTTAGATTATTTCAGTTTTGGTTTTGGTTTTGGATTTGACATAGCCTACCTTTATGGTTTGTTGGCTATAGTCATGGTATTCTGGACTTAATATAGCCTACCTTTTTGGTTTGCCGGCTATGGTGATGATTTGATTTGGGTTTGACATAACCTACCTTTGTGGTTTGTTGCTATGGTTTTGGTATGGTTTTGACATAGCCTACCTTTTTGGTTTGTTGGCTATAGTTTTGGATATGGTTTTGATATAACCTACCTTTTTGGTTTGCTGGCTATGGTTTTGGTATTTGGATTGACATAGCCTACCTTTTGGTTTGCTGGCTATAGTTTTGGGTATGGTTTTGACATAGCCTACCTTTTTGGTTTGCTGGCTATGGTTTGGGTATGGTTTTGACATAGCCTACCTTTTTGGTTTGTTGGCTATGGTTTTGGTATTTGGATTGACATAGCCTACCTTTTTGGTTTGTGGCTATGTTTTGGGTATGGTTTTGACATAGCCTACCTTTTGGTTTGCTGGCTATGTTTTGGTATGGTTTTGATATAGCCTACCTTTTGGTTTGCTGGCTATGGTTTTGGTATTTGGATTGACATAGCCTACCTTTTTGGTTTGGGCTATGGTTTTGGTATTTGGATTTGACATAGCCTACCTACCTTTATGGTTTGCTGGCTATGGTTTTAGTATTGCCATCATTGTAGCTTGGAACCTCATTTGGCGGGATATGCAAAATAAGCCTCCATCTTTCGTTGAATTTTCCCTTTTTTTGGTTTATACATGGAATGCCCTTGGCTTCATGCTCGGTAGGGACTGAAAGGTTTGGGATATATGACGGGCAGGTGGAAATTTGATTCCTCTGCCCCCATCTATGGCAAACTTCATTTCATCATTTTTTTATCTTCTTTCGGCTTCATGCCCTTCGGGTGATTGGTGTTTTGTTTTAATGGCTGGCCAGAAAATTCATGTTTTGGCGCGTGATACAATTTCAAGTGTTTCCCGTTAAGCGGGGGAAAGGGCACATTACCTTTATGGTCAACTAGCCGTATGCGCCTCCTTCATATGCCAGAGTGACGATATATGGACCGAGCCAAGTGGGTTGCAGCTTTCCACATGACTTTCCAGCCATTGCTTCTCTGCATTTGACCATGACAAGATCCCCTTGCTTAAAAGCTCTGGGTCTCGCTAATTTGTCGAATGCTCGAACCATTCTAGCCTGATATACTTGGAGAGACTTGTATGCTTCAAGGCGCTTTCCTTCTAGATTGGAGAGCTCCTCGAGTCTTCTTTCTATTTGGTCTCGATCTTGATTTTGTAGTTCACCTTGGATTGCCACCCGATAGGATGCCATTTCAATTTCTATAGGGATCATGGCCTCAGCTCCGTATACCAAGGAGAAGGGTGAACATCCGGTAGGGGTTTTATACACAGTTCGATAAGCCCACAAGGCTTCATGAACCTTTTCTCCCCATTCCCGCTTCTATTGCCGATTATCTTGGCAAGCAGCTTGCAGAGGGTTTTGTTGAAGGCTTCTGCCAACCCATTAGCCTGTGGATTATATACTGAAGATGTTCTCCAATCAATATGAAATTTTGCCGCCAAGGCATATATGTTTTATTTCTGAATTGTGACCCATTATCAGATATGATCCTGTGAGGGGTCCAAATCTGTATATTATGTTCTGCTTGACAATTTGGCGACTGATTCTCCGGTTACCTCCCTCAATGGGATAGCTTCAGCCCACCGAGAGAAATAATCTGTGGCAGCCAGTATGAACTTGTGCCTTGAGATGAAGGTGGGAATGGCCCCACAATATCCATACCCCATTCGGCAAACGGCCATGTTGGCGCAGTGGGATGTAATACATTTGGTGATTTCCTTGGTATAGGGCCAAATGCTTGACACTGATGACATGTACGGGCATATCGAATGCAATCTACGTACATGGTAGGCCAGTAGAAGCCTTTTAACTTGATATTGATTTTCATCTTCTCTCCTGCCTGGTGTGCACCACACAGCCGGGTGAACTTCTTTCATGATGATTTTGGCTTCTTTGGGGGATAAGCATCTGAGGAGGACTGGCCCTTTCTTTCATGGACCAGCCTATATAGTTGATCTGCTATTATTTGATACGATATAGCCCTGCGTAAGAGCTGAATTCTTTGTGCTCGATCAGGAGGTAGCCAACCTTTCTTGATTCTGATAAGTGGCTCGCGCCAATCTTCAGATTCATTTGTTATATCTAGCTCTGTATATGTACTTCTTCGATTGCACATCAGACCCATCGTCGAGGATACTCGGCATGAGCCTTCTGTGGCGGACACTTATGTCCAATTCCCCTTCAGGAGGCAATTTTATAGCAGAGGCCAATTTGGCTAAAGCATCAGCCTGAGAATTTTCACTTCTCGGCACATGGGATATGTCAAGAAGTTGAATTTTTCTTTGAGCTTCATGACAGTGGTATAGTATGGAAGCAATTGTGGTTTACGGACTTCATACTGGCCCAATATTTGTCGGATGACCAGCTGTGAGTCACCATAAACTTGTATACCTTTGATTCCCATTTCGAGAGCCAACCGGAGCCCAATAATCAGAGCTTCATATTCGGCTTCATTATTTGTGAGTGGCTTCATAAGAGCACAGGAATTGTATAAGATCCTCCACATGGAGTGACTAGGACGATCCCTGCTCCAGTAGAGACGGTGGTAGAACCATCAGTATAATGGAGAGTTCGGGAAGCTCCATCGAAATATAATTCCCAAGAGGGTAGCTCAATTGTGGCAACCTCTTCGAGAACTGAATTTTCACTTGCAGGAGAGAGAGTTTCTTCTTCTGGGAGGTTATAGATAAAGGGGAATCTTCTGGCACTGGATGTGCGGCTAAGAATTCGGCCAAGCCTTGCCTTTGATTGCCCTTTGTGGGATGTATGTGATATCAAATTCCATAAGGAGCAGAGCCCATTTCGCGAGTCTTCCTGACAATATGGGTTGCCTTAGCAATATTTGATTGGATCATACTTGGAGATGAGTTTAATTTCATGAGACAGCAGATAATGCCTCAATTTCCTTGCAGCAAATACCAGTGCTAGGCATACTTTTTCCATTGGAGCATATCGGAGTTCCGGACCGATTAGCTTTCTCTGCTAAGATAATATAGAGCTTGCTCTTTATCTTCTTCATTTGTTTGTGCCAATAGAGCTCCCAGAGAAGCATCCATAGCTGCAATATAAAGTATAAGAGGCTTTCCAATAACTGGCGCCCCTAGGACTGGAGGAGTGAGAAGATACTCTTTGATTTGTTCAAGAGCATCCTGACATTCTTGGTCCCAGATGAAGGGAGCATTCTTCTTCATTAGTTTGCCGAACGGCATGCATCTTCCTGAGAGATTGGATATGAATCGCCTGATATAGGCTAATCTCCCTTGGAGTGACCTTAGCTCTGTCAAATTTTGAGGAGAAGGCAGTTGCTGGATCGCCTTGATTTTGTCAGGGTCTATTTCTATTCCCCGATATTTGACGAGAACCCAGGAACTTGCCACTTGAAACCCCAAATGCACATTTCATAGGATTCATCTTCAATTTGAATTGACGAAGCCTTTCAAAAACACGGCGAAGATCATATAGATGATCCTCCCTTTTTTTGGTTTTGACGACTAAGTCATCCACATAGCATTCAACCACATCATGGATCATTTCATTGAATATCTTAGTCATGGCTCTTTGATATGTAGCCCCTGCATTTTTCAAACCAAAGGGCATCCGCTTGTAGTTGAAGATACCTTTGGGTGATCTGAATGCAGTATGATCTTTATCTTTGATTGCCATCCGGACTTGATTGTAGCCGGAAGACCCGTCCATGAAAGACAAGGCTTCATATCCGGTGGTCATATCCACCATAGTTTCAGTGATTGGAACTGGGAAATCATCCTTGGGACATGCTTTATTCAGGTCCCTGTAGTCGATACATATCCGGATTTGGCCATTCTTTTTCTTCACAGGAACAATATTGGCGAGCCATATTGGATATATGCACGGCTCGATGAAGTCTACTTCAGAAAGCTTGTCGACTTCAATATTTACTTTCAATTCTAGCTCATGCCTCATACGTCTTTGAGCTTGTTTGACAGGCTTGGCCGTGTGCAATATAGATAATTCATGCTCAGCAACTGATGGCTCCAGTCCCGGCATTTCTTTATAATTCCAAGCAAAACAGTCTTGGAATTCCAGCAGAAGAGTTTGATAAGATTGCCTCTCTTGTTCATCAAGAAGGGCGCTGATAAAGATGGTCGGGGATCTTGTTGACTCCCGAGGTTGAGTTCAATCAATTCATCAATAGTGGCCTGTCCACCATCTTCAATTTTGGGGAGCTGGTTGCAGATCTATGAAATCTTCTTCGTCATCAGAGTTGGTGACGTAGACTTCATAGAGATTCCTATCTTCAGAGTTTGGATGAAGATTGCTTGCAGAATTCTTCTGGTAGCTCTTCATTTGATAATTCATTTGATGGAGTGAATAATAGCTTGAGAGTTGGAGTTGAAAAACTCCTGATTATTCTGCGCTGCAGACCTCTGATGATGATCCGACAACATTGACTGTATAGGAGGATTTGGTATCATAACCTAATCCTCTGGTATCTCTTCTAGAGAATGGAGGTTGCCCCCGGACTTGAGAGGGTTCCCATAGTTGCTTGAAGAAATTTCTTCGGGAAACATCTTGTACCCGAGGGATTTTCTGCTTTTTGCACATCTCCTTAATTTTTTCTGGCATATCAGCCATTTCTTGTATTGATTCTAGTTGGTTGTTGGACCTATCTTCCCAACCAAAATCATCCCCTGTATAAGTTTGAAGGATCAATTCCCCTTTGTAGAAGAGGATTGGCTTTGCTGCCTTTCTTGCATTCTTTTTTCTTTCTTTTCTTTGATAAGTGACGACGAAAGTTTTTATCGCCGGACACTTTGTTCTTGCTTCGAGAACAGATTTGCATGCAGTTGGATGGCAGAGGAATGCTCTCACTAATGACTTGACTTATGTGATCAGCTTCATAACTGATGCTCCGCCGTTCTGGGCGGGTTGCTTTACTTTGAGAAGTATTTGCAGGTAATTTGGCAAGGCTTTTGTTTACCACAAAAAGCTCGCCAGTTTCATTGTCTTCATTTGAGGACTCAATTGCTTACTCTTCCCTTTAGAGAGGGAGGAGGGTTGAAGATTTGGTCCTCCAAGATATAAGGGGCATCAGTCAGGTTGCATTCATCTTCCCGAAACGGGGCTTGATCAGCAAAGACTGTATGTTGCTTCCCTTCTTTTGCATATTTAATGCATTGATGAAGAGTTGATGGAATGACCCAGTTTTCATGTAGCCAGGGTCTCCCAAGCAAGACTCTATATGATGTATTGGCATCAATAATGAAGAAGGTCACCCTGGTGACAAAATCCCCCAGGTCAAGTTGACGGTGACCTTCCGATGGCCTTTTCCGAATTCTGATTGAATCCTGTGATCTTCACATCCTTGACCCTTTGCATATAGGGCATAAGATATAGAGATTGAAAGGTCTTAAGGGCATTAGATTGATGGATGCCCCTGGATCAACCAGGATCCGATTCAATTGCATGTTGTTGATCTTTCCCTTCATATATAAGGGGCGATTGTGATATGGGAAGATAGTAGCAAATCTTCGTCAGTGAAGGTGACATTTGCCGCCAGTGCTTCACATGCTTGCGATTGAAAATTTGCCATATGGGCTTCATAAATTTTTGGTTCTTGGAGTATCTTGACTAGAGTTTCTCTCAAGTCTTTGCTCCAGGCAATCGCTCCCAGACAGTGATGTTGACGGGAAGTGACTGTAATTGCTGAAGATTTTGTCGTCAGCTTCGGAGCGTATCTGGTCCAAGTGGGAGGATTCCCTTGATGAGGACCCAGAAGGCTCTTCTGACTGACTTGACGGGCTTCTTTTGAGAGATAGGAGCCAATAGCTTCTCATTGGGAAGAGGAGGAACATTGTCTGGCTCATTTGATGAAGCATATGGACTTGAGTTTTTATCTCCAGATTGAGGAACCTTGTCAGACAGTCCTCCTTCTTCATCTGAAGGATCAAATATATAAGAATCCGCCCGGATTTGAGGTTCGGGCAGGGCTTTGCTTCTTCGCCATGAAAGAGTATGATCTTATCTAGCTGCTTGGTAGTGGAAGATGCCGCTTTTTGATGCCTACCACGACCCTTCTTAGGATGCCGATTTGAATACCTGGAGGTCGACGCTGATATACAAGCGTCGTTGGTTTATCTTCTGCTTGTGCAGTAGTATTGCTTGTGGGAGTTTGTAATTCCTTTGGAGGAGGAATGAACACCATGTAGCAATGGAAAGAGCTGAACATAGAGTCCACTGTTCCATGGTGATTTCTTCATTGAAGAGACTCAGATTCGGCGAAGGAGGGAGGTCACCCTCTTGGAGTGCTTCATGTTGAACTTGCAATAACCAGTCCGGAGCCGCCTTTTTCGCTCGATTTCTTCCCAAGGGATATATTGGTCGAGCGTTGGTTTATCAGAGGGCTCGGAGACTTCATATTCTTCCAGCTCATTAATCAACAGCTGGAGTCTTTGAACAACCGTCAGCTGCTGAGGAGCTTCTGCTGCCATAGCATCCTCCATTTGTTTTTTCATTTTCTTTTTTCATTTCTTTTTTTCTATTTTTTCTCTATTCTTCATTTGTAGAGCTTCTAGTGAATTCATCACTTCTTGCTCTGAGGATGGCTCAGGAATATCTCTTTTGCTAGGGTGACCCTTGGCGATAGATTTGCCGGGTCTTCTAGAATTTCTTGACTTTCGAGGGCCAACAGTGACCCATTCAGCCTCTGAGGACTGTGCTGAAAGGTTGAGTTGATTGCTTCTTCAACAACTTCAGGAGGGAGTTGGTAGTAATCATCTACAAACTCCTCAGCTTGCTGCGAGATTGGTTTCGCGGCAGCTTTTTC
>CM024763.1:82490861-82698441 GCA_014218235.1 Colocasia esculenta
GTAAAATGAACTCAAACGGTCATACCAAGCTCTTGAGCTTGTTTAAGACCATAAGAGCCTTATAAGCTTGAAAACATGTTAGGATGTTTTTCATTTTCAAATCCAGGAGGTTGTTCAACAAAAACTTTTCCTTTATGTATCCATTCAAATGCACTTTTGACATCCATTTGAAAACTTTAAATTTCATGGAGGATGCAAAGCAAGGAAAATCCTAACTGCTTCTAGTCTAGCTACAGGGGCATATGATTCTTCAAAGTTAATTCCAAATTCTTGATTATACCCCCTTTGCAACTAGCCTAGCTTTTATTTCTAATGACTTGACCATTTTCATTCAATTTGTTTCTAAAAACCCATCTAGTGCTAATGACTGTTTGGTCACTAGGTCTAGGTACTAATTCCATACTTGATTTCTTTCAAATTGATGAAGTTCATCATGCATGGCATTGATCCAATCAGAACTTGATAAAGCTTCATCAATTGACTTTGGTTCAATTTGAAAATTAGTGCTAGTGGGTCTTCTTCAATAGCATGGATGATGATCTAGTCCTAACTCTATCATGCAAATTGCCAACTACATTATCTAATGGGTGTTCTCTCTCTCAAAATCGATGTTCAGAAATTACCTGTTGAGGTACTTAAATCTAGAGCAACATTACCTGATCCACTTGAAGATGGTGAATGGATGCTCAAGTTCTCACCAATGTCTTCAAGCTCCTCAACAGTTGGTGAAGAGTCCACAATGAAATCATCCTCTTCACTGTCTTGTCTTTCTCTGCAAGATTTAGAACTATTAGTTGAAAAGGAATTTTCATCAAAGATAACATGTGGAGATTCTTCAATAGTTTTGTTTTTGAGAATGTACACTCTGAAAGCTCTTGACACTTCAGAATAGCCCAGGAAGATGGCTTCCTGACTTTTAGCATCAAACTTCAAGATTTTCTTTATTATTGTTGTGTACAAACATTTGCACCCAAAGATTTTGAAGTAAGACCAATTGGCTTTTTATTTTTCAATAATTCAAGGGGGTTTTCCTGATTTTTGGTCTGACCAATGCTCTATTAAGAATGTAGTTTGTTGTATTTACAGCTTCAGCCCAGAAGGATTTGGGCAGATTACTTTCAAGGAGTATGGATCTAGCCATTTCACAAGAGTTCTATTCTTTCTTTCCACAACTCCATTTTGTTCTGGATTTCTTGGTGAAGAAAACTTGTGAAATATTTGAAGTTCAGCACATAAATCAGAAAAGGATTGGTTTTCAAATTCACCCCCCATGATCAGTCAAAATGTTTTTGATTTTATATGGAAAGTTTGTTAAGGCAGTGGTACAGAATTTCATGAACTCAAGGCAAGTATCACTTTTGTGGAACAAGAAATAACCATGTAAATCTGGTAAAATCATCAATAATTACAAACCCATATCTCTTGCCACTTAGACTTAGAACTCTGTTGGGCCAAAAGGTCCATGTGAGTAGTTCTAGTGGCCTAGATGTGAGTACCTCATTGAAGTTTTAAAGATTTCCTGGTTTGTTTCCTTGGCACAATCCCCAAACTTGATTTCAACAATAATAAAAGATTCAGGAAGACCCTTAACCAATTCAGCCTTAACAATTTATTCAGTGTTCTGAAACTTGCATGGCAAGTCTTTTGTGCCAAGTCCATACAATTTCATCTTTATTAGCAACAAAGCAAAGATTTTCAGAAAAGTTTTTATTGAGATTGATCATGTAAACATTGTTTTCCCTTTTTCCAAAAAATTTTATTATCAGTTGATGAATCAATTATCTTGCAAAATCAGACTCAAACCACTTTGTGACCTTTGTCACATAGTTGGCTAATGCTCAGCAAATTGTAATCTAGACCATCAACTAATAAAACATTATCAACAGAGTTTGAGAATTTGACCAACCTTTCCAGATCCAGATGATTTTTCCTTTATTTTTACCTCCAATAGTTACTGAACCTCCCTCCTTCTCAATCAGGAATGAAAATTTGGCTTTGGTCTCTCTCCAGTCATGTTCGTGAACACCTACTGTCAAGGAACCACACATTTGGATGGGTGCACGACCTTCCTGCAAATAATCAGTGAGAAGATTTTTGGTACCCAACAGTGTTTGGACCATCAGAATGTTTGACATAGTCATCAAATCTTTTCTCACCAAATTTGATTTGTTTTTTATTTTTGTTTTATTATTTGTGTTCTCTGTCTTTTTCAATTTCTTCTTTCCCTTAGGAATGAAAACACCAGTATTTTTGTTTTTTAGTAGGGGGAGTTTTTCATTTGAACATAAGAGTTTAGATGAGGAGGTGGAATCCAAGATTTTGTTGGTACATCAAGAAATTTAGATAAAAGAATTGGGATGATACCAAAATGGGTTTTGATACCATTGTTCCAAGAATTGGTCCAATCAGCTTGATATGCTTCTTGGATGTCCAAGGTTTTTCATGAATGATTTCCTTTAAATTTTTCTTATTTTTCATATTTTTATTTGAGTTTTTGGTTTTATGGTTTGTTTTTGTTGATGTTAGCAGGTCGACCTTCCCTTGACTGGTGTCGACACCATAGTCACAGAATCCTTCTTTTTGTGGACTGGTGTCGACCTGTCAGGTGACTGTGTCGACCTGGTTGACTTCTTTTGGTTCTGTGCTTTTAAATTTTTGTTGTTTTGCTTGATGTTTGTTTGATTTTAGTGTTCTCAAGACTAGACCTTTGACAAATTTAATCAATGGTGCTTTATCCTTTTTCTCACCAGATTTGTCTTTCTTACGTTTTTGCTTATTGAATCCTAGTCCATAAGAAATTGAGTTCATTTTAGCTCCCAGCAAGGCCTCCAAATTGTCTTTACCTTTTGTGAAGGTTTGAATGACTTCATCTTTTCTTTCAATTGGTTTTCCAAGTTTTTGATTTCTTCATTTTTTTGTTGTTTATCTTGTTTTTCCTTTCCAGCTTTTCAGACAGTTCTTTAAATTCATGGGTGGCCTTTGAGAGGCAAGCTTAAGCTCATCAATTAGTTCAGGAGATTTTCTTTTTCTTCATTAAGTTCAGCTACTTCATTTTCCAGTTCACAATTCTTTTATTGTTGGATTGGTTATTGTAATGTTTTCAATTTTCTTTGAGATACTTGTTTTCTTTCCTAATTTCAGAGTATTTTTCAACAAGCTCAGTATATGCATCTTGCCAATCCTCAATTGAAAAGTCTTCGAAGATGTGCTTACCTTTCCATCTGAGCTATTCGCCATGAAGCAGATTTCCTCACTTTCAGAGCTTGAGGATTTTTCTTCTTCTTCCTTTCACTTGAGTCTTCATCAGACCAAGTGGCTACCATGGACTTTGGCTTCTTGAACTTGGAATCTTTTTGTGCTTTTCCTTCTTGTTTTCAGGACATTCTCCTTTCATATGTCCTAGCTTGTTGCACCTGTAACAAATGCCAATTTCGTCAGATTTTTCTTCTTATTGAATTAACATTGGAAAGGAATTGTTTCTTTTACCTGAAGAAATTTCTTTTTCCCGAAAATTTTCTTTTCTATATTTTAAGAATTTTCTGAATTGCCTGGTCATGAGGGCATCTCATCCTCATTTCTCAGACTCATCAGAACTGGTTTTCCTCCTGACTCTTGTCTTTGTTACTTAAGAGGCCTTTATGCTACTGGCTTGGTTTTTTAATTATATGTTCTTCATTTCTTTTTAATTGATTTCATAAGTCATTAAGGACCCTATCAATCATCCAAAGAAATTTTGGACAAATCTTTGGAGTCTTCAATGACTGTAGCCTTGTGTGCCAAATTGAGAGAGAGAACGTAGATTTTCCTTACCAAGTCAGCATCTGAATATCCTTACCTAAGGCCTTCAGTCCATTTACAATGATCATAAACCTGGCAAACATTTCAGAAATTGTCTCATTAGATTTCATCATAAACATTCATATTCGAGACAAGAATGTTAGCTTTAGTTTCTTTCACCTGAGATGTTCCCTCATAGAGTAACTCGAGTTTATCCCACATCTCTTTGGCAGATTTGCACATTGAGATTCTCGGTACTCCTTAGGTGGACTGCACATTGGATCATGTTCATGGAACTATAATTCAGAGTGGCCCTCCTAATCTGTTCCCTAGTCCAGTCTCTTCTCCCCTGATCTCATAGGGACTACTTCGACTACCTCCATATTTGTATTTTGGGCTCTAAGGAAGACCTTCATTCTATTCTTCCAATGGTGTAGTCTGTCCCATTGAAAAGGGTGGCCTATTTCCCTCATAGAGTAACTCGAGTTTATCCCACATCTCTTTGGCAGATTTGCACATTGAGATTCTCGAGCACTCCTTAGGGTGGACTACACATGGATCATGTTCATGGAACTATAATTCAGAGTGGCCCTCCTAATCTTCCTAGTCCAGGTCTCTTCCTCCCCCTGATTCTCATAGGGACCTACTTCGACTACCTCCATATTTTGTAGTTTTGGGCTCTAAGGAAGACCTGCATTCTATTCTTCCAATAGGTGTAGTCTGTCCCATTGAAAAAGGGTGGCCTATTAATAGAGTGACCCTCAGCCATGAACCTCTTGAATCCATTAAGACATTAAATGGTGCAAAGAAGAGATACTTAGCAAACAAACAAGCAAACAATCAAGACACACAGAACAATCAGAAATTACTCAGATCAAATCAGATCAAGTGTAACCCACTCTGATACCAACTGATGGATCGAAAAGGATGTGAACAAGATCTAGAGGAGGGGGTTGAATAGATCTATACCAACTATTGCGAAAGCTTAACCAATTTAGAAAACTCTTGAATCAGAGACAAATAAAAATAGATTTTACGGATCTGAAGAGTGATTAAGTGAGTTGTGCAATCAGAGTGAGTGACCAAGTTAATAGATGTGAATTTGAAAGATCCTATGCATTCATCTAACGCAAAGAGAATTCAAACCACTGCACAGAGACTTTTAGGTGGTTAGGAAATCACACCATGTGATTCCTACATCCACCCCTCACACAGTGAGGATCCACTAACAAACTTGGGCACACCACACCCACTGGAGCCTGACAACTCCAACAACCTGAGTTTACAACTCACACGACCTCTAGAGCAAGACTACTATAGAACCCTGAGCAAGACTGCTCAACAACAACTTGAGTACACGACTCAAAACCACTGAGCGCAAAGGCTCACAAACACTTGCTAGAGAGAACCACAAGACTCAGATCTCTATCAAGAGTTCATTCATGAGACTATGCAACAACACATGCACAATCTCAGAATGACTCAGAAGAGACAAAGGGAAATGACGAATTGTATAGAAAGTCCTTGCTCTTCAACTATACTCCCTTGTAGAAGATCGAATTTCGAAGAGGCTTGAATTCTTGAAGTCCTTGGCCGATGCTCTGCACTCTGAACTTTGGGATCTCCTTGAAGTCTTCTCAATCGATTGCTTCCACTTGATCTGCTTCCTTGAAGTGATCCATTGCACTTCAATGATCAAACTACACTTCTCATGCTTGGACAAATGAGAATTGGCTTGAGGAAAACCAGGAGAGCAGGAGCAGGGAGGAGAACTCTTCTTGCCGCCAAATGGATTTTTGGGAGGCTCTGAAAAGGTTCTCTTGCGTTGGATGGCCAATAGGAGGGTATTTATACCCTAAATAGTCCAAAGGTACCCTTGGGGTACGTGGGCACACGATCCAAGGCCAATCCATTAATTCCCTAGGTGCCACGTGTCCAGGGAGAAAACTTAAGTCATAAAGTTTTCGGAGTGTGTCGACTGCCTATAGGTTGTGTCGACACACTGTCCCAGACTGGGCAAAATAGTTCCCTGGGAGAGGCATCTAGTGTCGACCTGAGATAGTTCAGTGTCGACTTGCTGTAGCCAACTGAAAAACAGGCCTTCTGGGAAGGCTCTCTAGTGTCGACCTGACTGCATCTGGTGTCGACCTGATGTAGAAGCTGTTGACATGTTTCTCTGGGAACTGTCTCTAGTGTCGACCTGACTTGGGCTAGTGTCGACACTAGTTGACCATTTCTTCATATTTTGGCTTAGGGCTTGGAGCATTGTGTCGACACCAGTATGGGGGTGTCGACACTACCCTTCCAATAAAAATTTGTCCCTGAGAAATAAAATATAAATCATTAGTCCATGATTTATCATGAATATAAATGATAAATATGTTTGGAAACATGCTTTTTAAATGTGGTCATAACATGTGGGGTGCATCTTCATCATCATAAACATCTTGCGATCTGGAGAGGACTGTGCATGCTAGGCAGTCTAGAGGAGCATGGATAGTAGTTTTCGGCTTCCGCAGTAGTCCGCAGGTATTAGTAAGGGAAGGCACCCTCAGGAGCATCGTCATCATCAGGATTTGCAAAGTGGGGTGGTGAATTGAAGAAGATGTGTTGTGTTGAGTGTGTATTTGAAACCTTTTAATGATGATTTTAATCATGAGTATTTGACATCACTCATAATTTGATTTTGATGATGACATTTTGTACACTTTGTACATATTAAAATGATGACTAAATGAATGTTAATATTTCATATGTTGATGATAATGACTTATGTTAATGGTTCACACTTCATATTTCAGGTTTACATAACCTTGTCACAGTGGTGTCGACACATGTTAAGTGTGTGTCGACACATGCATTGTATCTAGGAAGCAGTGAAGAAGAAAAGTTGTCAGTCGTGTCGACACCACTCAGAGTGTGTCGACACAGCCATTGCTTCCAGTGAACAAGCTGAAGCCAGTAGCCAGTGGTGTCAACATAGCCAGCCTGTGTGTCGACACTCACTATCCCTCCCAGAAGCCAATTCTAAAGCAGTAGCCAGTGGTGTCGACACAGTCTGCCTGTGTGTTGACACACTTCGACTGAACCTCAAAAACGGGAATTTTTCTGGACACGTGGCTGCTTAGGAATCAAGGGATGTGACCTAATTCCCAGAAGAAGCTTTTTGGCAGCAAAAGGGTTTTTTCCAGATCTTGCTCCATCTCCAGAAGCTGCAGACCATCCTTTCAAGAGGAAGGACGTGGGAATCAAGGCCAATCTCTGGAGAGAAGTTTGATGTGCTGAGAAAGGGAGCAGATCCGACTGAAGAGCAGCAGCTGAAGAAGAATTTCTGGCAATTCAGATGCCAGTGGAGCAGAGCATCGCAAATTGAAGGGGATCTTCATTGAATTCTTTCAAGTCTCTTCAATCGAGCTTCTGCAAGACCTCTTCACCAAGGAACATCCAATCTACATCTATTTTACCCATTTCTTGGATTGTTCTTCTCACTTTCGTCTGTGAGATCTGTGCATGAAGTTCTGTGCAGATTTCTATGTACGATTGGTCTGTGAATCAGATCATTGCTAGAGGATCTGATTTCTTTTGTGTTTGATCTAGCTTTTGTGGTTTGAGCCGCGTGCTCAATTTGGAGTCGTTGTGCTCCTATTGTGGTTTGAGCCGTCATGCTCAGTTTTTAGAGTCGTTGTGCTCTAGGTTGTGTGTTTGAGCTGTCGAGCTCAAGGGTTTGGAGTCGTTGTGCTCTGGTGTGAGTTGTACTCTTTTGAGTAGTGAAGCCGCATTGTGTGAGGTGTGGATGTAGGAATCACTGGGTGTGATTTTCGAACCACCTAAAAATCCTTTGTGCAATGGTTTGATCTGCTTGTCTGCGCTAGATGCTTACATAGGATTTCGCTTTCACACAATGTTTAATTGCTTCACACATCATCTACACAACCCACACTTCATATCAGTAAATTGTGTTGAATTAATCTCTGTTTGAAGTAATTTTGAATTGCTTAAGCTTCCGCAGTAATTGGTGTCAGATCTATTCAACCCCCCTTCTAGATCTGATCCATCCACCTATTCGAACCTTCAATTGGTATCAGAGAGGGTTAATATCTATTTCTGATCTGATTTGATAGCTTCTGTTTGATCTCTGTGTCTCACTTGCTTGAATTGTTTGCTTGCTCTTTCATTATCTCTCATTGTGATTGATGGATTCTCGAGGATTTGTAGCTGAGGGCCATTCCATTAATAGACCACCATTTTTAATGGGTTCTGATTACTCGTATTGGAAAAATCGCACGCAAGTTTTTCTTAGGGCTCAAAACCATGAAATCTGGGGATAGTTGAAGTGGGTCCTTATGAAAATCATGGAGATGAGGAGAATTGGACTAGAGAGCAGATTAGGAAAGCTACTCATAATTACAGTGCCATGAATATGCTTCAGTGTGCTGTCCACCCTAAAGAATATTCAAGAATATCCATGTGTAAATCTGCTAAAGAAATGTGGGATAAACTTGAATTAATGTATGAGGGGAACATCTCAAGTTAGGGAAACCAAAGCAAACATACTTGTTTTCTGAATATGAATTGTTTTGATGAAATCTGATGAATCAATTTCTGAAATGTTTACTAGGTTTATGACAATTGTCAATGGACTGAAGGCACTAGGTAAGGAATACACTGATGCTGATCTGGTAAGAAAAATTTTGCGTTCTCTATCATCTATTTGGCACAAAAGCTACAGTGATTGAAGATTCTAAGGATTTATCCAAAATTTCTTTGGATGAACTCATAGGATCTTAATGACTTATGAAATAAATCTGAAAAGAAGTGAAGAATATATGTTAAAGCTAAACTAGTAGCACTTAAGGCTTCATCAAGCAACAAAGAGAAAAATAAAAAAAATCAAGTTCTGATGATCTGAGTCCAATGAGGATGAACTTGCCCTCATGACTAGGCAATTCAAAAAAATTAAAATCAAGAAGAGGAAAATTCAATGGAAAGAAAAAAATCCTCTGGTAAAAGGAATACTACTTCTTCAAATTTAATGTTTGTAGAAATCAAAAAACTGATGAAGGTATTATTTGCTACAGGTGCAACAAGACAGGACACATGAAGGGTGAGTGTCCTGAGATCAAAAAGGACAAATACAAGAAGAACAACAAATTGAAGAAGCCAAAAGCTATGATAGCAACTGGTCAGATGAAGATCAAAGTGAAGTGGAAGCCAAGGAGGGGCAATCTGTAGACACCCGATTCTTGCCTACAAGTCGAACCACATTCCTTGTTATCTTAGTGAGCCTCAAGTTTGTCATTCACCTTGAGCCCGCCTTTAGCCTTGCTTTGAGCCATTAACATCCCATTAACAACCCATTTTCATGATATCCCATCCATTATCTCTTAAAAAGAGTCCTTGAGCCTTAAATGCCCACTATTCTCCCATTTGATTGGTCAATAATTCAAGATTAATCGATTCCCTTAACGCGGGGTCGTGGCGCCGCGTAATCTTGTCGCGCCCCTATGGCCGTCGCGATAGCCCATGCATATCCATGCACGTGGCCTTGCTGTCGAGCCCCTTTTAGTCATCGCATTAGTCCCTGTCGTGCCCCTACGACCCATCGCAAACAACAGCCACATGTGCTGGCCTCCGCAACCACCTCCTATTTATCCTCTTATGGCCTTTGCATTTATCCCCAAGCAACCCCCCAACCTCCTGAGCGCATCCTAGGATTGTGGGACTCCTTGGGCATCCTTTGGACTCTCACCCACGAGATTTAATGGTATTTATCCTTTATTTGGGTGATTTATCATAAAAATGAGATTATTCTCTCTCATTTCTCTATAAAAAAAGCAAGGCCTCTCCTTCAGGAAGAGAGGAGCCCCGATTTTCACCCCAAAAGGGCTGCCAAAATTCGTTTGAGCGGACTTAGCCGCAGCCCTCTCTTTCCCTCTCATTTCACCTTTTCTCTTCACCAAGCTATGTCTCTTTCTTCATCCATGAGGCTTGGAAGTGGAGGAGGGCAACTCTTGGAGCATCTACATCAACTGAGGACGTCATATAGCACCAGGGAGTCGCCCCTTTGGGGCTCTTCTTCCTCGCCCTCTCCTTTGCTTCTTTCATGCATGTTATTTCCTTTTAGTAGGTAGGATTCATTCCACTTCACCACATTTTCCATCACCCAAGGGGTTTAAAAACACCCCCCAGGTCCGTTCCCACCATGCTTTCATTTACTTTTATTGAGGATAGATTCTATGCTTAAGCTTATTCTAATAGGGTTTTCTTTCTTGTTTACGTTGTTTTGGCAGGCATCCAAGCGAAGCTGACGAGTAGCTCTTGTTCTCTGCGGCCGGGGGAGCAGGAAGAAGGTCCTCTCACATTTCTCCCGCACTGCAGAGGACGCAGCGGAGGAGGGCGACGCGACAAAGAAACACGCCCTATCCGGGCGTCGCGACATTAAGCCCATCGCTGCGGGATCACCCGTCGCGAACTCAGTGAGTCCTTCTGTCCTCTTTCCTTTTCCTATTTATTATCTCGTCTCATTCTCATTATTAGGCAACTATCTAGGTGGCGATCACATCCATGTTTCCATGCTTCTATAGTTAACATGTTTGCGTGTCTTGGGGTTCACATTCCCTGTGATTATAGTATCATGCATGAAATTTTCAATTTTTTTTTTCAGATGTTTATTTTCTTTTCTTATTTCAGAATATTTTTCAACCAATCAGTATATGCATCTTGCCAATCTTCAATAGTATATTGTAATTGTTAGGCTTTGCTGGATACTCATTAAAATAACATGTGGAGTTTCTTCCACTGTTCGAGATTTAAGATTAAACACCCTATATGCTCTAGAGTGTTCTGAGTATCCCAGAAACATACCTTGATCACTTTTGGCTTCGAACTTGTCCAAGTCAACTTTATCATTATTTATGAATAAAGACTTTCGAGCCAAAAACTCTGAAATACCCAATACTGGGGTTCTTACCTTTTAGAAGTTCGTAGGGAGTTTCTTTATCACAGGTCTTACCATGGCTCTGTTAAGGATGTGTAGCATGAGGGTTTACCGCTTCTGCCCAAAAGGTCCTTGCTAGCTGACTTTCGACCAAAAGGGTTCGAGCCATTTCACCAAGGTTCTGTTCTTTCTCTCCACTACACCATTTGCTCCGGAGTTCTCGGGAGGAGAATAAGGTTCTATTCCTTGTGCCTGCAAAAATCAGAAAATGAGTTGTTGTCAAACTCTCCCCCGTGATCAGTGCGTATTGACATTTCCATGCTCCATTTTATTAAAGAATTCTTCAAAGATTTTCAGTGCATCATTTTTGTGAGCCAGAATTTTACCCAAGTGAACCTGGAAAAGTCGTTACAATGACAAAACCAAATCGTTTCCATTGAGACTCAGTGTTCTAGTAGGTCTAAAAGGTCCATGTGCAACAATTCATAAGTTTAGAAGTGCTTACCGGTGCTTTTGATTTGAAGGATTTTCCGGCTTGTTTGCCTTGTGCACATGCATCACAAAAACTTTCATTCTTGTTAAAGGAAATTTCAGGAAGTCCATTTACCAGTTTAAGCCTCCTGATCTTGTGCAAGACGTTAAAACTTGCATGGCCAAGCCTACGATGCCACAACGTAAGCTCATCCTGCTTGTTTGCCACAAGACACAATCTTCATTTTCTAGATCATCTAAGTCAACCAAATAAATGTTGGTTCACCCTTTTGCCAGAAAATTTTAGACTTCTTGTTTCCTTATAAATGATTGGACATGATTTTGATTCCAAAGATAACGTTATGACCCTTATCACATAATTGACTTATACTGAGCAAATTGTGATGAAGGCCCTCAAACAACAATACATTATCAATTGAGTTGGAGGTATACTTACGCCTTACCTGTGCCGATGATTGGCCTTTATGTTACCTCCAAAGATGACTTGACCTCCATCTTTGAACCAACAAACAGAATTTTTCTTTGTCGCCCATCATGTGCCCTCGAGCAGCCACTGTCCAAGTACCATTTGTTTTGATTTTGGGCTGCTAGGCATTCCTGCATATATAAATCAGACAGAGGTTTTGGTACCCAAATTACTTTGGGTCCCATGTATCATTCATGCCAAACAGTAATGCTTTGGAATCCAAACTTGTTTAACTTTCAGTTTATTTGGACTATTCTAGCATTGTTTATCATTGTGTCCAATTTTCTTACAGAATTTGCATGATGAAGATTTTTCACAACAGTGGGCTTGTTATTCTTGGGAACATGCATGGGCATTTTACCCTTTTGTTGCCTTGTTAGCTTTTCTTGGGTAGCTTGTTTCCAGACCTGTCGACAACCCTCTTTGAGCTGTTGACATATTTCTTGTTGGGTTAACAACTGATTTGATTTTCTTTGGTTCCTATTTCTTACTCTTGGCTTGAGTCTTATTGATCTTTGAGGTGATTTGCTTACTTGTGCTTGGGCTAGAATCAACAAAGGAAGTTAGCAAATTTTTACCAATTACCTTTGGTTTTACAGGTTGAAATCCAATCCCATGCTTTGCAACAAATACATTAAATCCCAGAATTGCATCAAGATTTTGTTTCCATTTAACAAACCTTGATAGATCTTCAGATTTTCCTTTAAGATTCTCTTCAGCCTTTCCAATTTTTCTTTTAGTTATTATGTTCACTTTGGAGAGATTCAAGAGAGTTCATTAGACCTTCCTTTTCTTTTTGAGTTTCTTGCAGTTTTATTTTCAAACTGTCCATCTCCTCACAGTGAACTTTCTCATCAATTTTCATCATCTCAATCTCTTTGCTCAAGGAGCAATTAGTTCATCATTATTAGTGCCATGACACGAGAATTGATTTTCTTTTTGAGTGCTTTATTTTCAGACTTAAATTGACAGAACTTTTCAAACAAGATTGTATAGGCTTCTTCTTCCCATTCTTCAATTGTATAACTTTCAAAGGAAAATTTACCTCATTGGAGTCTTCGCTTCTTGCCATTAGACATTGAACTTGTTCATCTCCAGAGGTAGCTTGTTCGTCCTCATCTGCATCTTCATCACTCCAAGTAGCCATCATTGCTTTGGCTTTCTTGAAGGTGAATTTCTCCTTCTTCAGCTTCTTCTTGAGCTCAGGGCATTCTCCTCTCATGTGCCCTTGTTTCTTGCACTCATAGCATACAACGTCAGATTTTTTGTTAGACTCAAATTTATTTGAAAAATCTTTCTTTTGAAAAGGTTTAGAGTTACCTGACCCTTTCCTTTTGATTTGAGAAATTTCTTGAATTGTCTAGTGAGCATGGCCATGTCATCATTCTCACTATCACTAGAAGTTTCAAGCTCATCACTTTCCTGTTGAACATCCTTTTTGTAACCTGAAGAATTTTTCTTGGAGGCTTTTAGGGTGATTAACCTTTTTGGTTTTCTTCTTTCTTTTCTTTCCTTTTCACATTAATTTTTATGTCATCAGGGAGCCATTAGTTCATCTAGTTTCATCTTTGTGAGATCTTTTGAATCCTCAATGCAGTGGCCTTGGTGTTCCATGAGGATGGAAGAGACCGAAGTATCTTCCTCACCAAGTCACTTTCTGAGTATTCTTTCTTAAGACCCTTCAGACCATTTATTATTAGCATGAACCTTGCAAACATGTCTGAGATGGTTTCATCATTGTTCATCTTAAACATTTCATACTCAGAAATTAAGCATGCTTGCTTTTGATTCCCTACCTCGATGTACCTTCGTAAATCAGTTCAAGTTTGTCCACATCTCTTTCGCTGAAGTGCATGTGAGACCCTTGAGTATTCTTTGGGATAACTGCGTCACCTGCATCATATTCAGGGCGCTCCAGTTGAGAGTTCCCTTCGCAATCTGGTCCTTCGTCCAGGTCTTCGTCCTCAGGAAGTGGTGTATGCTCCTTTGCTGACAATCTTCCACAATCGAAGTTTTCGCCTCAGAAACACCTGCATGCAATTTTTCCATAGGGATAATCAGTACCATCAAAGAAGGGTGGCCTGGTCACAGAGTGTCCTTCGCCATGTACACCATCAAAGAAGGTGGCCTGGTCACAAGAGTGTCCTTCGGCATGTAACCCTTATAGATTCCATGAGATCGGACTCTCCTGATCGTAGATCAAATAAATACAACAATAAACAAGAAACCTCGCTCTGATGCCAATTGAAAGGTTCGGAATTATACTATATGGTAATCTAGAAGGGGGGTTGAATAGATTACTACCAATTAAAGTTGCTACGACCTTCTTTTGATGAAAACACAACTTTGAGACTTGCAACAGAGTGGAAACCAAACTTAGATGTGTTTGTTGTAGATAGATAGAGTAGCAATTGTTCTAGCGTGTGTGAAAACAATGTGCCTACCAAACATCTAACGTAAAGACGTGCAAACCACAGGACACGAGATTTTAAGGTGGTTCAGAGTACACAACTTGTGTATCCTACGTCCACCGTCCACACACACCACGCAGAAGCACTGCTTATGAGCTAGTTCAACACTACAACTCACACACACGAGTTGTCTGATGTGAAGCACGATCAGATCAACACAAACCACGTAGATCAAGTACAATAATCACTTGATCCCAACCACCACACACACAGAAGTGAAACGAGACTTAGAAGGTTCTGAGTTGGAGAATCAATCCTTATGTAAGAACTCTTCTACAGGTGTCATCTGGATGATCTTCAAACTTCATCTTGACAGGTTCAGATTGATGTAGAAGCTTGAATCACCGACGAATTGACTTCACCTACCCTTGAAGATGGATCTTCTTGTTTCTGGGCGGCAGGTTGAAGCAGAGCAGCAGAGAGACTTCTTCTCTTGAGTTTTTTTTAGGGTTTAGATGGTGGCTGCTTGTGTACGAAATTACTCCAAGAGTCCTTTTATATGGGTGTTCAAGTATAGAGAGTCGTGGAACAAGGAAACACCCACATAGGAAACAGATGGAGATCTCGTATTGAATTCTGTTTACGTCTGTCGACAGGCCTTAGATCATCTGTCGCAACTAGAGACAGATTTGCATTAGACAGATCTCTAAACTTCCGGGAAGGTTTTCCTGTAGGTAGCTGTCGCCAGTCGACTGGAACTGTCGACAGATGGCTATGTCCAGAACCTGGTGTGTTCTGTCGTAGTTATCTTCGATAGGCAGCTGAGTAGCTGTCGACAGGTGCTTGTCTTTTGATCTTTGCTTGACCTTTTTGCTCTTGTTTTAAAACACTGTCTTTTGTGCAATCTCACCTACATGTAAGACCATTGTTAGTGAGATAACGTGAACATTTAAATGATCAAGTTGAACATTGTTTGCATGGTTCATGAGTGTACATCAAGTATTGCTTTATCAATTGTTCATCATCAAAAATAATCATCAAATATAAGTCATGTAAACCCATCAAATGTGTAGGGCATCGAGTCTTGACATATATAAAGTCAGTAAACCCATCAATGATCCTTATATATGGTGTCCCAACATGGTGAGCGTCATGCTTAAAGGGATCACCCAAATATAGATCATATCCTGGCCATTAGACCTTCCCAAAACTTTGTATGTCGACAGCCGACTTGCTGCTGTCGACAGGTGCTGACAAGTTTGCAAAAACCAGAAGACTGGCTTTCCGGGAAACCATTTTCTGGTTTATTTGTCGATAGGCTACATTGTATCTGTCGACAGGTACACTATTCATCTGTTGACAGCACACTATTCATCTGTATGACAGCTACTTGTTCCTCAGCTTGTCTTGTTCTTTGCACTGGATTTGTTGCTTGTCTTGTGTACATTCACACCTACATTAAAAGACAATTATTAGTGAGATATAATGAACATATAAATGAACAAGTTAGACATGTTTTTCCTTGATTAGCATTTGCTTTTTTTGATTAACATTTGCTTGACTTGACATTCTCATTATGTTTCACATATTCACATCACATTCAATTTGTATTGTTCATGAATTGCTCATCATCAAAAACAAACATACCATATGACAACTTAACATACTCATGTAAACCCAACATTCTCCCCCTTTTTGATGATGACAAATTTCAATCACACAATTGATGTTTCTCCCCCTTTTTGGCAACATCCCAAAAAGATAAGTCATGCACAAATGGATAAGAATGAAGCAAAGACAATGTTTCCAGTCATTGATCAGTAGTGCACACAGTTACAAAAAAAAAAAAAAAGGTAATCCATTGCATGAAAACACAAGCAAAAGTGAAGGAGAAAGAGATGACGGAGTTAACAAGACTGATGACTCAAAGAAGTGGAAGGAAATGATCAAAGAACTGTGGACCACAGAACTGAATTGTGAAAGATATGAGTGGGGAATGAGTGCTCAATTACAATTTAAGGTTGAGAACTGGTTTATACCCATTGCAAGATTTCATAGACACTAGTAGTTGGACACATAAAATCTACAATGGTTAAGAAATAATACTTCGGGAATCTCAAGTTGTCCTTTAGAAGACATCGTTCAAAAACATTGAAAATAAGATACCCTTTTGAATAAAGCCGTTGTAGAAAAACATGTTCTTTGTTAGGTGATGTTCAGTTTGGTACTTGAAAGTAATGTCTACATGAGCGATTTAACATAACAACACATTGCCTTGATGTAAAAACATGGAGGCTACACTCTATTTCTTGCATTGAGTTTTGTTTTTTGTCAAGTTATTGTGGGAAAAGTAGTAATTAGAGTCAACTTTCACCTTTTGATGTGAAGGGTAGACATTTGGGATGCTCGTACCCCCAGTTACTCAGTGTAAGTGACCATCATACCATTCTACAGAGATAATGAAAGAACTTTTTGACGCGAAGACAACATTTGTGATGCCCATGTCCCCGGTTACTCGTGATACTCATCATGCTCTACCTTTATCCCATTTAAATACTTTTTGTTTGAACTTTGAGTTTAGAAATAGGTAGCTTTTCTCCTTTTGTTTTTAATTCGTAAATCATGATCAAAAGGTTATTTAAGGTCAAAAGCCAATGTAAAACATAAAGTTCGATAACCTTCGTACTTATCAATCCGCTTGAGAAAAGAAACCAATTTGGTTAAAAATACCTTAGGGTGTTATTAAAATGTGATAATTAGATGATAGACTAATTAGTGGTGATGAACGTTATCCCAGTGTCGAACCTCGAAGTGCTGCCTCCACAGGGCTGATACCGAAAAAAACGTAACGAAATAAAATCCGAGAACATCATAATTTCCATAAAAATGTGGAGAAACTAAATAGTAATTATCTGAATTTTCGACGTACGGATTCCAAGTACAGTCGACGCGACCATTTTTCAGGTGATTTTTCACCTAGTGTAAAATAAAATCTAAAAATTAATTAAAAATCACCTAATTAGTAAAACTATCATAATAGTCTATGGTCAAAATTTCAATGCAATAAATATGGTGGATAGGTTTATTTAAAGAACCAGTGGCTAGTTTTGATTATGGGGAATACGCAATGGGTTTTTCTGGGATTTTCAGTGGGTTACGGGAGGCTTCTGGTGAGGCCAGCACCTAAGTTGGAGATGGTAACACCTCAGTTACCATGTGTAACTTGATAAGTGTTGCATGGGCTACGTGTTGGGGTGAAAAACAAAGTGAGCTTTCACCATGACACCTCAAGGGGTGGAGTTGTGTCGATGCATGAGAACCATGCTGGCCCTATAAAAAGCTTCCATCTCCTTCGTACACACTTTCTCCCAGTTTGCTGCGTGTGTGAATATACTTCTGAAGTCTCTCCACTGCCATCTACTGGGTTGAGTTGTCAACTCTACTTGGAAAGGGCTTCAACCAGTTCTAGGTTTCATTCTCTGGAAGGATTGCAGTGGAGGCTATCTTGCGTGCAAGTTTGCAATTGTCTTCTCTAACTATGTGGATCTCTAAGTGAAGGAACTCTCATTACTTGTTCAGGTAGGATTCTTCTCTTGATCTTTCTAAGTTCTCCGACTACTTCTCTTTGATCCTCTGATATAAGCATGTAAAAATCTAAGCATGCTATTCTTCCAGTTTGAAAACTCAGATATTGTGAAATCTGAGAAGTCATGTTATTGATCATGTTATTTCAAAGTTTAGAAAAATGTCCATGATAAGAAATCATCATATACCATGTTTTAGTTGATTCTTAAGTTACAAGTAACCACATGTTACAGCTTTGTCCAAGTTGACACCAATCAATGTAGACCATTATATGGATTGGATAGAACTTCGACGGTTTCCTACGTGAAGTTAACTTGATTCGTTGAGAAGTTATAGAACTCTCAAGTGAGTACATTGATATAATATCAATAGAGAAAGATGAAGAGAAAGGAGTTCTAAGAAGAGTGCTTCATATAACTTAGAGTTAACTCTTGCTAAACATTTGTAAAATTAGGTTCCATGATTTTCCTTAGTCTTCGGACATGTTTCAATGAGTATTACATCTGAAATCATACTTGTTTAAGGTCCTAATTATGTTAGGAATGTTAGAGAAACTTTGTAGAGAACCATTGAGGTTTAATTGAATGGTTTTCTAAAAATTTACATAGCCCCTGTCGACCACTCTCCCAGACTGGCCAATTGATTCCCTGGGAGGAGGCTCTAGTGTCGACACTACTTCAACTAGTGTCGACACACTCTTCAGAACCTGTAAAACATGCCTTCTGGAAGAAGGTCTCTAGTGTCGACAACTAAGCATCTAGTGTCGACCACACCATACAGATCTGCCAAACCAGGTCTTCTGGAAAATGTCTCTAGTGTCGACACTACTGAGTCCGTGTCGACACCACTGTCCAGACCGCTTGATGGGTCTTCTGGGAGCTGTCTCTAGTGTAGACTGCCCTGGTCTAGTGTCGACACTAGAGGATTTTTCTTCACATTTCTGCCTTTGCTCTGAGCCATTGTGTCGACACCGGTGATGATTGTGGGACAGTAGACCCAAGCCTGTCGACAGGTCTTGACAGAGCCATGTTTCCAGCATCTTTTTGACTCCGTTCTCCGTTGTAAATCCTATCCAATTGTTCTACTTGTTAGTCTACTTTATCATAGGATTTTACTGCCAAAACACCTACTTAAATCAGTCAAGTTATCTTCCTTGTTACCTTGAGTTATTTCTACAAGTTCCGAACAAAATTGTCCTCGTGAGAATGTCAATTTCTGAAATCAATGACGGAATCGAGTTCCTGAATGCTTGGTACAAACTTGAGTAAACTATGAGTAAAACCTTTGTATTCTCTTTTGTTCATTACAAGGGTAAAAGTGTGGTGATGACAAATTGAGAGTCTTGGACTCAATCTAAATATGCCTGGCCAAATAAGGGTTGGTCAGTCCTGGGAGGAGCACCCATATTCGTTTAAGTGGCCGCGCGGAACGATAAAGGATGAGTGGATGTTTGGCATAGCATCATTAAGTTTGATTGGTCATCATATCATCGTATGTGTGGTATATGTGTTCAACACAGATTGAGTGTCCTGAATCTTGAGTTCATTGTCCATAACTCTGCTATCTAGTGTCATAAAGCATCTCAGTTTGGCATGCAAAAGCAAGATTACATGTATACTCCTTGTCACATACTTTGTGTATCTTGATCCCTTGATTATAAGATTGAATCCTACTGAGCTAGTTAGCTCACAGAATTCTACTTTTCAGGTAATCCAGATGGATCGAATGAATAAGGGGGAAGAGTGCTGAGTGAAACACCTAACAGCAAGAACCATCTATGTTACTTTTTGTAATATTGTGAATAGCCAGTGTGATGTAATAATTTCCTTTTGACTAATTCCTCATGAGACAGCAAAGAGGAAATCTATGTAATAATGTACTTTGAGGCTATCTAAGGAATGAATGAATATAGTTTCTTTTCCGTGTTATATTCTGTCATTTTCGATAAATAGAATTTTATTAGGACGTGACAGATTAATTGGTATCAGAGCCTTAGTTCGATAAACCTAGGGAAATCAGTGAGTTGGGGTAGAAACATGGGATTAGTTAGCATGATTTTTCTAATCATGTAAATGCTTAACCTATTTTATTTCAGAATGGACATGAGTGCTCAGCAAAGGTTGGTAGCAGCCATGGAAATGCTACGTCAGGACCTAGAATTATATGCTCAAGCACAAAGGGAAACCCACATACAGATCAAAGAGGAAGTATTAAATCTGACGGCAGGCGCTTTCTTGGCGGGAAATCCACACGTTTCATTGGATATTATGAACCAGATCATGAATGATCTGAATGGTCTGAAGCTGGGGCAAGAGATGCTGCTCCATCAGATCGAGGGGTATTGGGAGGAGATGACCAATGCCGCGAGGGAGCTGCATTATGGGCGGCAGAAGAACAGCCACCACCGCCGCAGAACCGGTTATAGATTTGACCAGAAATTAGAAATGTGGTTAGACAACTCATTTTTTTTTTTGTAAACCTCTCCTGTTGTGTAAATGTTAGTTGTATGTATATAACTCCCATGTGTATGGGGAGTGAGAGGTTGATGAAGGTATGTTTTTGTAATGTTGAAAGTTGGAGGAAGGAGACTGTAGTGATATAGTTTGTGGATCATAATGACATGCTATGATGTACTTAGTTAACTAATGAATGAAATGAAGTGTTATGCAATTTGAAATATGCATATGTGATGAATGCAAGTAGGGTGGATGTGAAAATTAATGTATGTTCTATTGGATGTTTCAGATTATTATCTAATCTTGTCATGGACGAAGTGATGCTAGTTGGAAGAAAATGGAAAGTTCTATGCATGATTTGACCCGTGTAATGAAGGTAGTAGCTAGAAATAACAGTCACAATGGGACAAGCTTGTTCAAGGAATTTCCGAAGCCTGGATCCTCCGAGATTCGCAGGAAGTACGGATCCGGATGAAGCTGAGAATTGGCTGAAAGATATTGAAAGGATATTAGAATGATTAAGTGTACGGAAGAAGAAAAGGTTTGTCTCACTACATTCCAATTGGATCGGGATGCACGTGCTTGGTGGGAAACAGTGGAATCTACTTTGGAAGATCCAAAGCAGGTTGATTGGGAAGAGTTTGTTGAGCTGTTTAATGATCAATATTTTTCTGAGGTAGTTCAAGAAAGGAAAGCTAATGAATTTGCCAGTTTAAAACAACTCAGAATGTCTGTATCAGAATATGAAGCTCAATTTGCCCGATTGTCAAGATATGCCCCTCATCTAATATCGACAGAGAAATTGAAAGCCAAAAGATTTATGAATGGATTACGTCCCATTTTCATTATGCAGCTAACTCCTCATTTGATTACCTCATATTCAGAAATGGTTAAAAGGGCCTTAGCACTAGAAGCTGCTAATGATACTGTGGATAAGATCAGGGGAAAGTCTGGGGAAGGATCCTCGGACCGTAAGAGGAAGTTCGAGTCGGGGAATGCCCCAAAGGTTCAGCAAGCGAATAAGAAGGCAGGGAAGGCTCCGGTTGCAAACAAAGATGTGTGTAAGCATTGTCACCGTAGTGGTCACAAAACTGAAAACTGTTGGCGTAGATTGGGTGCGTGTCTGAAATGTGGGAGTACTCAACACCGAATTCTGGATTGTCCTATGATTAAAAATGCGCCAGCAAATTCAAATGTTCGAGCAAAGCAGGGTAGACTACAAGCCGTGCAGGAAGTAGAATCGGAATCTCCACCAGAAGGCGGACTGATAGAAGGTACATTATTAGTAAACTCAAGACCCGCATATGTATTATTTGATTCAGGAGCTACACATCCTTTATTAGTTATGAGTTTGCTAAGTTATTGGAAGTACAACCAGTTCCACTTCACACACAACTTGAGGTTGCAACACCTTTAAGTGAGGGTAAGAAACTTAAGGAATATTACCCTAATAGTCAAATCTTAGTCAAGGACCATAATTTGCCTGGTGATCTAATATGTCTTGAAATGTGGGATTATGATGTGATTCTTGGGATTGATTGGCTATCTAAGTATCATGCAAACTTGGATTGTCAATTAAAACAAGTAACCTTTCTAGGAAAGGAAATTACTCCCATACTTTTTGATGAACCTCGCACAAGGAAAATACCTATAATATCAGCAGTTAAAGCATGTAAACTAGTACAAAAGGCTGTCAAGGATATTTAGTTTCCATAACTGTGATAAATCAGAACACTTCAGGGTTGGAAATATTCCCGTGGTAAGGGAATTTCCTGATGTATTCCCGAAGAACTACTTGGTTTACCACCTAGCAGGGAAGTAAATTTCTCAATTGAATTAGTACCGGGAGCTACACCAATTTCGAGAACACCATACAGAATGTCCATGGAAGAGTTGAAAGAGTTAAAGGGGCAGTTACTAGAATTGATAGAAAAAGGTTTATTAGACCAAGTACTTCACCTTGGGGTGCTCCAGTATTATTTGTGAAGAAAAAAGATGGATCTATGAGATTATGCATAGATTATCGACAGTTGAATCAATTGACTATAAAGAACAAGTACCCACTTCCAAGAATTGATGATCTATTTGATCAACTATCTGGAGCTCATTATTTCTCTAAGATTGATTTAAGATCTGGATACCACCAACTAAGAATTCAAGAGCAGGATATCCATAAAACAGCTTTTAGGACACGGTATGGACACTACGAATTTGTGGTAATGCCATTCGGATTGACAAATGCACCTGCTGCATTTATGCGCTTGATGAATGACGTGTTCAGATCTTATTTAGATCAATTTGTGGTTGTGTTTATAGATGATATATTGATCTACTCTAAGAGTATAGAAGAGCATGAAGAACATTTGCGAATTACTTTACAATTATTACGGGATCACAAATTATATGCGAAGTTCAGTAAATGTGAGTTTTGGTTGAAACAAGTAATGTTCCTAGGACATATCATTTCTGAAGAAGGATTATCAGTGGACTCATCAAAAGTAGAAACTATACAGAAATGGGAGCAGCCTAAGAATCTTACGGAAGTACGAAGCTTTTTAGGCATGGCCAGTTACTACCGGCGATTTGTCAAGGATTTTTCTAGAATTGCTTCACCACTTACACAGTTAACTAGAAAAGGAACTGCATTTATATGGAATGAAAGTTGTGAACAAGCCTTTCAGCTGTTAAAGGAATGTTTATCCACCGCACCAATTTTAGCCTTGCCGGTAGAAGGAAAAATATTTGAAGTTTACACTGATGCCTCGGGTATTGGACTGGGATGTGTATTGATGCAGGAAGGAAGGGTTATTGCTTATGCTTCTAGACAATTAAAGACCCATGAGAAGAACTACCCAGTACATGATCTGGAATTAGCCGCAGTAGTTTTTGCTCTTAAACTCTGGAGACACTACTTGTATGACAACCAGTTCATAGTATACTCCGATCATAAGAGTCTCAAATATTTGTTTTCACAGAAAGAACTAAATATGAGACAAAGAAGATGGATGGAGTATATCAAAGATTATGACTTCAAAATAGAATATCATCCAGGGAAAGGCAACACTGTGGCCGATGCACTCAGTAGAAATCCTGTAACCAAGGTATGTCAATTGCAAGTAAAGGAATGGAAGTTGTTAGAAGAGTTTTCTACATTGAGTTTAAAGACTGAACTGCAGGAAGCAAGAGTTGTAATTAATAACATGATAGTGCAATCAGATTTGCTAAAGCAAATTAGAGAACAACAGAGCAATGATCCTATGTTGACAGAAACTAGAGAAAAATTGGCTTTCAGATCTGATTTTAATGAAGATGAGCATGGAAATCTTCGGTTTCGGGACAGATTATGTGTACCGGATAATCCTGAAATCAAGAAACAAATCTTGGAAGAAGCTCATCGATCACATTATACGATTCATCCAGGAGTTGTCAAGATGTATCAAGATCTGAAAAAGCATTTTTGGTGGTGTAACATGAAAAAGGACATTGTGGACTTTGTAGCGAGATGTTTGACCTGTCAGAAGGTTAAAGCCGAACACCAGAAACCGGCAGGAAAGTTAAAACCACTTGAAGTACCAGAATGGAAATGGGATAGTGTCGGTATGGATTTTATTGTCGGACTGCCCAGGACACGAAGTGGATTCGATGCAATATGGGTAGTTATTGACCGACTTACTAAATCAGCTCATTTCTTAGCAATTAAAACAAGATGGTCCGTCAGTGTTCTAGCAGCCTTGTACATGAAAGAAATTGTTCGATTGCATGGGATTCCAAAAGACATAATTTCTGACAGAGATGCAAGATTTACTTCACACTTTTGGAGAGAATTACAAGATGCAGTGGGGACTAAGTTAAAGTTTAGCACTGCTTTTCATCCTCAAACTGACGGACAGACAGAACGAGTAAATCAGATCATTGAAGATATGTGTCGTGCTTGCATATTGGAGTTTGGAAACGATTGGAATACTCATTTAGCAATAATGGAGTTTGCTTACAATAATAGCTACCAGTCTACTATTCAAATGGCACCATTTGAAGCTTTGTATGGCAGGCAATGTAGATCACCATTGTGTTGGGTAGAATTGAAGGAATCACATATTCTTGGACCCGAAATGATTCAGGAAACAACAGAAACTATTAAGTTGGTACGAGATCGGATGAAAGCTGCTCAAGATCGACAAAAAAGCTATGCGGATCAAAGAAGAAGGGAGCTGGAATTTCAACCAGGAGAGCATGTGTTCCTTAAAGTATCACCTCGAAGAGGAATCAAAAGATTTGGTATTAAGGGAAAATTGAGTCCAAGATATATTGGACCGTTTGAAATACTGAAAAGAATTGGGGAAATGACGTACCAACTAGCACTTCCACCACAATTATCCAACGTGCATGATATTTTCCATGTATCAATGTTGAGAAAATATGTGTATGATCCGGAACATATTATTGAATACCAAAATTTGGGTATACAAGAAAATTTGGCATATGAGGAAAGACCAGTGCAAATCCTTGACCGGAAAATCAAGCAACTTCGGAACAAGGAAGTTCCCTTATTGAAGATTCAATGGAGCAGACGAGGACAAGAGGAGGCCACATGGGAACTAGAAGATACCATCAAGACGAGATATCCAGAATTATTTTCAGGTTAGTATAATGATCTTTATGTTATTAAATTTGGAGGACCAAATTTTTTTTTTAGTAGGGGAGAGTTGTAACGCCCCAGAAATTTTAAAATGTTAAGAAAATAGAAACAATTTGGTTAAAATACCTTAGGGTTGTTATTAAAATGTGATAATTAGATGATAGACTTAATTAGTGGTAATGAACATTATCCCAGTGTCGTACCTCGAAGTGCGTGCCTCCACAGGGCGATACCGAAAAACGATAACGAAATAAAAATCCGAGAACATCATAATTTCCAGAAAAATGTGGAGAAACTAAATATGTAATTATCTGAATTTTTCGACGTACGGATTCCAAGGTACAGTCGACGCGACCATTTTTCGGGTGATTTTTCACCTAGTGTAAAATAAAATCTAAAAATTAATTAAAAATCACCATAATTAGTAAAACTATCATAATAGTCTATGGTCAAAATTTCAATGCAATCAGATATGGTTTGGATAGGTTTATTTAAAGAACAAGTGGCTAGTTGAATTATGGGGGAATTACGCAATGGGTTTTTCTGGGAAATTTTAGTGGGTTACGTGGAGGCTTCTGGTGAGGCCAGCACCTAAGTTGGAGATGGTAACACCTCAGTTACCATGTGTAAACTTGAGAAGTGTTGCATGGGCTACGTGTTGGGGTGAAAACCAAGTGAGCTTTCATCATGACACCTCAAGGGGTTGATGTGTCGATGCATGAGAACTCTGCTGGCCCTATAAAAAGCCTTCCATCTCCTTCGTACACACCTTTCTCCCAGTTTGCTAGTGTGTGTATATACTACTTCTGAAGTCTCTCCACTGCCATGCTACTGGGTTGAGTTGTCAACTCTACTTGGAAAGGGCTTCCACGACAGTTCTGGGTTTCATTCTCTGGAAGGATTGCAGTGGAGGCTATCTTGCGTGCAAGTTTGCAATTGTCTTTCTCTAATTTCTGTGGATCTCTAAGTGAAGGAACTCTCATTACTTGTTCAGGTAGGATTCTTCTCTTGATCTTTCTAAGTTCTCCTACTACTTCTCTTTGATCCTCAGGTTAATGGCATGTAAAACTCTAAGCATGCTATTCTTCCAGTTTGAAAACTCAGACTATTGTGAAATCTGAGAAGTCATGTTATTTTCAAAGTTTAGAAAATATGTCCATGATAAGAAATCATCATTATACCATGTTTTAGTTGATTCTTAAGTTACAAGTAACCACATGTTACTAGCTTTGTCCAAGTTGACTGAATCCAGAGTGTAGATCCATTATATGGATTGGATAGAACTTCGACGGTTTCCTACGTGAAGTTAACTTGATTCGTTGAGAAGTTATAGAACTCTCAAGTGAGTACATTTGATATAATATCAATAGAGAAAGATGAAGAGAAAGGAGTTCTAAGAAGAGTGCTCTTCATTATAACTTTAGAGTTAACTCCTTGCTAAACATTCTTGTAAATTAGGTTCCATGATTTTCCTTTAGTCTTCGGAACATGTTTCAATGAGTATTACATCTGAAATCATACTTGTTTAGGGTCCTAATTATGTTAGGAATGTTAGAGAAACTTTGTAGAACCATTTGAGGTTGAATTGAATGGTTTTCTGAAAATTTACACAGCCCCTGTCGACACACTCTCCCAGACTGGCCAATTAATTCCCTGGGAGAAGGCTCTAGTGTCGACACTACTCCAACTAGTGTCGACACACTCTTCAGAACCTGTAAAACATGCCTTCTGGAAGAGGTCTCTAGTGTCGACACTACTGCATCTAGTGTCGACACACTATACAGATCTGCAAACCAGGTCTTCTGGAAAATGTCTCTAGTGTCGACACTACTGAGTCCAGTGTCGACACACTGTCCAGACCTGCTTGATGGGTTCTCTGGGAGCTGTCTCTAGTGTCGACCTGCCCTGGTCTAGTGTCGACACTAGAGGATCTTTTCTTCACATTTCTGCCTTTGCTCTGAGCCATTGTGTCGACACCAGTGATGATTGTGTGGACAGCAGACCCAAGCCTGTCGACAGGTCTTGACAGAGCCATGTTTCCAGCATCTTTTTGACTCCGTTCTTCGTTGTAAATCCTATCCAATTGTTCTACTTGTTAGTCTACTTTTATCATATGGATTTTACTACCAAAACACCTACTTAAATCAGTCAAGTTATCTTCCTTGTTACCTTGAGTTATTTCTACAAGTTCCGAACAAAATTGTCCTCGTGAGATTGTCAATTTCTGAAATCAATGACGGAATCGAGTTCCTGAATGCTTGTGTACAAACCTTGAGTAACTATGAGTAAAACCTTTGTATTTCCTTGGTTCATTACAAGGGTAAAAGTGTGGTGATGACAAATTGAGAGTCTTGGACTCAATCTAAGAATTATGCCTGGCAAATAAGGGCTGGTCCAGTCCTGGGAGGAGCACCCATATTCGTTTAAGTGGCCGCGCAGAACGATAAAGGATGAGTGGATGTTTGGCATAGCATCATTAAGTGTTTGATTGGTCATCATATCATCGTATTGTGTGTTTATATGTGTTCAACACAGATCGTGAGTGTTGCTATGAATTCCTGAATCTTGAGTTCATTGTCCAATAACTCTGCTATCTAGTGTCATAAAGCAATCTCAGTTTGGCATGCAAAAGCAAGATTACATGTATAACTCCTTGTCACATACTTTGTGTATCTTGATCCCTTGATTATAAGATTTGAATCCTACTGAGCTAGTTAGCTCACAGAATTCTACTTTTCAGGTAATCCAGATGGATCGAATGAATAAGGGGGAAGAGTGCTGAGTGAAACACCTAACAGCAAGGAACCATCTATGTTACTTTTTGTAATATTGTGAATAGCCAGTGTGATGTAATAATTTCCTTTTGACTAATTCCTCATGAGAACAGCAAAGAGGAAATCTATGTAATAATGTACTTTTGAGGCTATCTAAGGAATGAATGAATATAGTTTCTTTTCGTGTTATATTCTGTCATTTCGATAAATAGAATTTTATTAGGACGTGACAGATTAATTGGTATCAGAGCCTTAGTTCGATAAACCTAGGGAAATCAGTGAGTTGGGGTAGAAACATGGGATTAGTTAGCATGATTTTTCTAATCATGTAAATGCTTAACCTATTATTATTTCAGAATGGACATGAGTGCTCAGCAAAGGTTGGTAGCAGCCATGGAAATGCTACGTCAGGACCTAGAATTATATGCTCAAGCACAAGGGAAACCCACATACAGATCAAAGAGGAAGTATTAAATCTGACGACAGGCGCTTTCTTGGCGGGAAATCCACACGTTTCATTGGATATTATGAACCAGATCATGAATGATCTGAATGGTCTGAAGCTGGGGCAAGAGATGCTGCTCCATCAGATCGAGGGGTATTGGGAGGAGATGACCAATGCCGCGAGGGAGCTGCATTATGGGGCGGCAGAAGAACACCACCACCGCCCGCAGAACCGGTTATAGATTTCACCAGAAATTAGAAATTGTGGTTAGCCAACTCTTTTTTTTTTTTTTTTTTTGTAAACCTCTCCTGTTGTGTAAATGTTAGTTGTATGTATATAACTCCCATGTGTATGGGGAGTGAGAGGTTGATGAAGGTATGTTTTTGTAATGTTGAAAGTTGGAGGAAGGAGACTGTAGTGATATAGTTTGTGGATCATAATGACATGCTATGATGTACTTAGTTAACTAATGAATGAAATGAAGTGTTATGCAATTTGAAATATGCATATGTGATGAATGCAAGTAGGGTGGATGTGAAAATTAATGTATGTTCTATTGGATGTTTCAGATTATTATCTAATCTTGTCATGGACGGAAGTGATGGTAGTTGGAAGAAAATGGAAAGTTCTATGCATGATTTGACCCGTGTAATGAAGGTAGTAGCTAGAAATAACAGTCACAATGGGACAAGCTTGTTCAAGGAATTCCGAAGCCTGGATCCTTTGAGATTCGCAGGAAGTACGGATCCGGATGAAGCTGAGAATTGGCTGAAAGATATTGAAAGATATTTAGAATGATTAAGTGTAGGAAGAAGAAAGGTTTGTCTCACTACATTCCAATTGAATCGGGATGCTCGTGCTTGGTGGGAACAGTGGAATCTACTTTGGAAGATCCAAAGCAGGTTGATTGGGAAGAGTTTGTTGAGCTGTTTAATGATCAATATTTTTCTGAGGTAGTTCAAGAAAGGAAAGCTAATGAATTTGCCAGTTTAAAACAACTCAGAATGTCTGTATCAGAATATGAAGCTCAATTTGCCCGATTGTCAAGATATGCCCCTCATCTAATATCGACAGAGAAATTGAAAGCCAAAAGATTTATGAATGGATTACGTCCCATTTTCATTATGCAGCTAACTCCTCATTTGATTACCTCATATTCAGAAATGGTTAAAAGGCCTTAGCACTAGAAGCTGCTAATGATACTGTGGATAAGATCAGGGGAAAGTCTGGGGAAGGATCCTCGGACCGTAAGAGGAAGTTCGAGTCGGGGAATGCCCCAAAGGTTCAGCAAGCGAATAAGAAGGTAGGGAAGGCTTCGGTTGCAAACAAAGATGTGTGTAAGCATTGTCACCGTAGTGGTCACAAAACTGAAAACTGTTGGCGTAGATTGGGTGCGTGTCTGAAATGTGGGAGTACTCAACACCGAATTCTGGATTGTCCTATGATTAAAATGCGCCAGCAAATTCAAATGTTCGAGCAAAGCAGGGTAGACTACAAGCCGTGCAGGAAGTAGAATCGGAATCTCCACCAGAAGGCGGACTGATAGAAGGTAATTTATAGTAACTCAAGACCCGCATATGTATTATTTGATTCAGGAGCTACACACTCCTTTATTAGTTATGAGTTTGCTAAGTTATTAGAAGTACAACCAGTTCCACTTCACACACAACTTGAGGTTGCAACACCTTTAAGTGAGGGTAGGAAGCTTAAGGAATATTACCCTAATAGTCAAATCTTAGTCAAGGACCATAATTTGCCTGGTGATCTAATATGTCTTGAAATGTGGGATTATGATGTGATTCTTGGGATTGATTGGCTATCTAAGTATCATGCAAACTTGGATTGTCAATTAAAACAAGTAACCTTTCTAGGAAAGGAAATTACTCCCATACTTTTTGATGAACCTCGCACAAAGAAAATATCTATAATATCAGCAGTTAAAGCATGTAAACTAGTACAGAAAGGCTATCAAGGATATTTAGTTTCCATAACTGTGATAAATCAGAACACTTCAGGGTTGGAGAATATTCCCGTGGTAAGGGAATTTCCTGATGTATTCCCCGAAGAACTACTTGGTTTACCACCTAGCAGGGAAGTAAATTTCTCAATTGAATTAGTACTGGGAGCTACACCAATTTCGAGAACACCATACAGAATGTCCATGGAAGAGTTGAAAGAGTTAAAGAGGCAGTTACTAGATTGATAGAAAAAGGGTTTTTAGACCAAGTACTTCACCTTGGGGTGCTCCAGTATTATTTGTGAAGAAAAAATGGATCTATGAGATTATGCATAGATTATCGACAGTTGAATCAATTGACTATAAAGAACAAGTACCCACTTCCAAGAATTGATGATCTATTTGATCAACTATCTGGAGCTCATTATTTCTCTAAGATTGATTTAAGATCTGGATACCACCAACTAAGAATTCAAGAGCAAGATATCCATAAAACAGCTTTTAGGACACGGTATGGACACTACGAATTTGTGGTAATGCCATTCGGATTGACAAATGCACCTGCTGCATTTATGCGCTTGATGAATGACATGTTCAGATCTTATTTAGATCAATTTGTGGTTGTGTTTATAGATGATATATTGATCTACTCTAAGAGTATAGAAGAGCATGAAGAACATTTGTGAATTACTTTACAATTATTACGGGATCACAAATTATATGCGAAGTTCAGTAAATGTGAGTTTTGGTTGAAACAAGTAATGTTCCTAGGACATATCATTTCTGAAGAAGGATTATCAGTGGACTCATCAAAAGTAGAAACTATACAGAAATGGGAGCAGCCTAAGAATCTTACGGAAGTACGAAGCTTTTTAGGCATGGCCAGTTACTACCGAGATTTGTCAAGGATTTTTCTAGAATTGCTTCACCACTTACACAGTTAACTAGAAAAGGAACTGCATTGATATGGAATGAAAGTTGTGAACAAGCCTTTCAGCTGTTAAAGAATGTTTATCCACCGCACCAATTTTAGCCTTGTCGGTAGAAGGAAAAATATTTGAAGTTTATACTGATGCCTCGGGTATTGGACTGGGATGTGTATTGATGCAGGAAGGAAGGGTTATTGCTTATGCTTCTAGACAATTAAAGACCCATGAGAAGAACTACCCAGTACATGATCTGGAATTAGCCGCAGTAGTTTTTGCTCTTAAACTCTGGAGACACTACTTGTATGACAACCAGTTCATAGTATACTCTGATCATAAGAGTCTCAAATATTGTTTTCACAGAAAGAACTAAATATGAGACAAAGAAGATGGATGGACTATATCAAAGATTATGACATCAAAATAGAATATCATCCAGAGAAAGGCAACACTGTGGCCGATGCACTCAGTAGAAATCCTGTAACCAAGGTATGTCAATTGCAAGTAAAGGAATGGAAGTTGTTAGAAGAGTTTTCTACATTGAGTTTAAAGACTGAACTGCAGGAAGCAAGAGTTGTAATTAATAACATGATAGTGCAATCAGATTTGCTAAAGCAAATTAAAGAACAACAGAGCAATGATCCTATTTTGACAGAAACTAGAGAAAAATTGGCTTTCAGATCTGATTTTAATGAAGATGAGCATGGAAATCTTGGGTTTCGGGACAGATTATGTGTACCGGATAATCCTGAAATCAAGAAACAAATCTTGGAAGAAGCTCATCGATCACATTATACGATTCATCTAGGAGTTGTCAAGATGTATCAAGATCTGAAAAGCATTTTTAGTGGTGTAACATGAAAAAGGACATTGTGGACTTTGTAGCGAGATGTTTGACCTGTCAGAAGGTTAAAGCCGAACACCAGAAACCGGCAGGAAAGTTAAAACCACTTGAAGTACCAGAATGGAAATGGGATAGTGTCGGTATGGATTTTATTGTCGGACTGCCCAGGACACGAAGTGGATTCGATGTAATATGGGTAGTTATTGAACGACTTACTAAATCAGCTCATTTCTTGGCAATTAAAACAAGATGGTCCGTCAGTGTTCTAGCAGCCTTGTACATGAAAGAAATTGTTCGGTTGCATGGGATTCCAAAAGACATAATTTCTGACAGAGATGCAAGATTTACTTGACACTTTTGGAGAGAATTACAAGATGCACTGGGGACTAAGTTAAAGTTTAGCACTGCTTTTCATCCTCAAATTGACGGACAGACAGAACGAGTAAATCAGATCATTGAAGATATGTGTCGTGCTTGCATATTGGAGTTTGGAAACGATTGGAATACTCATTTAGCAATAATGGAGTTTGCTTACAATAATAGCTACCAGTCTACTATTCAAATGGCACCATTTGAAGCTTTGTATGGCAGGCAATGTAGATCACCATTGTGTTGGGTAGAATTGATGGAATCACATACTCTTGGACCCGAAATAATTCAGGAAACAACAGAAACTATTAAGTTGGTACGAGATCGGATGAAAGCTGCTCAAGATCGACAAAAAAGCTATGCGGATCAAAGAAGAAGGGAGCTGGAATTTCAACCAAGAGAGCATGTGTTCCTTAAAGTATCACCTCGAAGAGGAATCAAAATATTTGGTATTAAGGGAAAATTGAGTCCAAGATATATTGGATCGTTTGAAATACTGAAAAGAATTGGGGAAATGACGTACCAACTAGCACTTCCACCACAATTATCCAACGTGCATGATATTTTCCATGTATCAATGTTGAGAAATATGTGTATGATCCAGAACATATTATTGAATACCAAAATTTGGGTATACAAGAAAATTTGGCATATGAGGAAAGACCAGTGCAAATCCTTGACCGAAAAATCAAGCAACTTCGGAACAAGGAAGTTCCCTTATTGAAGATTCAATGGAGCAGACGAGGACAAGAGGAGGCCACATGGGAACTAGAAGATACCATCAAGACGAGATATCCAGAATTATTTTCAGGTTAGTATAATGATCTTTATGTTATTAAATTTGGAGGACCAATTTTTTTTTAGTAGGGGAGAGTAGTAACGCCCCAGAAATTTTAAAATATTAAGAAAATAGAAACAATTTGGTTAAAATATCTTAGGATTGTTATTAAATATGATAATTAGATGATAGACTTAATTAGTGGTAATGAACATTATCCCAGTGTCGTACCTCGAAGTGCATGCCTCCACAGAGCGATATCGGAAATGATAACGAAATAAAAATCCGAGAACATCATAATTTTCAGAAAAATTGTGGAGAAACCAAATATATAATTATCTGAATTTTTCGACGTACGGATTCCAAGGTACAGTCGACGCGACCATTTTTCGGGTGATTTTTCACCTAGTGTAAAATAAAATCTAAAAATTAATTAAAAATCACCATAATTAGTAAAACTATCATAATAGTCTATGGTCAAAATTTCAATGCAATCAGATATGGTTTGGATAGGTTTATTTAAAGAACAAGTGGCTAGTTGAATTATGAGGGAATTACGCAATGGGTTTTTCTGGGAAATTTTTAGTGGGTTACGTGGAGGCTTCTGGTGAGGCCAGCACCTAAGTTGGAGATGGTAACACCTCAGTTACCATGTGTAAACTTGAGAAGTGTTGCATGGGCTACGTGTTGGGGTGAAAACCAAGTGAGCTTTCACCATGACACATCAAAGGGTTGATGTGTCGATGCATGAGAACTCTGCTGGCCCTATAAAAAGCCTTCCATCTCCATCGTACGCACCTTTCTCCCAGTTTGCTGGTGTGTGTATACTACTTCTGAAGTCCCTCCACTGCCATGCTACTGGTTTGAGTTGTCAACTCTACTTGGAAAGGGCTTCCACGACAGTTCTGGGTTTCATTCTCTGGAAGGATTGCAGTGGAGGCTATCTTGCGTGCAAGTTTGCAATTGTCTTTCTCTAATTTCTGTGGATCTCTAAGTGAAGGAACTCTCATTACTTGTTCAGGTAGGATTCTTCTCTTGATCTTTCTAAGTTCTCCTACTACTTCTCTTTGATCCTCTGGTTAATGGCATGTAAAACTCTATGCATGCTATTCTTCCAGTTTGAAAACTCAGACTATTGTGAAATCTGAGAAGTCATGTTATTGATCATGTTATTTTCAAAGTTTAGAAAATATGTCCATGATAAGAAATCATCATTATACCATGTTTTAGTTTATTCTTAAGTTACAAGTAACCACATGTTACTAGCTTTGTCCAAGTTGACTGAATCCAGAGTGTAGATCCATTATATGGATTGGATAGAACTTCGACGGTTTCCTACGTGAAGTTAACTTGATTCGTTGAGAAGTTATAGAACTCTCAAGTGAGTACATTTGATATAATATCAATAGAGAAAGATGAAGAGAAAGGAGTTCTAAGAAAAGTGCTCTTCATTATAACTTTAGAGTTAACTCCTTGCTAAACATTCTTGTAAATTAGGTTCCATGATATTCCTTTAGTCTTCGGAACATGTTTCAATGAGTATTACATCTGAAATCATACTTGTTTAGGGTCCTAATTATGTTAGGAATGTTAGAGAAACTTTGTAGAACCATTTGAGGTTGAATTGAATGGTTTTCTGAAAATTTACATAGCCCCTGTCGACACACTCTCCCAGACTAGCCAATTGATTCCCTGGGAGGAGGCTCTAGTGTCGACACTACTCCAACTAGTGTCGACACACTCTTCAGAACCTGTAAAACATTCCTTCTGGAAGAGGTCTCTAGTGTCGACACTACTGCATCTAGTGTCGACACACTATACAGATCTGCAAACCAGGTCTTTTGGAAAATGTCTCTAGTGTCGACACTACTGAGTCCAGTGTCGACACACTGTCCAGACCTGCTTGATGGGTTCTCTGGGAGCTGTCTCTAGTGTCGACCTGCCCTGGTCTAGTGTCGACACTAGAGGATCTTTTCTTCACATTTCTGCCTTTGCTCTGAGCTATTGTGTCGACACCAGTGATGATTGTGTGGACAGCAGACCCAAGCCTGTCGACAAATCTTGACAGAGCCATGTTTACAGCATCTTTTTGACTCCGTTCTTCGTTGTAAATCCTATCCAATTGTTCTACTTGTTAGTCTACTTTTATCATATGAATTTTACTACCAAAACACCTACTTAAATCAGTCAAGTTATGTAAGACCCTTGATTTTCATCTTGTTTGTTTAAGTATATGTATATGCGTATAAGTGTATACTATTGATGTATAGATTATTGTGTATAAGTATTTATTTATATAAATTGTATGAATTAGTATTATTGAAATGTACATATTGTATTCAAATATATATATATACATATATATATATATATATATATGTGTGTGTGTGTGTGTGTGTGTGTGTGTAGTGTTATAAATTCTACATAATTAAAGTGAATTTTGTCGGCCAGTCGGCGTCAACATCGGCTGACGCTGACCAGCGGTAGGCGGCAATATCGATGGACGCCCATTTTGGATAGGCGACCATAGATATGGACGCCAATATCCCAGACCTGTTATGTTTCCAGATCCGGAAACGCCTCCGAAAATTTAGCCTCTTGTTTTGGAAACCCTTCCCAACGGCTCTGAGACTTACCCCTTTAGCATATCCGACCCCCAACCCTTTATAATACCCAGTTTTCGGCCAGATCCATCCCTTTTGACTCTTGGGTCAAAAACCTAGCTCTTCTATGCAAAAACCCTAACTTGAACCTGAGAGATCTGACTTCGGGAGGCTTCATCTGGCGATCTGCATCGACTGGTGTCAACCTTGAACATCCGGGAACGACTCCCCACGCTGGTGTGCTGTGAAGATCAACAGAAGATCCGAAGAAGGAGGGATTTGAAGACTCTTTGGCACAGGCCGAGGAGGGCTTCTCCGGCTTGAATCGTCGTTTGTAGATTTTACAGGAGGCAAGTACCCCACTCACATCAACCCTACATGTGTCTAGTATGTCCCAGGAATTTTTCAGATTTTTCTCGTGTCCTGGAACCCCCCTTTCAAGTGATTTGTTGGCTTTCAGTCTGTGTTTGTGCAGACAGGATATTAACGGCAAGATCCCTTGCCGCAAATATCATGTGTTGGCGGCATCATATAATGCCGTTAACCTATAGACGGCTACCCCATGCCGTCGAGTTCTTCAGACTGCAACAGTGTGCAAGTCTGTCCTTATATAAATTAATTTTTGAGTTTTTCCGCATGAGGATATACAGTAAAATTTCATATAATATGTAAATATATATGTTTCGGTGTACTGTGAGTTATTGTGCATTTTTGAAATTTTCACTAATTATTAGAATTCTTTGAATGTGCTACCAACAAAATTTTAATCTTGGAAAATGTCGTTTATGAAATATGTATAGAATTTAATTGCCATGAAATTTTTGTACATTGTTTATGAGATCTGATGCATGATATAAAAATTTGAGTAAATTATAATATCTGTATAGTTTATTTAATTTTCTGAACCGAAAAATAGTTAATATGTCTACTCAATGTAAAAAAGTTAAGAATTCATGCGAAACTAGTTAAATTCCTATAATTTGTGATAAAATTTGTACTATCAGTATTCATGTATGTAATAAATTGTGAATCCGAATAATGAAAATTTATGTCAGTTTGGCTATTTTTACAGTTGATAACATCACTGTTAGAATTTTCAGAAAATATATGTAATTCAGAAAATATAAATTTTGGTATGCATGATGATTAAACTATGATGAATTTATGGTTAAATTTTTGTACTGAACAGATGACAATATCTATATAAAATTGTTTTATGTTAGATATTAATAATTAATACATGCTAATATGATTAATGTTTAATTCTGCAAAAATTTCAGCATGATTAGAATTGTTGTAAAAAAATTTGATTAATACTGAAAACAGTAGTACCATGCTAGGTAATACTGAAGAATGTAAATGTGCGAACATGATATGAATGCGTAAATATTTTGTATTTAGAAATGTGTTGAAATTGAGAAAATGTATTAATGTGTCAATGGGTGACACTGCTACCTTAGAGGGCTGTGGAACTGTACTGTGGTAAAGTCCCCACGGGAAAGTTCAAACTGTGTGATGTCCCATGGGCATTGGGATTAAATCTTGGAGGCGAACAAGTATCGCTGGTTAGGGTGGAGAGTGCTTCTCCCGGTTCTGCACAGCAACTAAGATTAATCACTTGAATGCCTAGGTGATTGATATGTGATGTGATTAGTGTGTGTCCTTCTAAAGTGGTTTGGGCTATGTGTCACGGCATTAAGGAAAAGTGAAAATGTGTTTAAGTGAAAGAAAATGTGTAAATTGTGAACCTGTGTAAGTGAATATGTGTTCATGAAATTCTTATGAAAGTATGCAAAAATGATAAGTTTCTTGTGAATGTGATATGATAGTAGTAAAACAGCGAGCTTTTCACTAATATAAATGTGTTAACTATGTGCAAAATTGTCTTAGAATTCATGTTAAATTAGTTGTTATGAAATATGTAAATTTATGTGTAAAATGATCAACATGTGGCCTATAAATGTTTGAATGAAATCAGTTTATCATAGTGAAAAGTGTAGAAAGCATGTGATAGGATTAGTTATTGTGTATAAAACTAAATCCCATGTGTAAAATGTGTAGAAATCATGAATATGCTTCTATTTGAAAAATTGTCACTTCCATGCATTATGTGTAAATGATATAGTATAAGGATATAGAGATTACTTGATGCATGTATGTTTAGTGTGCTTGGTGTTACTTGTTGAGTTCTTTTGAACTCATTTTTGCTTCGGTGTACAGGTGCAGACGTTTCTACTTCTTCCAAGGAGATCGTTAGGAGCGACTCGGAGCGAGAGTAGGAGAGATTGTTGTGGAGTTAGCATTGTACTTTCCATTACTTCATAGTATGTAATAAAGACTCTGCGTAGTCTCATGTGGACAATGTATTTATTTTATTTCAGTTATGAACAGTTAGCTCTCTTTTCTACTATACGGACTGTGAATAGAATGTGGATGATGGAATAAGACTTCTTTTCAGTTCTTTAAATTCCGCTGTCATGAGATATATTATATTTGTGTATGTTTCAGCCTATTGTACTAGTGTTGGGTAAATGTCCCACTGTAGCGATGCTTTCTATATCGACGTGGGTTGGTGGAACTGTACCGATATAAAGAGGGTCGTTACAAGTTATCTTCCTTGTTACCTTGAGTTATTTCTACATGTTCCGAACAGAATTGTCCTCTTGAGATTGTCAATTTCTGAAATCAATGACGGAATCGAGTTCCTGGATGCTTGTGTACAAACCTTGAGTAACTATGAGTAAAACCTTTGTATTTCCTTGGTTCATTACAAGGGTAAAAGTGTGGTGATGACAAATTGAGAGTCTTGGACTCAATCTAAGAATTATGCCTAGCAAATAAGGGCTGGTCCAGTCCTGGGAGGAGCACCCATATTCGTTTAAGTGGTCGCGCGGAACGATAAAGGATGAGTGGATGTTTGGCATAGCATCATTAAGTGTTTGATTGGTCATCATATCATCGTATTGTGTGTTTATATGTGTTCAACACAGATCGTGAGTGTTGCTATGAATTCCTGAATCTTGAGTTCATTGTCCAATAACTCTGCTATCTAGTGTCATAAAGCAATCTCAGTTTGGCATGCAAAAGCAAGATTACATGTATAACTCCTTGGCACATACTTTGTGTATCTTGATCCTTTGATTATAAGATTTGAATCCTACTGAGCTAGTTAGCTCACAGAATTCTACTTTTCAGGTAATCCAGATGGATCAAATGAATAAGGGGGAAGAGTGCTGAGTGAAACACCTAACAGCAAGGAACCATCTATGTTACTTTTTGTAATATTGTGAATAGCCAGTGTGATGTAATAATTTTCTTTTGACTAATTCCTCATGAGAACAGCAAAGAGGAAATCTATGTAATAATGTACTTTTGAGGCTATCTAAGGAATGAATGAATATAGTTTCTTTTCCGTGTTATATTCTGTCATTTCGATAAATAGAACTTTATTAGGACGTGACAAAGCCATTTTAAGTGGTTCAAAAACTAAGAGACCTACTCATCCTTCCATCTCCCTGAGCATACATACTCTTCGAGCTAAATTCTGTAGGTCTGGAGTGGGGGGTAGGTGGAGAGGTGAAATCTTGACCCTCAATAGGCCTAATATATATGTGAAAGCCTAGTTACTAAATGGGAGCCCGCCTACCAGAGCCCAGTTATCAAATAGAGGTATGAAGTGCCATGAGCACCTGATTTGCCACCCTAAGGAGGGCCCCCTATCTTGATGTCGACGCTGATGATCAGATTTTCTCCTTGTAATTTAAATGAATTACATATCTATTTTGGTGATTAACAAAACTAAGACAATGTGCATTTCTAACATATTTTCTATGAGATTTAAGCACAGGAAGCAAATCAAGGAAATACAGGCAAAATCAGTGAGTATTTATCACCCTGTAGCATTTACAGTTCAAAGCATAAAATTTTCTAAGTACACATCGACTTTCTAGATGTTATAATGATTTCCTTAGAATCCTAACGATTTCCTCATTCACATCGATTTTTGGTTCTATAACGATTTCATAAGTCATCGTTATTCTATTGAAGTCTATTTTATAATGATTCACTAAGTAATCGCAACGATTTACCTCTCATAACGATTCGCTAAGAGATCGCAACGATTTACCTCTCATAACGATTCGCTAAGAGATCGCAATGATTTGTCTCTCATAATGATTCGCTAAGAGATCACAACGATTTGCCTCATAATGATTCGCTAAGAGATCGCAACGATTTGCTCTCAGAACGATTCGATAAGTGTGCACATCGATTCCGAGCTCATAACGATTTGATTATCGCAATGATATCTTAAGTGAGAAACAACGATTTGCTCTCACAACGACTTCGGTTTCACAACGACTCCGGTTTCACAACGACTCATTAAGTCTCATAACGATTCGATAAGTTACACAACGACTTAGTCACTGTAACGATTCATTATGTTACATAACGACTTGGTCGCCGTAATGATTTGATACATTAAACAACGAATCGTTCACTATACCAACTCGATAAGTAAAACAACGATTTGCTCATAACGATTTGGTTATAACGGCTTGTCCATAACGATTTGCTGATAGTATCATAACGATTTGTCTCTACAATGATTCAGTTATTAATGCATAACGATTTGTGTGTACATCGACTTGTTTATGAATGTATAACGATTCACATGAACAACGACTCATCCACACATCGGTTTCATAAGCTATGCTCATATCGATTTCATGGTCTATATCGACTTGATATTCAAACCTATTCTCAGATAGTTTGAAAAGTCAAAGTCTTCCCTCGCTTTTCTCTCACATCCATGCATTTATTATGACTGAACATATCACTGCACTGCATGCAAATGATATCTTCTATTTCCATGCTTATACTGTAAACATCTTTTTAGAAGAACATAATGGAATTTCCATTTCGGTACAAAACCTTTCTTAACCTTGACTGACACCGAGAGACATTATAGCTGTCTATCGTTTAAGCTTTTAATGCATACAGATCTCTGACAACTTATTCTTATACAACGTTGGACACAATAGAAGCCGAAGGATATCAAAGAGGATTCTCTGCGACGACCCTCCTTATACCGGTATGATTATACCAATCCACGTCGGTATAGTGAGTCCCGTCACAGTGGGACCTTTACCCAACACTAGTACACATGGCTGAGATGCTCATAAATATAAATATAGAGTAGCGGAAGTAAAAGAACTACTTGTCATTTCATTTCATCATCCACATTTAATATACATGGCTCGAATAACAATTTAAAGATAACTAAAGTCCACATAAATGCAGTGCTAAAATTAAAGTACATAGTTTGTCCATAACTACATAAAAGTTCATTACAATGTCTCATTACATACTATGAAAGCAAAAGTCACAACGTCGACTCCACCAAGCTACTCTCCACGCTCAGAGTCACTCTCCATTGTCTCCTCCAAAGGTGTCGGGTCACCAACTAAACCTGTACGCCGAAGCAAAGAGTGAGTCTAAAAGACTCAGCAAAAGTCCATACACATCATTCATGCATACATCACAGTAGGTTTTACATTCCAATTCACAAAGCAAAACATATAGCATGCTTGAACATTGATAAGAGACTACCTATCATGGTATTTCTACAAAATTTAAAACATATGGTACATGATTTAAGACATTCCAAAATAAATATCCTATCACATGCTTACTACTCATTTAATCACATTAAGCTACAACATGATAGCAACTAACATGAGATTCTCACATGCATAAAAGGAAACATCCATATCATGGTTTCTACACATTCTTACACATGCACACTATCATTTCATACTCTTTAAGGTTGCTGTTTTGACATGGATTTAGCAATTCACATCCCTTCGCATGAGAGCTACATTCCCGATTATACTACAATATGATAACAATTTAACATAGATTTGTTCACACATAATTGAGACATACTCCTATCATGGATTCTACACATTTTTACACCTATAAAACATCATCATAAACACATTAGGTTGCTGTTATAACATTATTTCACATTAACATATCATGGATCACAATTTCACAATCTAACACATTGGTTTCACATGTTTACACAATTACTCATTCACATAGTTCTATTTTTACACATTGCACATTTACACATATTCACACTACACAATTTACACATATTCACATTCACATTCCACATATTCACATTCACATTTCACAATTTAGTGCCGTGACACATACTCCAAACCACCATTAGAAGGACACATCACATACACATAACACATAGACGCCACCTAGGCAATACAGTGACGACTCTTGGACTGCGCAGACCAGGAGAACAAGTCTCCACCCTAAACAGTGATACTTGTCCACCTCCAGGATTTCATCCTAATGCCCTTAGGATCTTAACACATTGAACCTTCCCATGGGGACTTTTCCATGGTACGGTTCCACGGCCCTCTATGGAAGTAGTGTCACACATGGCACATTCTTACACATTACACATTCCGATTTTAACACACATATTACACATGTCTTTACATTCTCCCACTTATACACATGACTCTATTTTCCTATTCATGATACTACTGTTGACAGAAATCAAACATTCAGTACCTTACACTAATCAGGTTGAAACATATATAATCAACCATATTCATATTAGCATGCGTTGAACACTCGTTTTCACATGGAAATTTCATAGAGCACTCTATAGTTATCCAAATAACATGAAATTTTAACCACACACTATTTGCAGGTTCATGACCTCACATGCAAATTTCCAGATTTTTCTGAGTTATCATATATTTACAGAAATTAGAACATTCGGTCTCATGCTATTCATAATTCAATTTAATATGGATCATAACATGAATATCAGATTTGACAGTTCACAGCCCTGAACCCGACATACACATTGTCACAGGAATTTCTCTCGGATTTATTGCACAACACACAATTTACTGTAAATTTTATAAAGCCTACACATGTTTTCTATTTCCAAAACAGAAATTGCAATAACTCACCTGAGCATGGAAAATTTCCCAAAATTTCAGAACATAGACTGAAATACCTACTCATAGTCTAACAAAATTATGGCATTCAAGCTCCTTATGAATTACGCAACAGTAACTAACATGATCAAGGTCTTATCATACATGCATTTTCATAAATAAAACCATTCATGCCATTTACAGAAATTCATAAGAGTCTCACCACACATTCCACCATTCATATTACATAACATATACGTTTACAATATATCCTCATGCAAAATCTTTCAAAAATTATTCATATAGAAGGAAGAACAACTCACTGTTCTGTCCTGAAGAACTTAACGACAGAGTTTGGCCGTTAAAGGAGCTTAACCATAACATCGTTGGCTGCTAATCGAAGAGCTTGGCAGCAAGGGATCTTGCCGTCAAGTTTAGGTCTGTGCAAAAATACAGACCCGAGCTCCAAATACAAGAAGAATGGGGGAATCCAGGACACGATAAAATCTCATAAAAATAATAAAACCCTGCTAGACACCTACATGGACGAAGTGGATGGGTTACTTGCCTCTTAATAAATCTCCAAAGGGATCAAAGGTGTCGTTGAAGCTCTCCTTGGGCAGTCCCAAGAAGCCTCCAAAAGTGCTCTCCTCCGGGTTCTGTGGTGTTGTAGCTTTCAGTCTGTGGTCGGGGAAGCCTCCTCCTATGTCCAAGCTAGCTTCTAGTTGCTGTAGATCGCCGGATGAAGCTCCAAACCGCCGGATCAAAGCATGTAAAGTCCAGCTCTCCACCAGTTCGAGCTAGGGTTTTCTCTCCTCTTGCAAAAGGCCAAGAGAAGTCCTTGCAGGTTGCAAAGGGTTTAGTTTATAGGAGAATGGGTTGGGACATCACGTAGGGTGATGTGAAGGCCTGGTAGCCGTTGGGGACATCTCCCCAATGGCTGGGCTTGCTTGCCCCCGAGATTCCGGGGTCTGCAGTACATGCAAGTCAGAGATATTAACGTCCACATCCATGGCCGTTTATTTAAGTATTAACGTCCAACGATATGGACGTTGACTATCATGGACGTCCACCATGTTGACGCCAATTGGCCCTTCGGCCAGAACTTAAAAACATGCAAAAACCATGCGTACGATGTATATATATATATATATATATATATATATATATGCAATATATGTGGTATAGTATACACACCATCACACATGCAAACATACAATATTTATAACCTATTTACACACATGCACACATAAGTATCACTAACTAATACGTACGTAGATATATATATACATACATGCACACACAAGCATGAATTATCCACACATGAAATAAAGCAACAAAATTCGAGGGCCTTACATTCTCTCTCTTTGCGTGCATGGAAAGCTAACGACCGTTGACTGAAAGCTCTACAGTACCATGCAGTCCAACGCAAATAAAAGCTTAGAGATAACAGACACTTCAACATTAAATTTTCAAATGAAAGACATATATAGAAGACTGAAGCTCCAGAAACAAGCAAGAACTCTTATGACAATCTTTTAGAAGCTTTCTGTGAGCATCTGAAAGAGCGTAGCTTCACTCCTTTGCTTGTCTAGCTCTTAGCTCTTAGCTCTTAGCTCTCTGCATTTATTATGTTAGCCTTGAGAGCTTCTGTGTACTGAGAGTGTTCCCCATCGTAAAACTTTCCTTTTTAGTCATTACTTCATATCGAGCAATGGTCTTTAAGCTTGATCTAGGGGCATATCATCCCTTGAATACATTCCTGTGTTCTTTCCCTTCGTGTAGAAGGAAGACCTGGTGGTTTCCAGGGTGTTTGTTTCCCTTCGTGTAGAAGGAAGACCTGGTGGGATCCAGGGTGTTGTAATTCCTCTTCGAGTTGTGAAGAGAAGACCAGCTGCGGCTGGGTGTGTAAGTGTCCTTGAGGGGGACTGTACCCTTGGGTAGTGAAATCCTGAGGTATTGCTCAGGGACTGGACGTAGGACTCTTGTGGAGAGGAGATCCGAACCAGGACAAATCCTTATGTAGTGTGATTGCTTTGTGTATGTTTGTTGTTAACTCTCACTAACTCTAACATATATTGAAGTGTGTTCCGTGTGATTATTTTTGTGGACAGGTTTTAAAGTGATCAAAATTTTAATATACCATTCACCCCCCCTCTGGGTTAGTTAGCTGGGCAACAGACGTTAGGGGGATAGCCTAGAGTTATTTCATAGCTCCTGAGAATTGTCTCGGTATGTGTTAAGACACGAAGTTAACTCGGCCCCACATTCCACACTTTATCCCGATGGACCTTAACGCTGCAGACCTTATCTCGATAGCTTATATTTTGGAGGGTACTTAACCTTGTAGGTCCTTGACACAATGAAGTCTTAGCTTTGGTGGAAGTGAAATGATAGAAAATCTTACCTAATATGCTAGTTAGAGGATCCCACATGAGCACGATCACCCGAGGGATGGTAAAGTCTTAAAAAGATAATGATGTGTTGTCCATGGTTGGTACGATTACCATCTATGATCCGCGCAGCGAACATAAAAGCCAATGACGACCACTATCTTATAGTTACACTAGCGACCCTAGCCATAACTACAACCACATCGTATAGGACTGTTGGAGAGGCTCAACCACCACTATAAATCTCAGAGAAAATCCATCAACTAGAGGTATGCAAGATTTCACACTCATCTTATCGTGGGGAGTGATCTTGAATCATTCACCCTCCTTGCTCTAGCACTTGCTTAGTTTTAATTTAGGCTCGAAGGATTTTCTTTGGGATCTCAATTCGAGGTTCCTCTTATCCTTCTTTTCCTTTTGTAGATCTTCCTCCTGACAGTTAGGATTGCGACTCCGTTCCTCAAATCCCTAGACCATGCAATAATCAGACTCACATATTTAGCCTCTCAAGATATGAAGAGATTAACTTAGATCTTTTTCATATTTAGTTAAAGGTTGGTTAAGGTTAAAGGGGAAATTTTAAGTGAAGAATGGGTGATTACGATATGGGCACTTTTATAAAGATATAGAAGTAGACGAGAGTATTTTTAAACTGGTGGAGGATATTTTTGCAAATTCTCTAAAAGTAAACGGCCGCCGCTGAGGTTCGGGTACCCCGCGGGGCAACATACTGTGGATCTTCCGTTGGGCAGGCCCACTTACCGCTCCACTCAGGGTCTTCCCTTCTCATTCGTTGGGCTGGGTTAAGCGGGAAGCGGGCTACGGGCGGCGAAAACGACGTGCCGCCGAGGGGGATGGGAGAAACCCGCTATCGTGTTCCAGCATCCACGTCATCACCCTGCGGCGCCAGAAACCCTCACACACATGCTAGATCCGCGGTGCCCCAAGGGGTAAATCCAAGCACCCCCGGCTTGGCTGTCAACACGTGGCGTACAGCTGTAATGCCCCCGCTTGGTCAGATTCGTAGTTTGACCCCCGAAATGGGGGTACTCTTGGAACGACATTGCCCGAATTGTTTTAGTTGGTGGGGGGTTGGGTGTTCGACTCCACCGCGAGCGGGATCGGTGGCGGGGAGAGGAGGGGCCGAGGAGGGAGAGGAAGAAGAAGAAGAAGGAGGGAGGAGGGAGAGGAGGAGAAGGAGAAGAAGGGGAAGAAGACGCAGCAGCAGCGTCAGCGTTGGCGGCGGCTGTTCGGGGTACGAGGAGGAGGAGGAATTTGGCAGGGAGAATTTTCAGAAAGGTGAGTCTTCTCTTATTGGGTAAGTTGGTTCATCTATCTACCTGCATTGCTCGAAGGTGTAATTTAATGGGTGTGAGAAAATTAAGGCAGCTATGCATCCTTCGCAGTTGAACGAACACTCCCTCGTCTGGGTTTGCGTCGCTCTCCTCCATCTTTTCATCCTTCTCTTCTTCTTCTTCTTCTTCTTCTCTCTCTCTCTCTCCAAAACCTTAGCACTTTCTCACACCTCGCTGCTTCCAGTAGCTCGAACCCCGTTTCAATTCTCTGCTGGGTCGACGCTCTTGGGTATGCCTTGTTCTTTTCCTGAAGTTTGCGTTCTTCCCCTTTTGACTGCTCGATTGGATGTTTGCGGTGGCGGCTTACTAGGCGCCAAATAGTTGAGATGCTTGCCTTGTTGTTTGCCTCTGCACTGGGAAAAGTGTAAATCTTGTGCTTCACTGTGTATGGCATCAGACCATGGCATTGGCTGAGTTTGGGGTGTGGGGGACTTTGGGCTTGATTTGCCTCGTGGTTTCGTTGAGCGTAGTGTGAGATCTGTACAACATTTAACCTTTTTTGACTGAATAATTTATTTTTGTATGTGGAATTTCGGCCGCTAAAATGTTGTAAATTCAGAATTAGATGGAGAGGAACATGCTACAGTCTCCACCTGACTGACGAAACGCAGCTCCACTTGGTTCTAGGGAACTTAAGCACGCAACTGGCCTGATTTTGAGAAGCATTAACAATTTATATAATATGGTCATATGACTATATCGATCCCTCTTACATATTCCTAAACGGAGTATGTGAGCAAGTGATATTTAAGAAGTTTCTACTATGACCAAGCGCCCTGTGCCTCCACCTGTCTCAGCGCTTGGTGAATCTTTTTTCTTTTTCCTTTTTTTTTTCTGAAAGATTTTATTTTTTTTCACCGCAGTGTGTTGCTGTGTCAAATATAAGGCTAGTTTAGAGCCCGCAAATGTATCCATGGTTGATAGGTGTGGGCAAAAATATCCTCTTCTTGAGGGTAGCCATGGAAACAATCTTCTGATGTCCCTTTTATTCCTTTCTTTCCCCTTGGCCCAAAGCTGTGACAAAGACTAGAAGGATGAGTTGGATTTTCAGAAAATCAAAGCTGAAAACGTAAGTTAAATAACCAGAAATGAGGACATCAACTAATCACAATAAGGGTGATGGGAGAGGAGGAATAGTGGCACAAGACCACCATAATTTTTTAAAATTAATTTGGCCAATCCCTGGCCTAAGTTCAACACCATGCTTATCTCTGGTATATTCCCCATTACTTGAATTAAATCTTGATTGCACACACTAGTAGGTGCAATGCATATCTAACCAAATCCAAGTGCTTAGACTACCATGCATTTGAGAATCCTTCGACAGGTCCACTTTCAAGGTGAAGAAATCAATGGTGAATAAAACAAGAAACACAATGAAGTTCAATCTCTTGAAAGAAACAAATGAAGCAAGTTCGTGCTACAGCCTACAAGTCCCTATTGCTTGAATATGTACCTGACTAGGTGTAGAAGCTCAAGGACCCGACTCTTTAGTAGAAAGTTACATGTGTCTAGGTTTTTTTTTGGATTTTGGGGCTATGTGTCAAAATCGATTGAGGAGCTTGTCTAGGCGATGAGACAAGGCCCTCGCTTCATCTGATTTTGTCTCAACGAGCCTAGGTGTAACGACCCAAGATCTGAGATATCAGATACTTACTAGTATACTCGAATTCTGAATTGCTACTCACGAGCCGAAACTTGGAAGGGTTAAGGAAAGATGTTTGAGGAAGCAGTATAAGAGAACTGTACTACAACAAGTGAACACAACTCAACTATTTATATATATCATGGTTTGCTAGAGCGGCGATTCGGACCGAATCGGGTTCACCCTGATTCGATCCGATTCGCATGGAATCGGAGCGAATCGGTCTGATTCGCATGGAATCGGAGCGAATCGGTCCGATTCGCATAGGATTATTATATATGTATTTAATATAACACATATAATATATGTATATATATAGATATGTGTATATTACCCATAGGAAACACAGTTTCTTCTTCATACTTATTTATAGTTTCATTTACTTAAGATATTACATATAAATAAGGAAGCACCCCCCATTTGAATCTAATAAAATATCAAAAAAACCATATCTCTTACCAATAAAAATCAACTCTCCCATTGAAGAAGAAAATCGCGATTTCGATGATTTTAGCGAAATGCTAACTTTTAATCTCTCGTAATTTAGCCTATCTAAAAATTTGATAATTCAAATAAACCACATGGAACACTAAAAATCTAAAGTCCGGTAAAAAAAGTCAAACGTGCATGTGACTTCTCCAAGGGAGTCACTCTCCTACTGACAACACTTAGTGTACTTGAGACCTCTTATGAGTCACTCTCCTACTGACAACAGTTCTTCCAATTCCAAATGATGGTTGTTCCAAATAATGATTGGGTTCTCATAGACCTAGGAAGGAGAAGCAAGGATGACAATTTCGATTTTGGACTCGGCCAAAATGGAAACTGGAAAGCTAGGTCCGAAATGAAAACGGTTTCAATTTTGGTCGAAACCGGCTGAAACCTATCTCAAGCAATTAAAAATTTAGGAAAAATCTGGAAAATCCTAAAAAATAAGAAATTATAAAAAATCATAAAAATTCATTAGACATGTATTTGAGAGTGAGTAAATTGGATTTAGTGCTAGAAATATGTATTGGGTATGCTAAACTAATATTAGCTACATATTAAACATGGAGTAGGTTCAAGTAGTATAATAAACATTACAAACACAGTAAATGTTATGGAATTAAATGATCTCCACCCAAATAATGATACACTAAGATGGATATTAGCTAGAAGAACGTTCTCCCTTATCGTATAACTGTTGCCGTTGATACCCATAAAAAAGATGCATATATTTTGCATATTCACTGTACCTAAACAATAATGCATACAAGTCGTGCATGCCTCTTTAGATCCCCCTTGGTGTATAAGGTTGTTGGCTTGATTGGAATCCAGAATTAGCATGAGAAGTAGAACTTTCAGGATTAGAAGAGGATGTTGATCCATCATAACTGCTACTAGCTGGAAGTGGTTCAAATTGAAATTTTGGTTGATAACCCCACTCGTACATGTCTGCCTCATGTTGGCCATCTCCATAGGGACCATAACTTGAGTGATGTGCATAGTGCCTCTGTGAATTATGTCGCCTCTGTGAATTATGTCCTTAGTATGACTCTATCCTCTGCTCGTGTCAACATCGAAGGAGATAGTAGCTGCATACATGCCATCACCAGTAGCACCTGCAGCTGCAGAAGTATAAGAAATTAATCGCCTTCTAGCCTTTGGCTCCATTTTCTTTTCTTTTGGTGTGTCTATCTCGTGCATCTTCGTATGGAATCCTTTTCCTCGTGACGTTCCTCTCACATAAATTTGCTTCATCTTCTCAACTGTCGGGTCATCTTGAGTAGCAGCACTAGTCCTCTCAGTCATGTCATACACTTATGTACTTCTTCTTAAAAATGGAGATGGCTTGACCATTTTAGAAGTGACTGGCTTGCTATCTGATTCTAAATATCGTGCTAGCTCAAACTCAGGCTACTACTCATTATCATCAACAAGTAGAGGCTGCTTTCCCTCTCTTTAGTGCTATTATGTCACTTTAGGTCTCTTTATTGGGTGCTTGAATTCTGGATCTCTTGACTCATCTTCATCTAATATACCTTTTGCCCATGTTCTGTTAGCATGATAAAAATGGGCTCACCAACCTGCTCTCATACCTCAACCCAAGATTACAAGGGATCGTCATCATTAAATTATTCATCTGCATCAATTTGGTCAGCTGCATCGTCTGCAATCCATTTGTTGCTTAATTGCTGCATCAACCTTATGTTCTTTATTCGCAGTCTTATGTTGTAGTGGCAGTAAACCAATTTCTCTAGCCGTTCAACCTTTAGCTGATTGTGAACCTTTGAGTGTATAAGGTTGAATGTGCTCCAATTCCTTTCACATCAGCTTGCAAGCCAATGCATTACTGCCTATATCTCTATTATTGACCATTATCCACCACTCAACTAGTCCACCAACCAAAAATAAATAAATGCAACATGTCAGTTAAGATCAATTCTTCATGATGTACTAATACAAGTTTTTTGCATATTAGTCCTTAAAAACTTAGCTAATTTAAAAACTTTACTAGTTATAGATTAGTCCCTCGAATCTAACTATTGTCATATTAGTCCCTTAAAACGTCTAAATCTTGCATATTAATCCTTAAACCTTGCAGAAAAGTCCCTCTGGTAGGGACTAATATGTAAGATTTAAAGATTTTGAGGGAATAATATGATAACGACAGACTAATCTGCAATTAGTTAAGTTTATAGGGACTAATATGCAAAAAACCCTACAAATTGACACCAATATTTTAAGTAAATTCTTTTCTTCGTATTGCTAAAATCCAAAAGACCAATTTGTAGCTTGGCCTCAAGCCTCTTTTTTGATGTCCTCGATAAACGACCAATGACTTTTAAGGTGCCTTGGAGCACCTCACCATCAATGCTTGCATTGACATCGTATATAAGTTGGGGATTGAGAAAATAACCTGCATTTGTGTATAATTAAGTAAATGTAAGATGCCAATTAACTTAGAAGACTGTGTACTTTATATCAGTACAATTAATCACTCACTAACTGCATACAAATCATGGTGTAATGTGTTCTCCCATATGTGGTCAATAATTTTCCACCACCTCTGATAGTCTTTGGGAAGGGATTTCTACAGCTCTAACATGGCACGGTCCATGACTTCGTACAAGTATCTCATATCATTCTTGTCAGCGCTATCCACCATTCTTAGGACCTTGACAAGGGGTGTGGCTACTTTCATGTGACAATAGACCCTGTTCTAGAATTTCTTATCATCCCTAATATGACAGCGTTCTAAGTAATCCATCTGAGCTTCAACATTGGATTTGTCTATGTACTCCCTCGAAGAAGGGTGGTACATGAAAGATTTCAGTTCATTCTTGTATTTGTGCAAGGACTCTAAAGAAATGAAATTCAAAGCAAATCTTATTGCCCTGGAACGATGATATCTTAGCCCCTACTTGTAAGCTCTTTAAATATGTTCAAGATCTTAAGATGACCATATATGTACCGAGTGACTTACTGTGCCATATCAATTATCTTCTTTACATTTTTTTCCCTTCCCAATGTCTACGAGTATCAAGTCCAAATGTGCTGCACATGGGAGCCAATATAAATGCTTGTGCTTCTACATCAACTTCTTCCATGCAACCTTGTAATTGGCTTTATTATCCGTGATAACTTGTACAACATGTTCCTCTCTAATTTTAGCTACCATCTCATTTATAAAATAAAACAAATAATTTGCATTCTTTTCATAATTTAAACTTTAAAGCATCAACAAATTTCACAAACACTGTACCTTTATTGCAATAAACTAGGAAGTTGATCATGGACTTCTTCATGATACCAGTCCAACTATTGCACATAATGGTGCATCCTTTCTCCATCCAGATATGCTTGAAGTTTTCAACCTATTGATGGAGCTCCTCAACCTTGACGTGTTAGGGCCTTGAAGCCACACTCATATATGTCTTGACGTGATGGTGCTTTGAAGCTAGATCGAACATCTGCTATGGCATCAAACATAAGTTGGAGATATTCTGATTCAGCTGCATACGGTCGGATGCACACCTGCATGGAGAAACCATTTGTAAATATTCTTGATTGCATAGCTTATAGATTCAACTAATTTCTTTACCCCTCTTAATGCTTACTTGATTTTTGGTTGTGTAACACTTTGCCTTCTGAGCACATAGTTGTCCCTGGGGCCTACTCTCTGTGGGGCTGTGCTGGACTCATGCCCTGATCCAATTCTTTATAGGTGCTTTTCCCCTCATTTGAGCCATAAACGTTCTACTACTTCAGTTAGCTCTGTATCTGAATCTTCAGAGTCAAGCTCACCATCATCATCCCTTCTTGCCCTTGTACTTAATTTACCTGAAATCTCCTCACTAATTCAACCTCATCTTCAGCCTTGCGTTACATCCTTTCTTTCTTGCCTAGAAGGCACTAGCATATTTCCTCTCTCATCTTTCGGAGAGCTATGTCGCACTACTTGACCTCTCCTCTTACCCCTGTCAAATACTGTTTTCCTCCGGTAGTTCCGCCATGTATCTCCTTATCACAATAATTACATTTCACTTTCCTTCTTCCAGAATCAACTAAGATAAGGTGGGCCCACCCCAAATTGTCCTGCCCTTGACCTTGTTCACCACTACCTCTAGTCATGATCTTTACATTAAGATGGTCAAAAAACAAATGATTGTAAGCACAGTGAAAAGATGCAACGAAGCTTAATGGAGCTTTAAATTACGATGAATTGAGGCGATTATACAAAGGCTCCAACTTTAACCTTTATTTAGGGTTACATTTGGGGATTCTGACTAATTACCCTTCATTAAATGCAATGAGCTGCATACTCTATCCCCAAAGCATTCAATGAAGCATCATAAGCTTCATTTGATGCTAAACTGACCTAATTACCCTAATAGGTCTTAATTTGTGGGTGTATCCTAATTACATGGTGTTTAATGCAATTAGCATCATGCTCCCACCCTAAAGCCTTCAATGAAGCTTAATTAAGTTTCAATTGACGCTAAACTGCCTAATTAGACAAAGTCCCAAATTTTAATCACTAATTAGGTCCTAAGTTGGGGATTTACCTTAGTTACTTGGTGTCTCACCTTAAAGAATTTAATGAAGCTTAATTAAGCCTCAATTGCTGCTAGCTTACCTAGTTAGACAAAAGTCCTAAATTTAAATCCTTAATTAGGTTCTAATTTGGGGATTTATGCTAATTAACATATGAAGATGTATAACTAGTATATAGTCTTACCTATTGCATACAAATCTACCAAGAAAAGAAAAGAAAAACTAAATACTTACAAGATCTCCACCTCCTTAAACCCATAAGCACCTCAGATCTTAGATCTGAGGGCGTCCGGATGAAGGGAGTTCGCATCCTGTTTCGGCCATATCGAGCCGAAATAGGGCGAAATCGGCTTGATTTCATCCAAAACATATTATATCATTATTATTTTTAAGTTTCAGGTTTCTACAGTGTCTTGGGCCGGTTTCAGATTGTTTTAGTCCGAAACTAAAACGTTTCAGCCAAATGTTTCGGTTTCGCCCAAAGCTGCTAACCATAAGGAGAAGAGGAAAGGGATAACTTTCCAAATTGAGTGAAGACAGTAAGCTGGGCTTTAGGCCACTTTGATAATCGGATAAGCTACACTAGGGATAGTTAACTGGGTATAGCTTATTCCTCTTCAGTCACAGTTTTACTTTGATAATCCCATTTTTGTTATCTCTATTTATCTCTTATTTATGTGACTTTGAGAATGATGGAGATGAGGATAAATCTAGAATAACTTGATGCGGATTTCCATGTAGTGGGGAGAATATCATTAAATACCACATGTGCGAACTCCCATGTGCCTTGGAAAGTGGAGGACTAGTGAGATGACCTCCACTTCCTTCACCGTATCCACTTTAACATGATGTATAACTTTTATCCCTACTCAGGTTCAAGGATAATGTTATCCCTGTTTAACACCCATTTATCTTGATTGAATCCCTTTATGCTAGTAAAACTTATCTCAGTTATCAAAGTGCTCTTTTAGTTATCAGGGGTGATAAATGGGAGCTAATCCCCTTTATTTGGTTATCAAAGTGGCCCTAAGGGTTTTAGTGCCGAGGAAAAAGTACAAGAAGCTAGATTATATATATGTATTATATGTATACATATATATGTATATACATATATATGTATATACATATATATTTATATATAACTAAAGTAATTAACATAATAATATAGTCAAAATTTTATGTCATAGTAAATTATGATTACTCTATTGACATAATAATGTTATTATATTATTGTAATAATTGTCCTTAGTTAATGAGATGATTATCCCTATTCTTCACCTTTCCCCAACTAAATAGGGGTTAACACGTACCCTCAAACTTAGGTTAAGGAGGGCAAATGGTCTGAAAATAGGCCTTATTTCCTTTATTATCCCTGTTTTCACCAAACGGAGAATAAAAATCAAAATGAGGACATCCTTGAGCATACCAAATGTTATTGGGATAAGGAATAAGGATATCTAAAACTGAGATGAGTAATGCCTATTCCCCCCCCCCTCCTATCCAAATACCAAATAGCACCTTGGTGAATGCTGCAGGGTATTTCCCTCCACATGGTGGCCTATCTCAAACACCTTTGCCCGTGACACTTAACGATGCACCTGCTCCACATCCACCCTACTAAATGACGACCCATCCCTCTTAGTCGTTACTGGCTGCGGTTGCCGAGGTCTTGGGTGTACATAGAGTCCAAACACCTTTCACTTAAAGAAGGTGATGTAAGGGCAACTCTGATGTCGGGCACTCCAGTGCAGAGTTTTGGTGTGGGTTCTTAGGGCTCCACCCCACCACCAGCCCACTTTTGGCTGTCTTCTTCTCAAACCTCTCCGACAGCATGCCCCAGTTGTTGCCTGAGTCCTGACCACCCACAGGAACAACTAGACGTTCCTCCTCTGCCCCTCCAAAATGTCTACTTGCCGCAGCCAGGTGTTGAGCCACCTGATGCACTCAAATTGACTTTCAGGTGGTCCTCTCTTTCTTGCCAGGGGTGGCAGCTTGCTCTCTCTTTCTTTACAATCCTTGCACGGATGCCATATTGAGATTTTTTAGATTCTGCACTGTGGATGTAGCTGTTGGGTGGTTGTTTTCAAAATTGATTTGTCGGTTGTTCCTTTGGGAATCGATTTTTAATGTTCAAAGAGAAGATAACGGAGTCTCATGTGATGGGTGCCTCCTCTTAATCTCCATCATTCATCAAAGTTGATATGATGGCTGTATTTTAGTGGCAGAAGGGATCCGCTGCCCTTGTAACTAGATCTCAGAACTTGATAATTATTTTTTTTGTTGTCTGACTGAAAACATATTAGGTTGTCAGTATGTTATGTACCCCTAGGCAAGGTTCAAGAACTCGGGGATCGGGATCGGATCGGCCGGCCCCAAACCGGTCCGACCGGCCGATCCCGACCCCGGCTCGGTCGAGCCGGGTTGAGCCCGGCCGAGTCTGGCCGAGGTAAAGGGGGCTGGATCGCCCCCCTTAAAAAAATTGAAAACAAATTAGAAAAAATATGAAAAATAAGAAATATATGAACATTGTATTTATGAACTGAAATACATGAAAAATAGGACATAATACATCATTGGTACCGAGGAAAAGTAATATAATTATATTTATTGGAATCGCACATTATATTGTGTGGACATAAGGTTTACATAATCTGTCCAAGACATATAATATTGGTAATATGCCTCATATTGAGTCAAATATTGACTATAGGCATCCGTGTTCGCATATATGATAGTAATTGGTGTGTAGCCAGGTATTTCAGGCACTTGATATGAGCCATATGACTCATATAAGTCATGTGAATGCGAATCGGACTCAATGGATTGTGCATATGCTCCGCCTCCGGTGTAATACGATGCATCCGGGTATTGAGGATATCCCAAGTAGCCTCTCTGCCCTTGGTAATATCCTTCAGTGGAAGCATAAGATGATGTATCTGACGCTTGCTCCATGGTCTCAAACTCCATCCATAGCTTTTCTTGACGCTCCCAATCCTCTTGCATCTTCTTCTTCTTCATTAACCAATTCCGTCTATGCAGAATGAAGTTGGGATTGTATCTCGAATCTTCGGATGCTCCTTGGCCTTGCCCTTGCCCTTGTAATTGAGATGCCACTTTCTTTCCCTTTCGTACATATTGTTGACTTGAGGTTTGTGCTTCCCTCCCTTGCCTACTCCCATGATGTTGATCTTGAGTAGCATGGGTGAAGTCTTCCTCTCCGGTGAATACAATAGGGTCGGCTGGCGGTGCCGGTGGCGGTACACTGCTGACAACTAGGACATCTCCTCCATGATCGGATCCCTCACTAGGAGTACTTGTCTTCGATGTGGAGTCATTAGAAGTTTGGTATACAACATTATCGCTTGGCTCCGGTGTTTCATCATCTATATCTTCCTCGATTGTCTCCAAGTCTGCAATGCTAATGCCATGTTTCTTGCTCCTTCCTCTTGCACCCACTGTCTTCTTTTGGCGTTTAGGGGCTGGGGGAGTTTCAAACTCCGGAAGCAAAGGCACATCATCAAGCTCACCTAAATGAGACAAACATGTTAACATGAGAAATAAATAATTTATAAATGATAATGCCATGTTGCATGTACATTGTAAAGGTCATCTACCTTCAGCCCATGCACGATCATGCGGGTCGAACTCTGGTTCAACCGAAGTGGTTGCATTTACCCATGCATGTAGTGGATGTTCCTCCTCAAAAACTTCTTCTATATCTATTGTCTCGGATGGAGTTGTTTCAGCTTGTTGTTGGCCCGAGGATCTATATTTTTCTCTATCTTGAACTTATTTGATTAATTGGAGATTTTTAAGCTTCAATCTCATGTTGTAGTGGCAAAATACCAACTTCTCAAGACGTGCAGACTTCAAGTGGTTTCTTTGCTTTGTGTGGATCAAGCCAAATGTGCTCCAGTTTCTCTCACACCCTGTGGCGGACGTTGTTTGGCTTAACACCCGAATAGCTACATATGCTAAGTCTTCATATCCATAAGTTCTTCCATGATCCAACCACCAATCCGCTGTAAAAGAAGCATGTATAGTGTTTTAGAAAATAGAAGTAGAACCAACTCATTCTAGAGGCAAATAAATATGATGAGTAACTTCTAACCTTGGACTCAAAATCTGAGCAGCTCTTTGTGCCGTACTAGTACCAAGTGGTAGAGTTGAAGTCTATAATCATGCATTTGTTTGCATGCTATGATTGCCCTATCCTCATTGTCTAGCATGCGTTTGATTACATTTTTTGCCCCAATCAACACTTCGGAGGCATTGTCATAGTTCATCAGTCCTATACATGTATTGGGGGTTGAAGAAATGCCCTACATATAGAAGAAAAATGTTAAAACATGAGTTATAAATAATATGTAATCACAATTCACAAGAGTTGAAGTGTTATGCTTACCTGCAGCATGAAGATCATGATGCAATGTGTGCTCCCATCGTCGATCTATGATTTCCCACCACTTGGCATACGTTGTTTTGTTGTTCATTTGGATAAGCTCCTTTGCTCGATCCATAGCCTCGTACAAGTAACCCATCTCGGATCTCCTCTCCCCATCTACCGCCCTTAAGACTCGAACAAGCGGTTCTACTACATTCAAAACATTTTGGACCCCCTTCCAAAATGGCTTTGATTGGATAATGTCGGTCACCTTCTTTCTCTTCTCCCTCACCCGTGTAGGAGCATGTCGGACATATAGTTCTCCTACTCTTCAGATGCTACCATCCTAATAAGGTTGCTACGTTGCCCATTTATGCTATCCAATGCAATATATTGGGATGCAACCTTGTAGGTGCTGGCTGAAGCAACTCCCGTCCATGTGTATGCGTCCTCATGATGTCCAATATGTTGTTGTGATTGTAGATAAATGTGGTTACGAATCTTGCATTGTTGACCACATTTTCCACCATTGGATCTTCACAAATGTCTTCTAGCATTAGGTCAATGCAGTGCGCGGAGCAAGGAACCCAATACAAGTGTTCCCTTTTCTCCATTAGTTTTTGGCCCGCCAACTTGAAAGCCGCTGCATTCAGTTACCACTTGGACTATTCTTTTCTCTCCAATCTCCTCCACCATCCCATCCATCAACTGAAATAGGTAGTCCGCATTCTTCACCTTGCCAGAAGCGTCTACTGACTTCCAAAAAACAGTCCCTGCTTTGCAGTAGATTAAGAAGTTTATCATACTTCTTCGTGTAATGCTGCACAATTCCATAAGAAAATTAAAACCTATGTGTTATTAATGAATAACAATTAACTGACCAAACACTTGTACATACCTATCCATCCATCGCACATTAATGTGCAACCATATTCATCCCATATGCGTTCAAAAGTGGAAACATATGCCTTCATATCTTCAACCTCCATGTCCAAGTACTTGTTATAGATTTCATAAGAAGTAGGGCCTTCTACCCCTTTGCCCACTTCACCAATAGTCTCGATCATTGACTCATAATATGGTCCTTTTGCTGCATTATCCGGTATGCTGTTGAAGAAGAACCATCTTGACGTCGCTCTCCCTATCTTCTCCTTGCATATTTTCAAATTCTTGAAGGCTGCAGAAATGGATGGTTGCTTCTCCCTCCGCCTGGTGAGAAATGGGTCCAATGGTCCCACTCTAGGATCTCCGTCTCTAGGGATATCTACTGGAACCTCAGGTATATTTGTACTCTTTCCAGCACTTGAACTCCCTTGTCCGCTACCCCCATGGCCACTACCTTCACCTAGGTCATGACCAGTACGTCGGAGATAGTCCTCTTCCGCAAAAGACCTTCGACTTGCTTGCGATGCCCGACGAAATTGTTCTATAGTATGAGATAGAAATATAATGATATAATTTTAAAAAATTTGTTGATGATGTTATACATTGAAATGTATAAATTATAATGAAGGTGCTTGAACTAAAATAAATGTTCAAAACTAAGTTAACTAATTACTAACCTTCTTCATCATCATCAAGATCAATTATTTGTCTCCCTCTTGGTAAATCCACGGACCTTCGAGGAGGGGCAGACAATTCTTTCCCGGATTTCTTGCCGTCTTCTACTAATGTTTGCTTTGGACATGGTTTGGCGCATCGCCGATTCGGACCAAATCGGGCTGTGCCTGATTCGATCCGATTCGGGCGATCGAACCGATTCGGTTCGATCTCACGGATTCGGGCAGAACCCCTGCTTATGACCCATTTGTTGGCCGATTCCTTTGAATCTGGTCTTTTTTGAATAATTGTGGTTTGGCCTCTTGTAAATATCTTTCATCATATTCCATGAGATTTATATCATGTAATTGCTATAAAAAAATTTTCAATAAAAAAAGCATTAGAAGAGTGAAATAATTGAAACTCATTAATTGAAAGATATTTACATTGCACAAAGTCAATACAACTATCAAACTCTCAATTCCATACATACACAATAACTTATTAATATCCCCAATGCCCTTGTTGATATGTAAGAGACGTGATTTAAGTGTGCCTCCCAAGGTATTGTCCCCATGTTTGGGGTTTTGTCCTTTAAAAGGGCCCTCTTGGGAGAAGAGGTGAGACTCTGCTGATAAGCACACACTTGTTCTCACTATCTTTCAAGTGGGACTAAAGAATACCTCTACATAGCCCCTCCAGTGAGGATAAGGGTGTGCGGTTCTCAGAAGATGAGACGCTCAGTAGGGCGCATGGCCTCTCGTTCGTTCCCACACGGCGCCAATGAAGAGACGTGATTTAAGTGTGCCTCCCAAAGGTATTGTCCCCATACTTGGGGTTTTGTCCTTTAAAAGGGCCCTCTGGGAGAAGAGTGAGACTCTGCTGATAAGCACACACTTGTTCTCACGATCTTTCAATGTGGGACTAAAGAATACCTCTACAATATGGATCGTATGCATTCCATTGGGATTGGATAGGCACGGACTCTGACTCATCTGACTAGAGGGAAGCTCTCCAATAAGGTGATGACCTTTTGTTCGAGACCACAACTACGATACTCATCCCATGTCATCATGGTATGGTATCTCTGACGAAACTGACTTAGATAATGGTCCCACACCTGGCTGCCGGGACGGATTACATTCAGTTGTGCCATCTGTACATCCTCCACAGGAGCAAAACTTGAACTGGAACATGAACAGAAAAGCAGGAGGAGGATGCATATATGAGATGGACCAGGTAGCCTGCTGTGGCAGTGTACCCACTGTACGGTCCGTACCCACTAGAGTAGTCTGTGCTAGTGGACCGGGGTGATAGCTATGGCCGCCATAGGATCCGACAGACTCTTTGTACTCATCCTCTCAAAGTCTGATATCATAGTGTCATAGCTATGGGAATCCACTGGTGAACCTCTTGCTTGACTGCCAGGTCTAAACTTCTGCCTTCTTTATACCGCATTGGGGCACCATGACTACTATCTTGTGTTGCACCCCCATAAATGCTCCTCTGTAATTCCATCCACCACCTCCTCTCTTGATCATCGTCACCATCTCCTCCTCCGACCACCGTCACCACCTCTACCTCCACCGTTACCACCACCGTCACCTCCAGCATTTGAAGAAGAACCACCTACAAATGCAATATATTTTAAGATGGTTAGCACAATACAAATACATTTGAGGTAATGTGCAATACAAATGATGACCTACCAGTAGTCATCGAATCATGGAGGCGCTATTGGGCAATCGGGGTGAATCCAACAGAGACGATGTCTCATCATCTGCATTTGGATCCAAAGTCTCTGCATCGCAATGTCAAGTGGATCTTCAACAACTGTAGCACCTTTCATGCCTTTCTTGAATCCCCAACCAGAAACCAACCCTTCTTTTTTGTGCTGGGGCAGAGGTGGCTCTCGTATAACAACTCCTTTACTTGGCCGGGACTCTGTGCACCAGTTTTTTTTTCGGCGGGATTCTGTTGCTATTTGCTTCCCTTTTGCCAATTGAGATGATGTGGGAGCCCTTGTAGATTGTGAGGGAGGGCATCCTGGGTAGATGACCCTCTCCTTCTTGATTGTGTCGGGGGAGGCCTTCCATTAACCTCTCAAAATCATCATCATCATCACCATGTCCTCCACCTGCAATAGCCCTCAACATGATACATTAGTACCAATGTAATTGATACAATATGTAAGATAAATGAAGAAATTACTCGCCCACCTCCTCTGCGCTCATGAAGCTCCAGTTCTATGTCCGCAAGAAGATCCACCTCAGCCTCTGGATCCATCTCATAATGAGGGGAGTATGGCTGTCCCACATTCACACGATCTCCCTCCTCCTCTGCTGTTGCTTCTGCTACTGCCCTTGCTAGAAAGTGTTAGGGCGAGGTGGATCGTCAGGATCATTTGTCCCCTCATCTAACTCATACCCCCCCCCCCCGCTCTATTATTGCTCGTTGCAACCCATGAACCATTGGGTCTTCTTCATCTCATAGAACCCAATATCAACAGGATCATATTCCACCTCCCCACGCTGCTTTGGATCTTGTGTGAGATGTTTGACCCTCAACCTCATATTGTAGTGCACGTACACCAATTGGTCCAAGCGCCTATATGACAATCTATTCCGCACTTTGGTGTGTATCAATGCAACGTACTCCAGTTCCTCTCACATCCACTAGATGAGGAAGTCTGCGATAAGATCTTCACTGCAATTTCCTCAATGTTGGCGCAGTATGCCCAAAGTTGAACCACCAATCAGCTGCATCCAAATTCAATTATCTCAATCAGACCTCAACCATCAAGTTGCAATGATAAAAAATGAAATGGGAAGCATATTACCGCCCTCTACACGCTCCCGACCAGCAATGGCAGATGGCTCAGCAAAGGTCCCAATAGCTTCCCGAAAACTCTTCATCTGCATTTAATAAATTGATCATCATGCATATGAAATTCAAGTATTTGTTTGGATGGAAGATGATAATCCTATACTTGCCTCATCAATGGCATCTGCCGCTTGCACAGGACTTCTTGACAATCTTTCGACAACCCTTGTAAAAGCAGCCGTCAAGTCATCCTCATATGCCAGCTCGTGTGTGTAATGGTATGCAGGGTGGAGATAATATGCTGCAATTGACGTATAAATATCAATGGTTGTAAAATACATTAATACTTAGTGCATTACAAAAATATCATCAGTTTCCTTACCCGCCATATGTAGATCTCTACTCATCTGCCGGTCCCATCTATCCTCAACAACATCCAAGACCAAGTGTGCATGCCGAGGTGAGACTTCACGGATCTTCTTCTTCGCGGCTTCAAGCTTTGCATATACCAATCCTATAGACGGTCTCCTATCCCCATCAACCACCCTCAACACCTCATATAGAGGTTCAATGATCTGAACCAGCTTGAAGACCCGGTCCCCAAAATTGGAGCTGTTGATGATGCCTTCCACCTCCTTTCCATCAGATGTTCCAGCAAAATTACTCTGCAACCATTTATCACCCTGAACATGCGTTTCAATCCATCCTTGTGCTTCAATAGGCTCTGTAATGCCACAAAATTTGTTGCAAAGCGGGTGACAGCCGGTCTCAACAACTCTCCACCAGTGGACTCTCTCATCCACGCCAACACCAGATGATGATTGTAGATGAAACGTGTTATCTTCTGCCCTGCATCCACGACCATCTTTACGGGTTGCAATGTCCCAATCTCTTTAAGCATTAAATCAACACAGTGGGCAGCACATGGGGTCCAGTAAAGATGAGGATAAATCTTCATCAACTCCTCCCCTGCTTTTTTGTATGCAGTTCCATTATCTGTCACCACCTGCACAATATATTGCTCACCAATCTCCTCAACAACCTCTCGCATCAACTCATAATGTATTCATAGTTGTGTACTCTATCAGATGCGTCAACAGATTTGTGATAGAAGACTTGTCTATCACAATACACCAGGAAGTTGATGAGGCTGCTCCTGGTGATGCCCGACCAACCATCACACATCAGTGTGACACCATACTTCTCCCATTTCTTCTTAAAGCTGTCAATGTAAGACTTGATCTCATTAACTTCCTCCTGCAGATATTTCCCAGCCAAGTCCCTAGCTGTAGGAGGCTGCACATGTAGGCCTCCACGTTGAACCTCCTGTATTGCAGTTTTGTAATAAAGACTGTTCGCTGCATTGAATGGTAAGTATGGTGCCACCACTTTGCAATTGCTCGACCCACCTTGTATTTCGGCCCCTGCTGGTTGTATGCATCATCAATCCTAGTCTGCTTGCCATGCTCCCTAGGATACACATAAGGGTCCACATCCTCAATTTGCACACCTGTGGGTCTCTTGCTATGCCTGCCTTGTTCTGGTACTTGTGTTTGTGTGGGAGGGGGCCGAGTGAAATAATCTCCCACATTTAAAATCGACGGGAGCCACTGCCACCTACCGCTGAGCCACTGCCACTGCCACTGCCAACCTCATGCTGAGTTCCCTGAAAACTTACTCTGTGGGCTGCCCTTTGATCACCTTCCCATGCCTCAGCCTGCTATGTGCTCTGGCTAGCCTTTCCTGCACATCAGGATCAGGCACATATTCTGCATACATTTCAACTTCATCATCAACGTCTTCATCTCGTTCCCTTCCTGATATAATCCTCTCTTGGATCTCCTTATCTGCCTTCTTTCTTGTTGTCTCTGCCCGAACCTGTTTAAGGTTTCAATCATAAGCTTCTTAACTTCTCTTGGCACCGACTTACACCCCTGCACGTCATGGTAGCCTGCTAGTCGACCACCAGCAAGGTGCTTCTTCAAACGGGAGACCCCACCTCCTTGTCCCGTAAAACCACAATAATTGCACTTGAAGTTGTGCCTATTTTCCAACATGATGCCATGCTGCCACCCAATATCATCAGAACCCCTTTTCGGTGCCATCTACAAGACAAAAATAATTAATAAATTACAGTAAATTAATTTCAATCTCAGAATTTGAACACTATAAAAAAGTGTTCTTACTTCTTAATTGTTATATGATATTTTTTTTATATACATGAACACATGATCACAGAAATCCATTCACACCTCCATATATATTTTCTGTAATCAACTTCTTACTTCTTAATTATTAATAATGTAAGAACATAAATTAATTCTAGCTCAACTTCTTATGTAATCAACTTCTAACCATGATATAGAAGTTATACAACACATTCCTATCAATTTTTGGTTGTTTACACTTTTTAAGATTTTTTAAATTATTTTTCAGAAAATCATATTTTAGGGGAAAGTGTTGTTATATGATAATTTTTTTCATAGACATGAATCACATGATCATACAAATTACAAATACATTCACACCTCCATAGGTATTTTCTGTAAATTCAAGTTTTATTTATTTTTTAATTTTAATATAATTATTAATTAAAATTAATTATACCTAAACTTCTTATGGAATCAAGTTCTAACCATGTTATAGAACTTATACAACACCTTCCTATCAATTTTGATTGTTCAAAAAATTTCTAAGATTTTTAAATTATTTTTCAGAAAATCATATTTTAGGGAAAATCTTCAAATCTACATGAAAAACTTGTAGATCTTGATGAGAAATGGTTGCAAGGTACACCAATCACTTGCAACAACATTTCCTAACAAGATCTAACCCATACACCAAGAAAAAAAAGAAAAATAAAGAAAAATGGAGGCTTACCTCCAAAGCCCTGTAGAACCTCCAAAAAATTTGAAGAAGATGGGTTGAATGCCTCCAAATCCACCTCCAAATGGATGCAAACTCACGTAGGAAGCCTCCACTTGTGGATTGGCATGCAAATCTAAGTTTTTTTGTTGAAAAAACCTGAAAACGGGGGGGGGGGGGGGGGGGGGGAGAAAGGGGGCTGCGATCTGCTGCGCTGCGAATGGGACTGTAGAGTCCCGATTCGCAGCGCATCGTCGACACCCTTAAGGGTGTCGGGCGGATCAACCCGATGCGCCAGTATCGGGCCGGATCGGGGCGCATCGGGTTCGATCCGCCTGTTTAAGGGGATCCGCCCGCATCGCCAGAGCCGCGCATCGGATCCTCTGTGATCCGATGCGATACGCCCGAATCGGGCGGCTCGATCCGGCACGCCAAACCCTGGCTTTGGATGTCTCTTTCTCTCCTTCATATTTGACAAAATTGTATTCGAACTTCAGTATAAACTCTCGAACATGGTCTACCTCACCTTTAATTCCCGCTAATGTTGTTTCAAACGAAATACCGACCGATAAGACCCGTTACAATACTTGCATTGGACCTTCCTTCGAGCCATGTCCACAACGATACCATGAGCCCAAGCGGATCGACGCGGGAGGGTTGCTTGAAGATGGGGAACCGAGCAGCACCACCTTCGGCGGCCATCACTTAGAACACAAAAAAAGAAGTTAAATAAAAAAAAATAGAAAATAAATATTTTTTTTTGCAGCTGAGAGAGAGGAGATGATCGCAGCCAGAGTTTCGGGCCGAGAGTGTGTGTAAGAGAGTCCGAAGAGTCGCAGACGAAGCGCAAGAGCGTGAAAGATGAGATCGCCTCCCCAAATAGTGCAAAATAGCGCCCGAGAGAGAGAGAATGCCCAAAATATTGAGAGGAGGGGAGGAGAACTCAACACTTGAGTTTAGAGCATATTGGGGGCCTTTGAGGTTTATATAGACCCCCAAGGCCTCCAAAGGCTCCAAAGAGCCGTTTCTGGCCGTTAGGGAGCGCCCCCTAACGGCTAGAAAATGGCTAGTTCAAAACTAGCCATTGACAGGCGGATCGCCTCGGTTCGCGGTGGATCGGGCCGGGCTCGGCGATCCCGCCGAGCCCGACGATCCGCGCGCACAGGACTGGGCTGGGTTACCCCGGCTCGAATCGACAGGGCCAAAATCGAGTCGACTCGGGCGATCCGATCCCGAGCCGGCCGAGTTTTGATTCCTTGCCCCTAGGTTAAGATATCCAGTGTAGCTTAACCTACTTTTTAGCCTAAATTATATTGAACAAAAACGAGAGTACCCCTTGTTACCCAGGGATAGTGCTACCTCACTTGTTAGGGTTGGATAGAGTTATCCCTTCGTACCCGTCGGTAACTTTCCATACCCCTGATTAGCCTATACTATCACCCAAAGTCAGTTTAATCTTACCATGTATTTACACCCCCATAACCCTACATACCCGAGGTAAAAATGGCTACCAAAGTGGGATTGAAGCGATGGATTGCAAGTTGGAAGGTTAGGACCATGGTTTGCCGGATCGCCGATTCGATCCGAATCAGGTTTCCCCTGATTCGATCTGATTCGGGAGAATCGACCCGATTCGGTTCGATTTGGGTGGATCTGGCCAGAAACCCATGGATCGCGCCTGATTCGCATGTATCTGGCCTAATTTACATGAATTTTTTTTTTTTTGTCCGAGATTTAAGCCTCCTATGAAGAATTTCATGTATAACCGATGATATTATGTCATGTATGCTATACACAACATCAATTTTCAATAAAAAAATCATTGGAAGATTCATAACAAATGAAATCACTAATAGGATGAAGTTTATTTTATTTTATTTTTGGTTATGGCCCAGTGGCATCCGCCACTGAGAACCCCAACGCCACCCCCAGATTCGAAAAAGCTCCCACCCCACGCTTGCGTCCAACCCGCCTATGGCGGGGACACTAATAGGATGAACTTGATGATGATCATCTTTTAAAAATTGAGTACAAACATGAAACATCAAACTCAATTCCCAATACAAAATACAATGAGTATAGTACAAACATTAGACTCAAATCTAAATACAAAATACAATGAGTCTAGTATAAATATCAAACTCAAATCCAAATACAAAATACAATGAGCCTAATACCCCCAATATCCCTGCTGATATAGATCATATTACCCCACTGAGGCTGGACAGATACTGACTCATCTGACTTTGAGGGTAGCTCTTCAATAATATGATGACCTTTGCTTTGAGACACAAAGGTACAAAACTCATCCCAAGTCATCATGGGTTGTATCTGGTCCGAAACTACCTTACATAGTTGTAGTGCTCTAGACATTTAACTGCAATTTTATTTCTGAACTGAGTGTATGTTATGATGACGTTTCTGCTATTGTTATGCTTTTTGTTATGCGGGTATGATTTATGGCAAGATAGCGTGCCGTCAAGCATAGTTGACGACACAGTTGAGTGCCGTTAACTTCATTTCGTTGGCAATGACCATTGTCGTCTACTTGGATTTCTGTCTTTCCGACAGTAGCATCGATTGTCGTTAACTATTTTCAACGACAACGAGGATTGACGTTGATAAACCTTTCCCAATTTTCGCCAAGATTTTCACAGTAGTTATGGCAACGATCTGTGCATGTTGGGGCGTAGGATTTAGGCGTTTTTGAAGTGGATGGCTAGGATTAGGTGTTTAGATCGCGAAGTATGCTAAAGCCCCAGATCTGGTCGGTTGAAGCCTCATTTTTGGCTTGAGATTCCTTGGGAAAAGGGGTTTTTCTTGTGCGACCGATCTTTATCCAAGGAAGCTTTCGGGCTGATCAGTGCTTAAGGAAGATCCCTTTGGACCTGAGGAGGTGCCGTGGACGAGGGATTGGCGTCCAGGAGGCTTTGGAGTGCAGATCGGATCATGGAAGGGTTGCCGTCTTGTGTGGACAAGGCGGGTTTCTTTGACATTATCCGCGATTCGTGGAGTTTTGAGGCAAGTACCAAGTGTTTTGCTTCTGGTCCTAGCTTCTATAGGTTATGATTTTACTGGGTTTTACAAATTAATCTAAGGGTTCTACTGAGAGTTTTTTCCTTCGTCATTTCATGCGTTGTTCTTTTTGGTTTTGTTCAGAGGAACTAAACGGCAACACACTGGGCCGGTAGTTCAGGTTAACAGTAATCAACATTGCCGCTAACACATGTTGTTGACGACAACATACATTGTCGTTTACTATGTGTAAACGGCAATCGATGCTGCCGTCAAGTTTCTTTCCTTGCAGTTCTCTTCTATATCTTCTAAATGGAATATTATGAGAACGAATGCATGATTTCAGATTTTGTGATAGTTCTCTCAGTTACAAAAAAGTCTGTGATCATTCGTGAATTTTTGAACAAAGATTTTCATCCAAAATGGTTTATTTAAATTTTGAATATATGAATGAAGAATAGTTTAATGTTTATTTAATTTCTGTGCAAGCATGTATAGCGATTAAATTGTTTTAAATGCATGACTCAAATTGTTCTGGGTTCGAGCATGCTCGTTTAGACTTCCTAACAGCAAGTATTGACCGCCATAGAAAATTTGGATTTTTGTGATTTGTTCTCAAATTACCGTTTAATTTTATATATTTTGGCATGTCAGAAAAATGAAAAATTAAGATTTCGTTAATATATTGGAAGTGTGTTACAGTTAAAATTTCACGTAGTTTTGAGCTATGTGTAAAAGTTACGTAGTTTTGAATATGGAGCTTTAAGTTTTCGAAAATGGAAATTATCAAAATGCATGCAAAAGTTGTAATATCCTCAAGTTTAAACATCATGATTTATTAATATGTCTTTTATGCATAATAATTAGTTTTTAATCTAGATATTTAGACCTAAGGGTGCATGTAGGACACACTGTCATACCCAGTATCACTTCCGGACGTGCGTACCCCGACAGGCGACACCGGATTTTGATAACAGAATTTAATTCTGAGACCACCATAATTCTCAGAAAAATGTGCTGATTTCAAAATATAAATATCCTGAATTATTGACGCATGGATATCAAAATAGTCGACACAATGATTTTCGGGATAATTTTTGCTGGATGAAAATCAATTTCAAAAATTAAACTAAAATCACTATAATTTGCAAAACCTTTCAATTCGCTTATTTTTGAAATTTCAACTCGATTGGCATTGTTTGAGTACAGAAATATGGGCCAAAGGGTCTGGATGAATTACCTCTATTTACGGAACTCATTTTATTTGAATATTGCTTACGTATCTTGGCTACGTAAGACCCATTGTGTTTGGACTAAGAGCTTACACATGTCATGATACGTGTGAGATGGGTAAAGGGCAAGATTAACGTGGCTGTTGTAAAGACATATGAGGTCTCACGACGGCATGTGTATGGCTACGTGCCATGCATGCATGAGACCTGAGCATCTATATAAACTCCTCCTTAACCACTCCCGTGTGATGTTTACCCATCTGCTCATCATCCCCTACCCTGCCATATCGTTGCTGGGCTATCATTGTTGCTGTTGTTGTTGTTGCTGTAGCTATCATCCCCGCTGTTCTACTGCTTTTGCTGTAGTTACTACTCTGTCGGCACTATTGTCGTTCTTTGTTTTGAGCAAGAATACTTACTGGGAGAAGAAGAGATCGTTTATCTTAAAGACAATTAGTTCCTTCCTACGGTTCTTCTCCCAGCTTCCTACTTTTATGCTTGAAGTCTTCTCAATCGTAACATCTCATGTTTCCTTGTCTGATCCATGTTCTTAGAATTCTCTTCTTCTTGTTTCCACTTTTGATTATAATCTTTAAGGATAATCTTTGATTTGGTGTCATCCTTTAACTTGTGTTCAGTAAGGCTATGGGAAGTATGAAATTATCCGACTTCTTTCATGTTGTTCAAGTCTTTAGTTAAAGTCCATATCCCCAGTCGGTTTTTTTACCATTTCAGGAGGAATGTTCTGCGGCTGTCGACAGACAGGACTTACTTGTCGACAGACACCTTTGTTCCAGAACCCAGAAAACCCAAAATATCAGTAGATGTCGACAGACAGAACCTATCTGTCGCAGATGACAACTATCTGTCGACAGACACCTATAGCCTATCGACAGCTAAGGGCCAGATTCCAGAATTCGGTTCTCGATACACCAGTACTGATGGCTGTCGACCTCCACCAGTCTGTAATGTTCACAAGAATCAACCTTGCTCCAGTCAGAGGTGGTACACTCTTATGTTGTCCAAACCGTTTCTTCCTTATTTTCTGGACTCTAAACTACTTTACCACCAACTTGACTTACTTGATCATCACCCAAACCATCCTTGAATTTCCATTCCTACTATACTCATGAGGATGAAACTTATGATCTGAAGACAGTGCTCTCTTCAAAGAGGGAATTAGGATCATTTATGGTAGCACCAGTCACTTGTGTCATCTGAGGGTGACAGTTTGTAAGTAAATCCAAGTCAGTGGTCTGATGATAGTGGGTAATAAACCCGTTCTTACGCAATGAACAAGATCCAAGGTGCTGGAATCGCCTAGACTCTGAGGATGTATTTACCTATTTATTAACCTCTTGAGAGCAGTGTGATGCTTGTCAAATTCATTTTCCTGAACTTGAAAGACATATATGACTTTTGTTCTGAAATTCGTTTGAACCCGTGTGAAACCAAATTGGGGCTATATGTTATGCTAAAGTATGAAGTCCATGAGCAAATATGTTTTTGATCCATATACGCATTTTTCAAATATTCATTTAGTTGCAATTGAAATTCCTATCTTTACATGCTCAAGTTTTATTTAATCAAATTATGTATTGGATTGTGACTTCTGTTTTAACCCCAAACTTACTCTGTGCTTAGCCAATTCCCATACTTTAACTCTTGAAGTTTAGACATTCGAAATTAAAGATATTGTCTTCTACAAAATTTCATTCAGGATTTGATTGAAAGAATTACGCTTACTCTCACCTACTGAGTCCTCCGACTCATGCCTTTGTTTCCTCCAACCCTTTCAGATTGAAGGTGGATGCAAATTTCAGCTACAGATTACTTAGAGTTCCGCTACTGATCAGGAAGAAGAGCATAGTTTTTGAATTCCCTAGAAATTTTGTTGTAATATAAAAGTCGAAAGAGATGATACTTGGTCTTATGTAAATGATGAACGCTGATAATAGGTTATTTTGTTGATGTATAACACTTGTAAGGATGACTTTGTGAATGGTTTGCTAGTCTTGTGCATTACACATATTTGTCTCCCCATAATAAAGTTTGTCAACGTAACCTCTTTTCTGATCAAAAGTTATGTGTTATGTTTGTGTGTGTGGTTGGAAGAGGGTGTTACAAAAGTGATTTCAGACTCTGATAGATCTTGAACCTTTGAATAAAGTATGCTATGGTAAACTGAAATTTTGAATCCGAACATGTGAATATGTGATTTATGCTTTGAGCATGTAAATGTGTGAACGAGTACAATGGAAATGACGTGAACTCCTACAAGAACGAATGATGCTGAAATTTGCCTATAAGACACTGCCACCATAGAGGATACTACATAAAACCATGGTTTTGCACGGCGGAGCGAATCGGCCTGATTCGGGCGAATCGAATCGAATCAGCGCCGGCCCGATTCGTGATTCGCATGGATACGCCGAGCCGACCGTGGACTGGGCGAATCGGTCGGATTCGATCCGACCCGATTTGACTCGTTGGATCCGCCACGATCCGATTCGTCGATGCCCCTTAGAGTCGACCGACGCCCTGCGAATCGGGACTGGCCTTTTTTTTCCCCATTTCCCCCCTTTTCCCTCAAGGGAAACCCCAGATCTACACTCTAGGAGACCCAATGAAGCTTCCTACATGGATTTGAAGGTGCTAGAGGCATTCTTGGGCTGGTTTTCCTCTCTTCACCCATTTCACTGTTTTCAAGGTAACCCTCATGTATCTTTCATGTTTTGATTTTTTGTTGATGTATGGGAAATATATTCTTGGGAATGATGTTGCGAATCTACAATTTTTCACATAGATTTGGCCATTTTCTTCAATTTTAAATTTATGAAATTATTAAAAAAAATAAAAATTGCAACCATGATGTTGCAAGTGTTTAGTGTTCACTTGCAACCATTTCTCCCTTGAATCTACAAAATTTTCACATAGATTTGGCCATTTTCTTCTAATTTTGAAAAATTGAAATTATTTAAAAAAATACAAAAATTGCAACCATGATGTTGCAAGTGTTTAGTGTTCACTTGCAACCATTTCTCCCTTGAATCTATAATTTTTACACACAGATTTGGCCATTTTCTTCAAATTTTAAAATTATTAAAAAAAACAGAAATTGCAACCATGATGTTGCAAGTGTTTAGTGTTCACTTGCAACCATTTCTCCCTTAAATCTACAAAATTTTCACATAGATTTGGCCATTTTCTTCAAATTTTGAATTTATGATATTATTTAAAAAAATTACAGAAATTGCAACCATGATGTTGCAAGTGTTTAGTGTTCACTTGCAACCATTTCTCCCTCGAATCTACAAAATTTTCACATAGATTTGGTCATTTTCTTCACATTTTAAAATTCTGAAATTATTAAAAAAAAGAACAAAAATTGCAAGCTATGTACATTTCATAGCAAAGTAACTTACAACGTCTAATATGTTAGAAATTGTTTGTATGTGAAACCAACATAAATTGTTTTTTCCTTAAATTTAATGATTATTTATTATACGTAGATGTCACCGAAGAAAGGCAATAGTGAGGACATTGGGTGGGTGGCAGTATGGGACTAAATTGGGCAGTAGGCACAATTACAAGTGCAACTACTGCGGCCATACAGGACAAGGAGGTGACGTCTCTCGCCTAAAGAAGCACCTTGTAGGTGGGCGGCTTGCAGGGTACCATGATGTGCAAGGTTGCAAATCGGTGCCCTGAAGTGAAGCGGTTCATGATTGAACACTTGAAGGGTGTTCGGGCCGAGACGCAAAGAAAGAGGGCGGACAGGGAGATGCAGGAGAGGATCATCTCAGGAAGGCAGCGAGATGAAGACGACGATGATGAGCCAGAAATTAATGCAGAGTATGTGCCTGATGTCCCTGAGCAGAGAGGGAGTTTTGAGGTTGGCAGTGGTAGTGGAGGCAGTGGGTCCAGGGTTGGGGACGAGGCGCAGTCCCATCGGTTTTCCAATGTAGGTGATTATTTCATTCATATTCCAACCGACATCCCAATCCCAGACCAACATCAAAGGCAAAGGAAGAGATCCACATGTGTAACCTTAGAAGAGGTGGATCCTAATATATATTCTCGGGAGCATGGAAAGCAAACTAGAATTGATGATACATACAACCAGCAAGGGCCTAGATATAAAGTGGGTCGTGCAGTGCAAAAATGGTGGCATCATTCGGGCATTTCATTCAATACAACTAATAGCCCATACTACAAAACCATGATTCAGGAGGTACAACGACATGGGCTTTATGTGCAACCACCCTCATCAAGAGACTTGGCAGGGAGATATCTAGATGAAGAAGTACATGAGATCAAGTCATATATCCAAAGTTTCAAAAAAAAGTGAGAGAAATATAGTTGCACATTGATGTGTGATGGTTGGTCGGGTACCACCAAGATCAGCCTTATCAACTTTCTGGTGTATTGTGATAGACAAGTGTTCTACCACAAATCTATTGATGCATCCGATAGAGTGCACAGTGCTGAATACATTTTGAGTTTGATGCGGGAGGTTGTGGATGAGATAGGAGAGCAATACATTGTGCAGGTGGTGACCGATAATAGCTCTGCATACAAGAAGGCAGGGGAGGAGTTGATGCATCTTTATCCCCATCTTTACTGGACTCCTTGTGCAACACATTGTGTAGATTTGATGTTGAAAGAGATTGGGGGAGAGTACGACCCAAATCTAACAGATGATCCAAAGAGGGGGGAGGTGGAGTATGATCCGGTTGATGTTGGGTTCCTACGAGATGATGAAGACTCAATGGTTGCATGGGTTGCCCGAGCGACCACAAAGCGGGAGAGTACGAGTTAGATGAGGAGGCAGATGATCCTGAAGATCCACCTCGTCTAAACACATTCTTAGCTAAGGCTATAGAAGCTGCAGAAGAGGAGGGAGAACATGGAGATGTGGGAGGAGGGAGACAACCACATTCTTCTCAATTTCGGGCCGAAGAAGAAGATGAGGTGTATCTTCTTGGCGACTTACGAATGGAACGTGCCATGCCTTCTACAGGTGAGACAACAGTTATCATTTGTTAAACATGTTTATTCAATATTTTGTGTTTGTCCATACCATAATTGTGATGTTAGGGACTATTACAGGTGGTGCAAACATTGATGATGATGTGCACTTTGAAAGATTGATGCTAGGCCCTACAGCCCGCTCACAGTCTATGAGAGAAGCACATGCAATGCTTCCTTACAACCAAGAAGGAAGGGGTCGCATACACAATCTGCTGCTCCATCCCAAGCTGCGAAAGGAAAGGCGGTGGCGACATCCCAACCTGCGAAAGGAAAGGGGAAGGACATAGGTCAAACATGTGGCCTAGCCAAAGGCATTGTCATACGAGAGCCAACTGCCCCAGCACAAAAGAAGAAGAGTTGGTTCTCCTGGGGATCCAAGAAAGGGAAAAAAAAATGGCTGCCCCTGTTGAAGATCCACTTAATATTGCAGATTTAGAAACCTTGGATCCAAATGCAGAAGAAACACCTTCGAGGATTCGCCTCGATTACCCAGCAGCCGCTCCCATGACTCCATGACTACTGGTTCACCGGGTGGGTCTGTAGGGGGAGGTGATGGGATGGGGGAGGGGACGGCGGTAATGATGGAGATGGGGGAGGGGGCGGGGGTGAGAGTGGGCAGGGAGGGGGCAGCGGTGGTGGGATGGTTTTCACAACGGAGCAGCATTATGGTGGCCATTGCACCCAAGATGCTGATCATGGCGGCCCAGTGCAGTACAATAGAAAGCGGAAGTTTGTGAAAGGTGGTTGTGCAGAAGGTTCAACAGTGGATAATGATAGCTATAACACTAGGATATCTGATTTTGAGAGAATGAGCATACATGAGTCTGTGGGATCGTATGGGGGACATAGTTATCAACCAGAGTCATCCGACACAGGCTACTCCAGTGGCTATAGTGGCTACGCCACCACAGGCTACCATGTACCATATTTTCATCCACCTCCGTCTATTCATGTTCATATTCCTGTTCAAATTTATGCTCCTGTAGAGGATGTCCTAAATGGTGAGTTTAAGGATACTTTGTGAAGGAGTTTCGGACCAGATACAACACCATGATGACTTGGGATGAGTTTCGTACATTTGTGTCTCAAATCAAAAGTTATCATCTTGTTGGGGAGTTGCCCTCAGAGTCAGATGAGTCTGTCCAGCCCCAGTGAGGTACATACGATCTATATCAGCAGGGATATTGGGGTTACTAGATCATTGTATTTTGTATTTGGATTTGAGTTTGATGTTTGTACTTTTTACGAGTCTCATTGTATTTTCATTTAGAATGAGTGTCATGTTTGTACTTTAGACTTTGTACTCAATTTCTAATAAAATTGAATGAAAATGGATGTTTGTGTAGTATTACATGGCAGAAATATCATCAGTTATACATGAAATTCTTCACAAGAGGTTTTAAATAGAGAATTAGCCAAAGAAACATCAAATCTATTCGAATCTGGCCACACCTGGGGTAGAACCAACCCTGCCTGGCCGGTTCCAGCCGAATCGACCCGATTCGGGCCGAATCGGATCGCATCAGCGCGAATCCGATTCGCCCCGAATCGACGCTCCAGCAAACCTTGCATAAAACCATGGTTTTGCATGGCGAATCGGATCGACCCGATTTGGCCGAATCGGATTGGATCAGCCGAATCGGATTGGATCCATGGGGGGCTCCAATCCGGTGATTTGCGGGGTACATACGGTCTGATTTGCATGGGTACATACATACATACCCTTTCTTCTCCTTTCTTCTTGATACTTATTTACATGTAATATCTTAAATGATATTTCAGGTAAATAAGGAAGTACCTCCTATTTGAATCCAATAAAAATATAAAAAAAATCATATCTCTTACCAATAAAAAGTCAACTCTCCCATCGAAGAATAAAATTGCGATTTCGGTGATTTTAGCGAAATGCTAACTTTTATTGGTAAATCACCGAAATCTCGAAATGCTAAAATAATCAAAATCGCGATTTTTTCTGCGATAGGAGAGTTGACTTTTATGGTAAGAGATATGATTTTTTGATATTTTTATTGGATTCAAATGAGCGGTACATCCTTATTTACATGCAATATCATAAGTAAATGAAATATTTACTTAAATGATATTCAGGTAAAAAGTATGAAAAAGAAACTATGTTTCCCATGGGTAATATACATATATCTATATATATATACATATATATGTGTTATATTAAATATATATATAATAATCTTATGCGAATTGGCCTCTAGTGGTGGTTAAGGCTGTGTCTTGGCAAATTCTGAACACTGTTATTGTAAATGAATTGAATGATTGCTACATGAATAAACATCAACTCTGAAACGAATGAATGCTACATGAATGTACATGGTATATTGTTGAATTAGACTTGTATACAAATGTTTAGTGATTACATGTTAATCTATAATGGATTTAGTCAGGGTATAAAAAATCGTCCGGATTGGGATCGGATCGGCCGATTCGGATCGGTTTGGCCGACCGATCCGATCCGGGGTAACCTTGCCAGAGGTTGAGCCCAGGCTGAGTCCACTCCGATTTCAGGCCTTATTTATCTGAACATCATTTAAGTAAGTATTATTATTTGTAGTTTCATTTACTTAAGATATCACATGTAAATAAAGAAGTACCCCCTATTTGAATCCAATAAAAATATCAAAAAAATCATATCTCTTATCAATAAAAAATCAACTCTCCCATCCAAGAAGAAAATCGTGATTTTGGTGATTTCATCAAAATAATGTCTTTCTAATTCCTCATAACAGGGTTTGGCGCATCGCCGATTCGGACCGAATCGGGCTGTGCCTGATTCGATCCGATTCGGGCGGATCGAACCGATTCGGTTCGATTCGTATGGATTCGGGCAGAACCCTGTTTATGACCCATTTTTTGGCCGATTCCTTTGAATCTGGCCTTTTTTGAATAATTGTGTGGTTTAGGCCTCTTGTAAATATCTTTCATCATATTCTATGAGATTTATATCATGTAATTGCTATAAAAATATTTATTTTTAATAAAAAAAAACATTAGAAGAGTGAAAATAAATTGAAACTCATTAATTGAAAGATATTTACATTGCACAAAGTCAATACAACTATCAAACTCTAAATTCCAATACATAATACAATGACTTACTCTAATATCCCTAATGCCCTTGTTGATATGGATCATATGCATTCCATTGGGATTGGCTAGGCACGGACTCGGACTCATCTGACTCTGAGGGAAGCTCTCCAATAAGATGATGACCTTTCGTTCGAGACACAAAATCACGAAACTCATCCCATGTCATCATGGTATAGTATCTCTGCCGAAACTGACTGAGATAATGGTCCCACACTTGACAGCCGGGACGGACTACCCCCAGTTGTGCCATCTGTAAATCCTCCTCAGGAACAAAAACTTGAGGAGGAACAGGAATAGAATATGCAGGAGGAGGATACATATATGGAGATGGACCAAAGTCGCCTGCTGTGGCAGTGTATCCACTGTACGGTCTGTACCCACTAGAGTAGTCTGTGCTAGTGGAGTCGGGGTGGTAGCTATGGCCGCCATAGGATCCAACAGACTCTTGTGTACTCATCCTCTCAAAGTCTGATATCATTGTGTCATAGCTATGGGAATCCACTGGTTCACCTCTTGCTTGACTGCCAGGTTGAAACTTTTGCCTTCTATTGTACCGCAGTGGGGCACCATGACTACTATCTTGTGTTGCACCCCCATAAAATTGCTCCTCTGTGAATGCCATGCCACCTCCTCCTCCCTGACCACTGTCACCATCTCCTCCTCCCTGACCACCGTCACCACCTCCACCGTTACCACCACCGTCACCTCCAGCATCTGAAGAACCACCTGCAAATGCAATATCATTTTAACATAGGTTAGCACAAATACAAAATTACAAATACATTTTGAGGTAATTTGTAATACAAAATGATGGCCTACCAGTAGTCATCGAATCATGGGAGGCGCTATTGGGCAATCGGGTGAATCCAACGGAGACGGTGTCTCATCATCCGCATTTGGATCCAAAGTCTCTGCACCGGCAATGTCAAGTGGATCTTCAACAACGGTAGCACCTTTCTTGCCTTTCTTGGATCCCCAACCAGAAAACCAACCGTTCTTTTTTCGTACTGGGGCGGGAGGTGGCTCTCGTATAACAACTCCTTTACTTGGCCGGGACTCTGTTGCACCAGTTTTTTTTCGGCGGGATTCTGTTGCTATTTGCTTCCCTCTTGCCAATTGAGATGATGTCGGAGCCCTTGTAGATTGTGAGGGAGGCGCATCCTGGGTAGATGACCCTCTCCTTCTAGATTGTGTGCGGGGGAGGCCTTCCATTAACCTCTCAAAATCATCATCATCATTACCATGTCCTCCACCTACAATAACCCCCAACATTATACATTAGCATAAATACAACTGATAAAATACGTAAGATGAAAGAAAGAAATGACTCTCCCACCTATAGTACGCTGAACATGCTCTACTTGTATGTCCGCAAGAAGATCCACCTCAGCCTCTGGATCCATCTCATAACGAGGGAGTATGGCTGTCCCCACATTCCCACGATCTCCCTCCTCCTCTGCTGTTGCTTCTGCTACTGCCTTGCCAGGAAAGTGTTAGGGCGAGGTGGATCTTCAGGATCGTCTGCCTCCTCATCTAACTCATACTCCCCTCGCTCTGTTGTTGCTCGTGCAACCCATGCAACCATTGGGTCTTCTTCATCTCGTAGGAACCCAACGTTAATAGGATCAAACTCTACGTCCCCACGCTTCTTTGGATCTTCTGTGAGATGTTTGACCCTCAGCCTCATATTGTAGTGCACGTACACCAATTGGTCCAAGCGCCTATATGACAAACGATTCCGCACTTTGGTGTGTATCAATGCAAACGTACTCCAGTTCCTCTCACATCCACTAGATGAGGAAGTCTGCGATAAGATCTTCACTGTAATTTTCCTCAATGTTGGCGCAGTATGCCCAAAGTTGAACCACTAATCAGCTGCATCCAAATTCAATTATCTCAATCCGACCTCAACCATCAAGTTGCAATGATAAAAAATGAAATGGGAAGCATATTACCGCCCTCTACACGCTCCCGATCAGCAATGGCAGATGGCTCAACAAAGGTCCCAATAGCTTCCCGAAAACGCTTCATCTGCATTTAATAAATTGATCATCATGCATATGAAATTCAAGTATTTGTTTGGATGGAAGTTGATAATCTTATACTTGCCTCATCAATGGCATCTGCCGCTTGCACAGGACTTCTTGACAATCTTTCGACAACCCTTGTAAAAGCAGCCATCAAGTCATCCTCATATGCCAGCTCGTGTGTGTAATGGTATGCAGGGTGGAGATAATATGCTGCAATTGACGTATAAAATATCAATGGTTGTAAAATACATTAATACTTAGTGCATTACAAAAATATCATTAGTTTCCTTACCCGCCATATGTAGATCTCTACTCATCTGCCGGTTCCATCTATCCTCAACAACATCCAAGACTAAGTGTGCATGCCGAGGTGAGACTTCACGGATCTTCTTCTTCGCGACTTCAAGCTTTGCATATACCAATCCTATAGACGGTCTCCTATCCCCATCAACCACCCTCAACACCTCATATAGAGGTTCAATGATCTGAACCAACTTGAAGACCCGGTCCCAAAAATTGGAGCTGTTGACGATGTCTTCCACCTCCTTTCCATCAGATGTTCCAGTAAAATTACTCTGCAACCATTTATCACCCCTGAACATGCGTTTCAATCCATCCTTGTGCTTCAATAGGCTCTGTAATGCCACAAAATTTGTTGCAAAGCGGGTGACAGCCGGTCTCAACAACTCTCCACCAGTGAACTCTCTCATCCACGCCAACACCAGATGATGATTGTAGATGAAACGTGTTATCTTCTGCCCTGCATCCACGACTATCTTTACGGGTTGCAATGTTCCTATCTCTTTAAGCATTAAATCAACACAGTGGGCAGCACATGGGGTCCAGTAAAGATGAGGATAAATCTTCATCAACTCCTCCCTTGCTTTTTTGTATGCAGTTCCATTATCTGTCACCATCTGCACAATATATTGCTCACCAATCTCCTCAACAACCTCTCGCATCAAACTCATAATGTATTCATAGTTGTGTACTCTATCAGATGCGTCAACAGATTTGTGATAGAAGACTTGTCTATCACAATATACCAGGAAGTTGATGAGGCTGCTCTTGGTGATGCCCGACCAACCATCACACATCAGTGTGACACCATACTTCTCCCATTTCTTCGTAAAGCTGTCAATGTAAGACTTGATCTCATTAACTTCCTCCTGTAGATATTTCCCAGCCAAGTCCCTAGCTGTAGGAGGCTGCACATGTAGGCCTCCACGTTGAACCTCCTGTATTGCAGTTTTGTAATAAGGACTGTTTGCTGCATTGAATGGTAACCTTGTATGGTGCCACCACTTTGCAATTGCTCGACCCACCTTGTATTTCAGCCCCTGCTGGTTGTATGCATCATCAATCCTAGTCTGCTTGCCATGCTCCCTAGGATACATATAAGAGTCCACATCCTCAATTTGCACACCTGTGGGTCTCTTGCTATGCCTGCCTTGTTCTGGTACTTGTGTTTGTGTGGGAGGGGGCTGAGTGAAATAATCTCCCACATTTGAAAATCGACGGGAGCCACTGCCACTGCCAACCTCATGCTGAGCTCCCTGAAAACTTACTATGTGGGCTGCCCTTTGATCACCTTCCCATGCCTCAGTCCTGCTCTGTGCTCTGGCTAGCCTTTCCTGCACATCAGGATCAGGCACATATTCTGCATACATTTCAACTTCATCATCAACGTCTTCATCTCGTTCCCTTCATGATATAATCCTCTCTTGGATCTCCTTATCTGTCTTCTTTCTTGCTATCTCTGCCCGAACCTGTTTAAGGTGTTCAATCATAAGCTTCTTAACTTCTCTTGGCACCGACTTACACCCCTACACGTCATGGTAGCCTGCTAGTCGACCACCAGCAAGGTGCTTCTTCAAACGGGAGACCCCACCTCCTTGTCTCGTAAAACCACAATAATTGCACTTGAAGTTGTGCCTATTTTCCAACATGATGCCATGCTACCACCCAATATCATCAGAACCCCTTTTCGGTGCCATCTACAAGGACAAAAAAATAATTAATAAATTAACAGTAAATTAATTTCAATCTCAGAATTTGAACACTAAAAGAAAGTGTTCTTACTTCTTAATTGTTATATGATAGTTTTTTTATATACATGAACACATGATCACAGAAATCCATTCACACCTCCATATATATTTTATGTAATTTCACATTTTATTAATTTTTTATTTTAAAATAATTATTAATAATGTAAGAACATAAATTAATTCTAGCTCAACTTCTTATGTAATCAACTTCTAACCATGATATAGAAGTTATACAACACATTCCTATCAATTTTTGGTTGTTTACACTTTTTAAGATTTTTTAAATTATTTTTCAGAAAATCATATTTTAGGGGAAAGTGTTGTTATATGATAAATTTTTTCATAGACATGAATCACATGATCATACAAAATTACAAATACATTCACACCTCCATAGGCATTTTCTATAAATTCAAGTTTTTTTTTTTAATTTTAATATAATTATTAATTATGTATGAACATAAATTAATTATACCTAAACTTCTTATGGAATCAAGTTCTAACCATGATATAGAACTTATACAACACCTTCCTATCAATTTTTATTGTTCGAAATTTTTTAAGATTTTTTAAATTATTTTTCAAAAATTATATTTTAGGGAAATTCTTCAAATCTACATGAAAAACTTGTAGATCTTGATGAGAAATGGTTGCAAGTGTACACCAATCATTTGCAAAACATTTCCTAACAAGATCTAACCCATACACCAAGAAAAAAACAGAAAAATGAAGAAAAATGGAGGCTTACCTTCAAAGCCCTGTAGAACCTCCAAAAAACTTGAAGAAGAAGGGTTGAATGCCTCCATATCCACCTCCAAATGGATGCAAACTAACGTAGGAAGCCTCCACTTGTGGATTGGCATGCAAATATAGGGTTTTTTGTTGAAAAAACCTGATAACGGGGGGGGGGGGGGGAGAAAGGGGGCTGCGGTCTGCTGCGCTGCGAATGGGACTGTAGAGTCCCGATTCGTAGCGCATCGCCGACACCCTTAAGGGTGTCGGGCAGATCGAACCCGATGCGCCAGTATCGGGCCGGATTGTGGCGCATCGGGTTCGATCCGCCTGTTTAAAGGGGATCCGCCCGCATCGCCCGAGCCGCGCATCGGATCCTCTGTGATCCGATGCGATACGCCCGAATCGGTCCGGCTCGATCCGGCATGCCAAACCCTGCCTCATAATTTGGCCTATCTAAAAATTTCATAATTCAAATAAACCACATAGAACACTAAAAATTCGAAGTCGTGGTTTGTAGGAGAGTGGCTCCCTTAGAGAAGTCACATGTACGTTTGACTTTTTTCACCGGACTTTGAATTTTTAGTGTTCTATTGGTTTATTTGAATTATGAAATTTTTAGATAGACTAAATTATGAGGGATTAGAAAGATGCTATTTTGATGGAATCACCAAAATCGCGATTTTCTTCTTGGATGGGAGAGTTGATATTTTATTGATAAGAGATATGATTTTTTTGATATTTTTATTGGATTCAAATGGGGGGTATTTCCTTATTTACATGTAATATCTTAAGTAAATGAAACTACAAATACTAACATTTACTTAAATAGATATTGTACATTAGTATACAATATACACTTCACACTTGTATGATTGACATACATATTGATTGTGTTTATACATTAATATGATTGTATCATACACTTTATATTGATGTATTTCAGTTAATAAATACAATCCTTATGTTTTTCTATTTTTTTCATATTTTTTCTATTCTTTTACAATTTTTATAAGGGGTCAATCCAGCCACCCCTGGCTCAGCCAGGATCGGCTCGGATCGGCTGATCTTGAATCGAAATCGGCCGATCCGATCGGTTTTTGGCTGGCCGATCCGGCCCCGATCCCCTTGTTCTTGAACCTTGGATTTAGTTATGATTGTTACTTCTTTGCAAGCATATGATAAATGATGATTATGGAAACATGACAATATGTAGTATCATGCATAAATGATAGTTTTCAGATTTGATATAATGAACCTCATGCATATGTTGAATGCTTGATAACTCCATGATCATACGATGTTCATATTAATGTAAGAAATTGTTGTGCTAGAATGAGAAAATGACAAGATTACGAGTATGTACCATGTATGAATGAGTATAGTCTTACGATAACACATTGATTTAAGTTTAACATATATGTAGGCTATGATCGTTGCTATTGTTTATTTGTTGGGTCTGTGTAGACTCATATTTGTCAACATTTCAGGTGAGGCTGAGGATCCTATGACTGAGGAGATTGTCTATTCGGACTCCGAGCGGGAGGATTAGATTTGAGAGTGTTGAGGGATTTATGCATATGAGGATTGATGTATTAAAACTTGTTATATTTTAGTTGGACTGGTTATGACATTGACATTTCATGTTATATTGGACTTTTACTTTTATATAGACTATGGAATTGGACATTAAGTTGATGGAAATGAAGTTCTTTTTCCACTATTTATATTGTCATTCCATTTGTGTATAACTCAACCAGGTATTTGTTACATGTTAAAGTTGGGTACTTTCTCACTATAATCTCTCTCTAAGGTCCGATGTGAGTCGGTTTGACTGAACCAGGTCGGAAATGGGTGTTACAATAGTGGTCCCACATTTGGCAGCCTGGACGGACCACCTTCAGTGCCGCCATTTGTTCATCCTCCAAAGGAGCATGAATCGCAACAGGAACATGAATAGGAACAAGTGGAGCTGGATAATAATATGATAGAGGTTAGCCTGTGGTGGCATACCCACTATGGCCACTGGAGTAGCCTGTGACAGATGACTTTGTTTGCATATGATCCCACAGACTCATGTGTGCTCATTCTCTCGAAATTAGATATCATAGTGTTATAGCTATCACTATCCCTTCTGCACGGCCACCTTTGACAAACTTCCGCCTTCGATTGTACTACACTGGGGCGCCATGATTAGTATCTTTGATTGCATGCTGATAATACTGCTCCTGTGTGAATACCATGCCACCACCGCCTCCCCCTCCTTGTCCACTCTCACTGCCGCCCCATCCCCCATCTCCATCATCTCCACCTGCATATCCACCTGGTGAACCAATAGTCATGGAGTCATGGGAGTAGCTGTTGGATAATCGGGGCGAATCCTCGAGAGAAGGTGTGTCTTCTGCATTGGGATCCAAGATTTCTAAATCTGCAATATCAAGTGGATCTTTAACAGGGGCAGCCATTTCTTTCCCTTTCTTGGATCCCTAAGAAAACTAACTCTTCTTCTTTTGTGCCGGGGGAGGTGGCTCTCGTATGACAATGCCTTTGGCTGGGCCATATGTTTGACCTTTGTCCTTTCCTTTGCAGGTTGGGACGACGCCACCACCTTTCCCTTCGTAGTTTGGGATGGAGTAGCTAGTTGGACCCCTTCCTTCTTGACTGTGAGGAAGCAACTGTAGGTGCTTCTCTCATAAACTGTGTGTGGGGTGGGGGGCCCAACATCAATCTTTCAAAGTCAATATCATCATCAACATGTTCTCGACCTGTAGTAGTTCCCAACATGACAAAGTAAGGTAAGGTCAAACACAAAATATTGAATTATTATGTACAACAAAATGTCAACCAAGGTTCAAAAACTTGGCGGGATCGGGATCGGATCGGCCGAGTCGACTCGGTTTTGGCCCTCCCGATCCAAGCCGGGGTAACCCAGCCGGTCCCTGCACGCAGATCGGCTCGGCTCGGCTGGGCTCGGCGGGCTCGCCGAGCCCGGCTCGGGCCGATCCAGTTCAAACAGCTAGTTTAAGAAACTAGCCATTTCTAGCCGTTGGGGGCGCTCCCCAACGGCCAGAAACAGCTAGTTTTGGCCCTTGGAGGCCTTGGGGGTCTATATAAACCCCCCAAAGGCCCCCATTATGCTCCAAACCATTTTTTGGGCATTCTCTCTCTCTCTCTCGGGCGCTCTTTTGCACTATTGCGAGGCGATCTCATCTTTCATGCTCTTGCTCTTCGTCTTCGACTCTTCGGGCTCTCTCACACACTCTCGGCCCGAACTCTTGGCTGCGATTGCTCTCCCTCTCTCTCAGCCGCAAAAAAAAATTATTTATTTTTTGTTTGTTTATTATTTAACTTCTTTTTTGTGTTCTAAGTGATGGCCGCCGAAGGTGGTGCTGCTCCGGCTCCCCAATCTTCAAGCAACCCTCCCAGCGCCGATCCCGCTTGGGCTCATGGTACCGTTGTGGACATGGCTCGAAGGAAGGTCCAATGCAAGTATTGTAACCGGGTCTTATCGGGCGGCGTATGGCGTTTGAAACAACATCTAGCAGGAATTAAAGGTGAGGTGGCACCATGTTCGAGAGTTTCTGCTGAAGTTCGAATACAATTTTGCCAATACATGAAGGAGAAAGAGACATCCAAAGTAAACATTACTAGAAGACGCCAAGAAATCCGAGAAGAGCTGTCTGTCCCTTCTCGAAGGTCCGTGGATGTGATACATTTATCAAGAGGGAGACAAACAATTGATCTTGATGATGATGAAGAAGGTTAGTTAACTTAGTTTAGTAACTTTAGTTCAAAAATCCTCATTATAATTTATACATTTCAATGTATAACATCATCAATAATTTTTTTTACATTATCTATCATTCTATCTCATATTATAGAACAATTTCGTCGGGCATCGCAAGCAAGTCGAAGGTCTTTTACGGAAGAGGACTATCTCCGACGTACTGGTCAGCACCTAGGTCAAGGTAGTGGCCATGAGAGTAGTGGACAAGGGAGTTCAAGTGCTGGAATGTGTACAAATATACCTGAGGTTTCAGTAGATATCCTTAGAGACGAAGATCCTAGAGTGGGACCATTGGACCCATTTCTCACCAGGTGGAGGGAGAAGCAACCATCCATTTCTGCAGCCTTCAAGAATTTGAAAATATGCAAGGAGAAGATAGGAAGAGAGACATCAAGATGGTTCTTCTTCAACAACATACCGGCTAATACAGCAAAAGGACCATATTATGAGTCAATGATCGAGACTATTGGTGAAGTGGGCAAAGGAGTAGAAGGCCCTACTTCTTATGAAATCTACAACAAGTACTTGGACATAGAGGTTGAAGATATGAAGGCATATGTTTCCACTTTTGAACGCATATGGAATGAATATGGTTGCACGTTAATGTGCGATGGATGGATAGGTATGTACTATGTACAACTACAAGTGTAGTGTTTGGTCAGTTAATTGTTATTCATTAATAACACATAGGTTTTAATTTTTCTTATGGAATTGTGCAGGCATTACACGAAGAAGTATCAATGATGTATCATGTCCTATTTTTCATGTATTTCAGTTCATAAATACAATGTTTATATTTTTCCTATTTTTTCATATTTTTTCTAATTTTTTTTTCAATTTTTTTGAGGGTGCCGATCCAGCCCCCTTTAGCTCAGCCAGACTTGGCCGTGCTCGGCCCGGCTCGGTCGAGCCGGGGTCGGGATCGGCCGGTCCGATCGGTTTGGGGCCGGCCGATCCAATCCCGATCCTCGGGTTCTTGAACCTTGATGTCAACTATTGTCTCACCTGAAGAAGGCAGAGCACTTTTCATTCGTATGTCACCAAGAAGACCCACCTCTTTTTCTTGAAGCTTTGGATATATGACTTAATCTCATCTACTTCTTCATCTAGATATCTCCCTGCCAAGTCTTTTGATGTGGGAGGTTGCACATGTAGCCCATGATGTTGTACCTCCTAGGTCATGGTTTTGTAATATGTTCTATTAGCTGCATTGAATGAAATGCCCGAATGATGCCACCATTTTGCCACTGCATGACCCACTTTGTATCTAGGCCCTTGCTGGTTGTATGCATCCTCAATTTTGGTTTGCTTGCCATGCTTCCGAGAATATATGTTAGGATCCACCTCTTCTAAGGTCACACCTGTGGGTCTCTTCCTTTGCGGCCCTTATTACTCTTGAATTGGGACTGGAATTTGGGTGAAGTAATCCCCCACATTGAAAAATCGATGGGACTGGGCCTCGCCCCCAACCCTTGAGCCACTGCCAACCTGAAAATTCCCTCTCTGCTCAGCTTCCCGTGACTCAACTTTGCTTTGTGCTTTGGTCCGCCTTTGATGTTCATCAGGCAAATGCTCTGCATAAATTTCTGGCTCATCATCGTCGTCTTCGTCTCGCTGCCTTCTTGAGATGATCCTCTCCTGCATCTCCCTATCTGCCTTCTGTTGGATTGAGATGGAGCTTTAGATGTCCTAGAAGGGGGTGAATAGGACTTCTTTGCATTAAAAATTTATCTGAAAATAGGTAACACTAAATAGAATCGTTAGTACTTAGTGTAGTGTGTGAAACAAGTGTTAAACTTGGTGGAAACAATCACACAAGTGCACAAAAGATTTTATCCTGGTTCGGCCCTTTCCACATGGAAGTCCTACGTCCAGTCCCCAAGCAACCTCTTGGGATTTCACTAACTCCCAAGAACACTTGGCCTTCTCTCAGCTTGAGAGGTATTACAACCCACTTGCATCCGAACAAGTCTTCCCTTTACAAAGAGGTACAAAGACCACCTACACCAGTAGGTCTTCCCTTCACAAGAGGGGCGCTACAGGGAACAAACCCCCTGCTGGTTATCTTTTACAGAAATAAAACACTTGTGTGTCTATCCACAAGAATGAGCAAACACAGAAGATCAGAAAGAGATACAAGTAAGAATAGAAGCTCTAACTCTTTCTGACTCAGGAGAGTGGACTGAGAAAATCTGGATTTACAGAAGGCCACTCAAAGAAAGACTTCTAGAAAGCAAGAGAGCTGGGAAGTTGAAGCTTGAGAACAACAGGCTCTCTTCAGATCTTGAACTCTTGTTCTTGCTCTTTTCTGTAGAGGGTGAGGTTGTGTATATGGTTGTATCTAGCTTGCTTCTCACACTCTTGTATTCTCTCTTATCTTGTATTTTTCTTGTTCAAACTTCAGTTCATATATAAGCATCAGAGACTGAGCTTCCCGTTTGAAACTGAACGTTGGAAAGTAGCTGTTTGAAAGATAGCCGTTTGAATCTTGGGTAATGAGACTATGAGCTTTCTTAGTTGTCCATCAGATCATCAGCTCTTGAGGTCTTAACCAAGGTTCAAAAACCCGGGGATCGGGATCGGATCGGTCGGCCCAAAACTGATCCGACCCGGCGATCCCGACCCCGGCTCGGCCGAGCCGGGCCGAGCCCGGCTGAGGCAGGGGTGGCTGGATCGGCCCATTATACAGGTGTATATCTTATACAGGCTGAGTTCAGGCCTTATTTACCTGAATATCATTTAAGTAAATGTTTCATTTACTTAAGATATTACATGTAAATGAGGAAGTACCCCCCATTTGAATCCAATAAAAATATCAAAAAAATCATATCTCTTACCAATAAAAAGTCAACTCTCCCACCGAAGAAGAAAATCGTGATTTCGTTGATTTTAGCGAAATACTAACTTTCTAATCTCTCATAATTTAGCCTATCTAAAAATTTGATAATTCAAATAAACCATATGGAACACTAAAAATCCAAAGTCCGGTAAAAAAAGTCAAACGTGCATATGACTTCTCCAAGGGAGCCACTCTCCTACTGACAGCACTTAGTCTGCTTGAGACCTCTCAGGATTTGGTCAAACTTAAACTATCATCACTCAAAATCATGAGAATTGTCACTTTCTAATTTCTTTTCAATTAAAAAGTGAAAAATCTCATGAGTTTAGATGATGATAGCTTAGGTTTGACCAAATCCTGAGAGGTCTCAAGCAGACTAAGTGCTGTCAGTAGGAGAGTGGCTCCCTTGGAGAAGTCATATGCACGTTTGACTTTTTTTACCGGACTTTAGATTTTTAGTGTTCCATATGGTTTATTTGAATTATCAAATTTTTAGATAGGCTAAATTATGAGAGATTAGAAAGTTAGCATTTCGCTAAAATCAACGAAATTGCGATTTTCTTCTTCGGTGGGAGAGTTGACTTTTTATTAGTAAGAGATATGACTTTTTTGATATTTTTATTGGATTCAAATGGGGGGTACTTCCTTATTTATATGTAATATCTTAAGTAAATGAAACTACAAATAATAACATTTACTTAAATGATATTCAGGTAAGTAAGACCTGAAATCGCAGTGGACTCGGCCTGAACTCAGCCTGGGATTGGCCTGGACTCAGCCCATGACAAGGTTGAACCGGATCGGCCCGGCTCGGGCCGATCCGAGGCGGATCGGGCCGGGCTCGGCGAGCCGGCCGAGCCTAGCCGAGCCGGTCCGATCCGCGTGCAAGGACCGGCTAGGTTACCCCGGCTCGGATCGGGAGGCCCAAAACCGAGCCGACTCGGCCGATCCGATCCCGATCCGGCCGAGTTTTTGAACCATGGTCTCAACGGCTTCAAACTGTGCAGATAGTTTCAAGGTTCTATAGATAGCTTCATTAAATGTTCTGCAAACTCCATACCCATGACTGAAAGCATAGCAAGCTTCAGTGGGTAGCTGCGTATCTGGAAGATCATGAATAGAACATAGATGCCTCAATTCTTTCGGAGGTAGGTGAGATAAAAATATATAAAGTATAAAAGAGTTCAGACAGACAAACGTTCAGAGCATTTAAAGATAGACAAACAGTTGTATGGGGAATATAAGGACGTTTCCTGAAAGTCATAGAGTTCTGACAGAAAGAGAGTGTGGTAGGTGAGTTCTGACAGATAACTCATGCTGCTTATATCTACCATCGCATTAAACTCATGACCATCTGTCGAATAGGGATAGAACTATCTTTCTGACAGTGAGAGAAAGAATAAGTATACAAATCTTTCAGATTTCAAAAGAACAATTTAAACGAGAGTAAAATTTAAATACAATATTTTTCCCGCTAAAACTATTTGAATTATGATAGCAGAGAAATAATCACAAGGACTAGAGAAGAGATTTTCATTCATAAGAGATCCCAAAGCAATAAGAAAAATCATGGAAGTAATCATATAATAACTTATTAGGTTCTGTAAGAAATGATATATACATAAAAAATTATCTAAGTGTGAGTTCAAAAGTTGATGTTTATATTTCGACTTACAAGAAGTCGGAGTCAAAGACAATAGATGCATACAGAACTTCGACTACATAGAAGTCGTAGTGAGACATTGATTGATAACAGACTTCGATTTCTTGAGAGTCGGAGTGATAGAGGTTTGTTCATCAATCGATGTCATACTTCGACTTCCAGGGAGTCGGAGTGCAAAGCAAACTAAAGCAATAGATACAAGACTTCGACTTTCGAGGAGTCGGAGTAAAGTCCGACTTCGACTGTTAAAGAGTCAGAGTAAAGGCCAGTTGATAAGCAATCGGTATCAAGACTTCGACTTTTCAAGAGTCGGAGTTCCGCTAGACTTCGACTTTTCCAAAAGTTGGAGTACGACCCATTTGTTCATCAATTGGTACAACACTTCGACTTTTCTAAAGTCGGAGTCTTCGACTTTTCTAAAGTCGGAGTCAGTATGGTATACAGTATACGCTGTGGACTTAGAGAAATTTCTTTACAAACGTGTGACAATGTTGATACTTTGATTTTGTGTGTGCATAAATTTTGGCTAAAATATTATTCATGTATACCTTTAATTTGTTACATTATAAAAATAAATTATAGTATAAATCAATAAATTGATTTAAGAGATATTAAAAGATTTTGTCATAGCAAAAACATAATGATTAAACATTTGAATTGCACAACAATATTTCTAAGGAAAGTTGCTCAACACCTTCTTCCTTACAGTCTCGGCCCGAACATCCTTAAGGTGATCAACCATGAGCCGCTTCACTTCAGAAGGCATCGACTTGTAACTCTACACATCATGGTACCTTGCTAGCCGCCCACCTGTAAGGTGCTTTTTCAGGCGAGAGACGCCACCTTCTTGTCTCGTATGGCCATAGTAATTGCACTTGTAATTGTGCCTACTACCTAACATGGTTCCATACTGCCACCCAATGTCCTCAATAGCCTTTCTTCGGTGCCATCTACGAAAAACAAATAGGCATTACTTTTGGATGTTTTTTTTTTTACGTTGGATTCACGTACAATCAATTTCTAACAACACGTTAAAAGTTGTAAGTTGCATTGCTATGAAATGCTCATAGGTTGCTATTTTTTATTTTTTTAAAAATAATTTCAGAAATTCAAAATTTGGGGAAAATCCCCAAATCCATATGAAAACAACGTACATGTAAGGGGAAAATGGTTGCAACTGAACATTAATCACTTGCAACATCATTTCCCATCAATATATTTCCCATACATCAACAAAAAAACCAAAACATGGAAGGAACATGGTGGGTTACCTTCAAAACAGTGAAATAGGTGAAGAGAAGGATGAAAATAGGGCCTTCAAGGCCTCCAAATACCTTCAAATCCACGTAGAAAGCCTCCTTAGGTTTCTTGGAGTGTAGATCTGAGGTTTTTTTGTGGGGAATGGGGGACAGAGGGGTGGCAAATGGGTTTCCGGCTTGAAACCCTGCGAATCGGGACTGCACAGTCCCATTTCTCAGGGTCTTGGCTGACACTTAAGGGTGTTGGCCGAATCGGATCGGATCGGATCCGAATCGGGCGAATCGAGCCCGATGCGTACGATTCGGCCGGTCTGCATGCGACCCGGGCGAATCAAGCGAATCATGGAGTGGGTTCGTCGTGATTCGCTTTGATTCGCCTGAATCGGGCCGATTTGCTCCGCATTGGCAAACCTTGGTTAGGACACGTGCTTGTTTTGGAAAATTTGTGGATAACATATTTGCCAAATTTGGCTTTGTTGAGACTGTCCGGGATTTTTCCTTCAAGATAGTTTGAGGCAATTGGCCAGGAGGGGGAAAGGATGTATCTGACCATCTGGTCTTATTGCTGAATGGAAAGCTTTGAGCCCAGTAAGCCTGCAAAAGGATATCTGGGTAGCCAATTTACAGCAGTATGGAATGTGAGGGACAATAGACTCCTCAGAAAGGAATTCAGACAATCGACTGTGATCATCAACAGCCACATATATTTGTTTCAGGAATGGTCTTCTGCAGATCCGGCAAACAGCATTCTGTCTCTATTCTGCTATGGAGACTTTATAAGTGGAAGAATTTCTTCCTGTAATTGTGGGGTAAGGATGTAGTAGGTTGGGGGCAGGATCTTTAGGGCTATATCACCAACTTGGTAGCTCATATTGTTTTTTTGTGTTAATGAACTTGTAGGTTTCAAGCTACATTACCACTCCCACCCCCCAACAAAAGAAAATTGTATCTTCTCCAAGTTTCCCAGCTGATTCATACTGCTTCTTATCCATTGGAGTTTGCTGGCTGGTTCACTAAACTCAATGGGACGCTATTGCATTCAGTGCCTCAACTTGAAGTTGCTCCCCCTTGCGAAGTACCCATATTTGTCAGACTTAGTTAAGAACTTGTAGGACTTGAGAAGAATGCTGCTGCATTGGGCTTGTGCCCAATAACGTCAACCTCCATAACTGCAGATTGAAGAATATAGATATTACCTTTGCTTCTCTTCTTTCCTCAGGAATATTCTTCTTAGCTTAGTTACTTCAACTGTCAGGACTGTTCCATAGCTTTTATGCTTGACTACTTCTGGTATAATCACGTTAGTGGCATGGGAGTGTCTGTATATGGCAGCAAGTTGAACCTCTTGAGACACCTTTCTTGATTATAGTAGTTCAGATGGTTGCAATATAACAAAGGTACTCCTATGGAAAGTCCTCAATCCTACTTTCTTTCCTTTTTCCTTTTCACTACATAATTGCATATAACCACAAGTGATAGTTTTCCAAGTTGCAACCCTTTGTAAGGAGTAGAGAAAGTCAACTCAAACCTTTCTCTGGAACAGTAGTAATAGAGGTGTCCTGTGTATAATTATTCTTCCTTGTAATGACTGAATGAATATGGAGATACCCTAACACCATCTTGAATCCCAATGTTGAGAGGTAGTGCTTAACAGCCTTTTCTAGAAGAATGTGATAAATCCAAAGATGTGTAACAAAATCTTTGCATACTTGCACAGTTGCACAACATCTCTGAATGAATTATTTTCATTAATGCAAAAATGTTCCTTGCTGGATGAATATGCCTTTGTGTCTGTCTGACCATTTTTCCTGCATTCTTTTGTTTTGCTGACGCTAAAAATTAATTTTATTATTGCGCTACATTTATTATTATTATTTTTAAATTTCTTAGCTGTTGAACAGCCTTGAAGCCCTTGGACTACAACACAATGTTTCCTTCAAGAAAGGGGCCTGTAGCATTCTCCACAGTTTTACAGGTTGCATAAAGGTGCAGTGCAAAACACATCATGGGGAAGAAAGAGGAGGATGCTTCAGCTAAAACTTCGAAGCCCTCTTCCACACAGGTCTGTTCACACAACTTTTATCTGAGTTGCAAAGCAGTGGTCTTGATGCTTCTCATAATGAAATGTTTAACTTTTTAATATGTAAGAACAGCCTCCTCCTACCAGTCCTGCAACAGTATTTCCTGATTGGGCATCCTTTCAGGTTATGAGAACTATCTCAAACTCTTTTCACTTGATATGCTGTCATTCAAATTTCCTCATTTGGTAGAATATTTTGCATTCACCTGTAGGCATATTATAATCCTGCTGGAACTGCTCCTGTACCTCCTGGATTTTATCCTCCTGTGGCATCCAGTCCTCAAGGGCATCCATATATGTGGGGTCCACAGGTATTTCTTTTTTTCAACAATCAGATCATGTCCTTTAGTCATTGGGTAGTTATATTGTGGGAGGAACCTTTGTATAGTCATCTGATGGATCATAAGGTGGTGAGAATCTTATGTTAATCATTTATCTATCAATTGTTGTTTGAGGGAGACTCACTCCTTTGCTCAGGGTCTGGGAGAGCATTTAATGTATTTTTTTCTGCAGCACATTATGCCTCCATATGGAACGCCGCCACCTCCATATGTTGCCATGTATCCAACAGGGGGGCTGTATCCTCATCCTACCATTCCACTGGTATTGTTTACCTAATACCTTGGATTTTTGTGTATTTTCCACTTAATTTGGATTTATTTCATCCGTCTAGACTCAAGTTATTAGACATATCTTTAGTTTAACCTGTTATATTTGGACTTTCTCAAAGATCTCATCCATGTAAACCTTATCCCATGAACCAACATTGGACTACCAATGCTCCCATGAATTTTAGGCTGTTGGCTGCCCTCGGCAGTCGAGCAATTTCTATTTGGCTAGAAAAAGGCAAGGTACCTAACTTTTCACTTTTTGGCATGTAGCATGTCAATAAGCTCTTCTGATTATTGCACATAAGGAAAAGGTTCAAGAGCTAGAAAAGAACGCAAAAATAAGGTGTGAAGCTGAAGCCGAAAGATCCTTGATGTCAATGTTCCTGATGGCATAAGGGATCATTATTTTTTATTTCTGGAACAAAGCCAAGGTCCTATCCAAGGCATAGTTTAATCAACATGGACCAACATGGCATAATGCATGGGATGATGATGATGTCAAATGTAACCACAAAGGTGGGTTATTGTGGGCAGCATTAGCCAATATTGTCCTTCTGATGTGACCTTTAGTTTCTGTACCGAAAACTGAAGACTCTCAGCCTTCTTTAGTCCCCATGCATGCAAATATGTCATAGTTGTGTATGATACTATGATGTGCTGTTAATTCCACCACTTGGAGTTGCTCATAGATTTATGACCTGCATTGTCCCTGGGATGCCTGTGGGACATCTGCAAATGCCTTAGTCTTCACAATACAAAGTCTGTTTGATACATTTTCAGTTGAATCTTCAATAGAATTTTGCTTCAAGTCCTGACTATGCATTTTGGTGATATAAAAAATTGTGGAAAGATTACATTGTTAAATTAAAACATTCCGAGGACTGCTCTGGAAAGTTTTCAAGTCTTTGGTAAAATGGGGGATTTTCCCCATGGGCTGATGCAGGAGGGACTCTGATTATATGTTTGTCAACCAAAAAAGAGAATTATGAATTCAATCTAGGAAGTCTCATTCAGCACCTTATAAATGAAATGGTTGCACTGTTTGATCACATTGTAGTTGATTGCAAAATAAAGTAATAGACTAAATTCACCCAGTCAGGGAGAATAAATGCATTTGGCAATGGGAGACTACTTCCATTGGCAAATATTTTAATATTTAGCAAGGTAGGAGCAAAAGAAGATGAAAAGACTCTGATAATCCATTTGAAAAAAATTAAATCTGCTCTTTTATTCATGTCTGAAGGATTCTTGTATATACACTATCCTGAAGTATGATGTACTCTGGCTTATGTTAGTGGTTAATTATTGAGAGATAAAATGTAACGCTACTTGAGGATTGTGCTTTTGGCATGTTTGATGTTTAGAAAGATAAGGGTAGTTTAGACATTTATTGTATGTTACATTTATTTTCTCCCTTTTATTGGCTATGACCTAGTTCGGTATGTGATGGGGGCATTTGTCTTATTGTAGTTAGGCGATTGCCCTACCTTTGTCTCACATACATGAAGGAAGTTATAGGTGGTCTAGAACTCTAGATATTCTTAGAACCGTAGGTATTCTTCCATCACCTGTGTTCCAACTCTTCTTCTTCGTGTTTTCTTCGGACCAGTGGGGTGTTTACATGGCATCAGAGGCAACGGCCTTTCGAGAAGAAGATTGAGATGCCTTGGTCAGTGCTCCATCCCTGTGCTAGGGTTTTCTTTTCATGCTGTTAGGGTTTTTCTTCGAGGGAAAGCCTTGTGCAAGCTCTCCTTAGCTATGCCTGGCTTTTCTTCCTCTCTCCAACCCTCTGCAGATTAGACTTCTCGTGCTTTCTCCACTTGGTGGCTTTTATTCCTCTATACTCTGCAATGAAATGGAATGGATGAAAGAAAGAGTAGGCACATCATGGAGACTACCCAGAATTCCTCTTTTAACATAAACTTCCAAAGACATTTTAGGCTAATGCTGTCCTTACAGTGGCTCGTTGTTAATCGTATGCCATCCAGAGTCCTTGTGTTCTGTATCCTGTGAGTCTCCTGTGCCCAAATCACCTGATCTTCCCTTTGACTCCTTTGGTGTTTGGGTGTTTGTTTTTAATTCATAGTTTCTGAACTTGATCCAAGTCTGTAAAGGCATCTTTCTTTTATACCCGTCATCCCAAAAATGGTACAAGTGTTTTGACCCCTGACTGGGAGAAAATATATCCAGAAAGTTCAATGATAGTCTTACTACTCCTTGGATCTCTTCTAGGGGAGCGTCCATCCTCTATCCCATGGTTTATTCCTTGTCATATGGCCATTCAAAGTGATATTACTCCTCCTCCTTTGCCATCTCTTTCAAAAAGGCCAAATCACATGTTTTATGCAGTGCAGGATCTACGCGAATCGGCCTGAATTGGACTGATTCGGGAGAATCGGTGCGCATCAGGAATTTTCTGATTCACCCCCCGATTCTGATCCTGCCAACCCTTTTTCCATGAGGGCATTTGGATCTTCATCTCCTTTCAATTTTAAGATTCAGGTGGAGGAAGAAATAGAAGGATGGAAGAAGAATGACACTTGATCTTGTTGATCAGGCATCCAGACAGAAGCTTGTAGGTTGTAAGTGGAAAGTGGATGGCACTCTAGACAAAGGCAAAATTAGTTGTTAAAGGATTTACTCTAGCCTATGGGATTGTTTATCAGGAAAATTGTCTTCATTAATGGTTATCTTTTCTCTTGCTGTCCATTTCTCCTTGGAATTGCACCAACTTGATGTAAAAAATGCCTTCCTTAATGGTAAGTCGATAGAGGAGGTTATTATGCAACCTTCACTGGGCCTTTCGGCTGGTGGGAAGGTATGCAGAAACATTCCCCAAGAGTGTGGTTTGATAGATTAATGACAGCCATGTTGAAAATGGGTTTAAACAAGGTAATGCAGATCACACCCTCTTTATAAAGGGGAAAGATGATTGTGGAACGTGGAAAGATTTCCTTTCTTTTTTAAAATTTTCGAAAGGCACAATGCGTACGCATGTGCGTCTCGTTTGTGGGCGTGCCAGACTGTTTACAATAAACAGACAAAGAAATTTTATTTATGAGGTGCGTTGGGTATAAACCTTGAGCCCTCGAATGTTTTATATTTTTTTCCGCGCGCGTCCATATTTTCAGGCGATTGGGGTGATCGTGTATTGGACCATTTCCCACCGACCGGAGTCGGTGTTTCATTTACATCGGGTAAAAACCCGAATACCTTCGATGCGATACATTTATTAAAAGACCTTTTGCCGAAATTTAAGGAAATTATACAAGTAAATTTCCAAAAATGCCCTCAAATATTTTATATTTATGGCATTTACATATGTGTCCTCAATGGGGTGTTTATGCCTCCATTGGGCGTTTATACAAACATGCCTTCACACGTGTTATTTTAAAACATGGAAGGACTTATTTACAAAATACCGGGTCTTATATATATTGACCTGCGGTGTCTTCTCCTTTCCACGTCACAAGGCACGGACGGAGCACGGAGGGGCCCGGCGCATGTGCACAAAGCTTGGAGAACGGTATTTCCCTTCTCCCCTTTAAACACAAACAAGAGTCTTCTTCCAAGCCTTTGAAGGAGAGATTTTTCTCACCTTGTATGCGATCCTCTTAACATGGCCCCTACCCCCCTTTTTATAGGGGTTTGGGGTGTTTGTTTCATTGTTTCTTTTGAACCCGTTTATCTCAGGTGTTCGAAGTTAGTAAACCCTGAGGCTATTCACGGGGATTTACGGTCATTTCTCGACCTCCCGGGGATTTCCAGTCATTTCTTGACCTCCCGGAGTTTTCGGCCATATAGGGACATGTACAAGGGTTCTTGTCGTTATCTTACAATCCCAAGACTTGGAGTGGCCTGCCGTAAGCTGGGCCCAGGAGAGCGCACGTCGTTTCATAGAAGCGGCGTGGGTCCCGCTCCACCGGGCCATGCAAACGGCATGAGCCAGACCTCTCGGTCATTTCTTGACTTTTTCGAGTAGTTCCGGGTATTTCTGTCATTGGTTGACTTTTACGGATACTCCTGCCATTTGTTGGCTTGCTTGGGCTTCTCCGCCATTTATTGACATTTTCTGAGAATACCCAATGTGTTCGGTTTTAAGTCACACCCAGGAGAGCGCACACTGTTTCATAGAAGTGACGTGGGTCCCGCTCCACCGGGTTGGACAAAAGGCACGAACCGCCATTTTTTTCGCCACAGACGTGTCTGCAATTTTTCTGGACAGCAGGACGTATCTGCAATTTTTCGGGACGGCAGGGTATTTCTGCAATTTTCCGGGGCAGCAGGGGATTCCTGCAAATTTCTGGACATTTCTGCAATTTTCTCCTTCACGGGGATATTTCTGTAATTTTCTGGGGCAACAGGGTATATGTGTACTTTTATGCACACATACACAAACTTCATGTCCCCAGGGGGCTTTGTGTAATTTTACACAAACTTAGGCCCACATGGGGGTGGCCCTATTTTGAAGGACAAACATTTTCCCCCTTCCAAAGGAGGGGGGCTTCATCTCCTAGCCCAAAGGGCCAGCCCAGTCGGTAGAAGTCTCTCTTTTTTTGAAGGCCTTGGCCCCCTATTTATAGGGGCTTGAGGGAAAACCCCCCCGCCGGCAGGGGTGCCGGGTCAGCTAGGGCCGGCGGGCCACCCGGTGGGGGTGGTGCGTGCACGCGGCACCGCGGCACCCGGCGGGGGTGTCCGTGCGCGTGGGGCGCCTGACGGGGGTGTTCGCGCGCGCGGGCCGCCCGGCGGCGGTGTCCCCGCGCGCGGGCCACTCGGCAGAAAAGGCCGCGCGCGCGTGGCACCCGGCGGGGGTGTCCGCATGCGCGGGCCACCCCGCAGAACACCCCGGCGGGGGTGGCCACGCTCCTGGCCGTGTTTTTTTGGAAGTTGGGGGTTTCCTTTTTGTTGTTTAATTTTCGGTGTCAATAAATGCCCTCCACAGGATGTATGCCGGAGTCGGTGACGAAGGCATATGTCCTGTGGCGATTTTCAAACTTTACCCCTGGTCTTAACAACTTGGCGGGGAATTGGGCTGAAAATCGCAACAACGCGCTTCTGCATTTGTGTAGTGTCATTAGCAACTTGGACAACGATTTGTTGTTGTAGTTTGGGCCGACGATCGAACTTGCTATGCTTCTCGCGCTGAGCCATTAGCTCCCATTGTTTGCATATTTTTTCAACTCAAAAGTTCCCACAAGAGGACCTAGGAGAGCGCGCATCACTTCAGAGAAGTAACATGGATCCGCTCCACCAGGTCAACTCTACGGGTGAGTTTCATCGAAGAGTCGCTCCATGGATTTGCTCAGAGCTGACTTTGACTTTCTTCATCTGAGTCTTGTCTTTTTGAGTTTACTCAGAGACCTGATTTCAACATCCTTCTTCCGAGGCTTGCCTTTCTGGCTTCGCTCGAGGACTTGATTTCGTCGGGGATTTGATCGGCGAGGCTTGTCTTTCTGACTTTGCCCAACGACTTAATTTGATATTTTCTCCTGAGACTTGTCTTTATGACTTTGCTTAAGATTGGGTTGGAGCCCTGCTGCTAAGTCTTGCTTTTCTGGCTTCGCTCAACAGCTTATCATTTGGTCGATGAGGCTTGTCTTGTTTCTTCTTGCTTTCTCGACCTGTGAGCTCGAGCAGCATTTCCTTCCCCCTTATGGGAGTTCACTTCATTTCATCATTTTTTTCAATTTTTTTTTTCACATTACCATCTCAAGCGCCCTTTCGGGTTTTCGCCGGAGATGGCCCCCTTTAGCTTTTTCCGGTGCGCCCTTTCTGGTTTTCATACCGAGGGGTTACCCATTTTTGCCTGAGGTGCCCTTTCGGGTTTTCACTTCAGCCAGGTTCAAGGCCTTTTTACTCTTGAACATTCCTTTTTGGGGAATGATCAAGTCCGCCAGGACATTTCTATTTTTTAGTCCCTTTTTTTTTGGGTCCAGGGCTGGACTCCGGGGCATTTGGTTATGGGGTTCATAATTTGGACTCAACCTACCATCGCGGTTTGCTGGCCGAGGGGATTTCGGTTAGCCTACCAGTTGGTTTGCTAGCTAAGGATTTGGTCTTGGCCTACCATTGCGGTTTGTCGGCCAAAGGGGGGCATAGATTGGTCTACCTTATGGGTTTGTTGACCAGGGAAGGGGCATAGCCTACCATTTTGGTTTGCTGGCTAAGGTTTTGACTCGGTCGACCATTGTGGTTTGTTGACCAAGGAAGGGTATAGCCTATCTTTTCGGTTTGCTGGCTAAGGGTTTAATCTGGCCTACTATTGTGGTTTATTGGCCGAGAGGGGCAAGTATATGGCTTAGCCTACCACGGAGGTTTGTTGGCCACAAAGGGCATGACTTGATCTATCATTTTGGTTTGTCGACCAACAGGAATGTGGCTCAGCCTACCGTTTCGTTTGCTGGCTGAGAAAGACATGACTTGATAAGTGATGATGATTTATTTTTTCATATTACCGACTCCCGCGCCCTTTCGGGTTTTCACGGAAGCCGGCCCCCTCTAGCTTTTTCCAACGTGCCCTTTCGGGTTTTCACGTTGAGGGGTTATCCATTTTTGCCTGAGGTGCCCTCGCGGGTTTTCTCCTCAGCCAGATTTTAGGCCTTTTTGCCCTTGGGCACTCCTTTTAGGAGGTGACCAAGTCTGCTGGGACATCTCTATTTTTAGTCCCTTTTTTCTTTTTTTTTTGAAGCTTGGGATCCGGAGCGGGGCTACGGAACCTTGGGCTATAGGATTTGCCATTTAGACTTAGCCTACCATTGTGGTTTGTTGGCCAAGGATAGTACAGCCTACCATTGAGGTTTACTGGCTGAAAGGGGCATGGCTTAGCCGACCTTATTGGTTTGTTGGCTAAGAAGAAAATGATTCGGCCGACCTTCGTGGTTTGTTGGCCAAAGAGGTATGGGTTAGCCTCTCATTTTGGTTTGCTGGCTAAAGTTTTGACTCGGTCGACTATTGTGGTTTGTTGACCGGGAAAGGGTTTAGCCTACCATTTTGGTTTGCTGGCTAAAGGTTTGACTCGGTCGACCATTGTGGTTTGCAGACCGGGAAAGGGTAAGCCTACCATTTTGGTTTGGTGGCTAAAGGTTTTGACTCGGTCGACCATTGTGGTTTGCTGACCGGGAAAGGGTTTAGCCTACCATTTTGGTTTGCTGGCTAAAGGTTTGACTCAGTCGACCATTGTGGTTTGCTGACCAAGGAGGGTTTAGCCTACCATTTTGGTTTGCTGGCTAAGGATTTGACTCGGTCGACCATTGTGGTTTGCTGATCGGGAAAGGGTTTAGCCTACCATTTTGGTTTGCTGGCTAAAGGTTTGGCTCGGTCGACCATTGTGGTTTGCTGACCAAGGAGGGTTTAGCCTACCATTTTGGTTTGCTAGCTAAGGATTTGACTCGGTCGACCATTGTGGTCTGCTGACCGGGAAAGGGTTTAGCCTACCATTTTGGTTTGCTGGCTAAAGGTTTGGCTTGGTCGACCATTGTGGTTTGCTGACCAAGGAGGGTGTGACGGTCTACCTTATTGGTTTGTCGACCAGGCGAAGCATAGCTCATAAAGGGGAGAATTATTTTGTTTGTTTTTGTTTGTTTTTTTTTTATCACATTACCAACCCCAGTGCCCTTTCAGGTTTTCACCAAGTCTGGCCCCCTCTGGCTTTTTCCAACGCACCCCTTCGGGTTTTCACGTTGAGGGGTTATCCATTTTTTGCATGAGGCGCCCTTTCGGGTTTTCACCTCAGCCAGATTTTAGGCTTTTTTGCCCTTGGCACTCCTTTTGGGGAGTGACAAAGTCTGCCGGGACATCTCTATTTTTAGTCCTCTTTTTTCTTTTCTTTTTTTTTTCTTCTTCTTTTTTTGACATGGGCGCATATGCCCAATTTTTAGCTCGGGTCGGACATGGGGCAATCAGAGGGCAGTTGCCCCCAAAATTCATGTTCTAGGGCATAATACATTTTCAGATGCCTGCCATTTAGCGGCGGGAAGGGGCGATCGCCAGTATGTGTCGCCAACATCTATACCCCGCCTTCAGAGACTCCAGTGACCACATATGGCCCGCGCCAGTTTGGCTGGAGTTTACCACTTGATTTACCTGCCATGACTTCCCTTTGTTTGACCATGACGAGGTCACCTTTCTTGAAGGCTCGAGGCCTGACTAGCTTATCATAAGCTCGAGTCATGCGGGCCTGGTAAGATTGGAGGTGATTGTAGGCTTCCAACCTTTTGTCTTCTAGGTCGGACAATTCCTCCAACCTTCTTTCAATTTCTTGTCGCTCCTCGGGCTGGAGACCAGTATAAACGGCTACCCTGTAGGATGACATTTCAACTTCAATGGGGAGCATGGCTTCGGCTCCGTACACCAAAGAGAAAGGGGAGCACCCCGTGGGGGTCTTATAGACCGTTCGGTACGCCCAGAGTGCTTCATGGATTTTCTCCCCCCAGTCGCGTTTGCGGTTGTCGACTATCTTGGCAAGCAATTTGCAGAGGGTCTTGTCGAAGGCTTCCGCCAGACCGTTGGCTTGAGGATTATAGACCGTTGATGTCCTCCAGTCTATATGGAATCTAGCCGCCAACGCATATATTGTCTTGTTTTTGAAGGGTGTACCGTTATCTGATACGATCCGGTGAGGGGTGCCAAACCTATAAATTAGGTGTTGCTTGACAAATTTGGCAACAGATACCCCGGTCACCTCCCGTAGGGGGATTGCTTCTGCCCACTGGGAGAAATAGTCGGTGGCCGCCAAGATGAATTTGTGGCTGCCGGAGGATGGTGGGAAAGGTCCCACGATGCCCATTCCCTATTCCGCAATGGGCCATGTGGGAGTAGTTGGATGCAACTCGTTCGGAGGCTTTCTTGGCACCGAACTGAAGACTTGGCATTGATGACATGCGCGGGCGTACTGTACGCAATCTGTGTACATAGTCAGCTAGAAGAAGCCTTTTAGCTTGATGTTGATCTTCATTTTGTCTCCCGCTTGATGGGCCTTGCACAGTCCAGAGTGGACTTCGTGCATGATGCCTTTGGCTTCTCTGAGGGAGAGACACCTTAGGAGGACGGACTTGTCTTTTTCATGGACAAGTTGGTACAATTGGTCGCCGACCATTTGATATGACATGGCCCGCGGCAGCAGTTGGACTCTTTCAGCCCGATTTGGGGGCAGCCAACCGTTCTTTATTTGGATGATCGGTTGGCGCCAGTCTTCTTCTTGGCTGGTTTCTTCTTCAAGAGTGTTGACCTGTATATTTTCCGGGTCGGAATTGTCCTCGAGGACGTTGGGCATCAGCCTCCTATGTCGGACGGTTATACCTAGTTCCCCTTCAGGGGGAAGCTTAAGAGCGGACGCCAATTTGGCTAGCGCATCGGCTTGAGAATTTTTGCTTCTGGGGACATGCCCAATTTCAAATAGATAGAATCTCTCACGGAGCTTCATTACTTTGGCATGATAGGGGATCAGTTCTTGTTTCCGAACATCGTAATCCCCTAACATTTGACGGATGACCAACTGCGAGTCTCCGTAGACTTTTATGCATTTGATGCCCATTTCGACGACCAGTTGAAGTCCCACGATCAGCGCTTCATATTCAGCTTGGTTGTTGGTCAACGGCTTCATAAGGGCACACGAATTGTGGAGGATTCCCCCTTGTGGAGTCACTAGGACGATGCCCGCTCCGGAGGTGAGAGTTGTGGTGCCGTCAATTTTGTTTGAGCACCTGGGAAGTGCCATCAAAGTAGAGCTCCTAATGTGGTAGCTCTATGGCAAGAGTATTTCTGCTTTCTTGAATAGGGGGCTCTTCTTGTTGACTCCCCTCCCCTTGAGGGGGCAAGAGCGTTTCTTCTTCGGGAAGTTTGAACTCGAGGGGAGAGCCTGCTGGAAGCGGATGTGCCATCAGAATGTCAGCCATGCCTTGCCCTTTGATTGCTTTTCTTGGGACGAAGGTGATATCGAACTCCATAAGGAGTAGGGTCCACTTCCCCATCCTCCCTGACAATATAGGTTGGGTGAGGAGTGCTTTTAGCGGGTCCATCCTCGAGATGAGGCTGACTTGATGGGCCAATAGATAATGCCGTAATTTCTTGACGGCAAATATCAGTGCCAGACACTTTCTTCACGGGGGAGTATCGGTGCTCCGGGCCCACCAACATTCTGCTGAGGTAGTATAACGACTGCTCTTTGCCTTCCTCATTTGTCTGTGCCAAGAGCGCTCCCAGCGACGTTTCCATGGCCGCAATATAGAGGATGAGCTGCTTTCCTTTCGTCGGGGTTCCCAATACGGGAGGGGTAAGGAGGTACTCTTTGATTTCCTCAAAGGTATCCTGGCACTCTTGGTCCTATATGAATGGGGCTCCTTTCTTCATCAATTTGCTGAAGGGAGCGCATCTGTCCGAGAGATTGGAGATGAAACGCCTTATATAGGCCAGCCTTCCTTGGAGTGATTTCAACTCCGTCAGGGTTTTTGGTGGCAGCAATTCTCTGATGGCCTTGATTTTGACGGGATCAATTTCTATCCCGCGGTATTTGACAACGAAGCCGAGGAATTTGCCACTCGAAACGCCGAAGGCGCACTTCATTGGGTTCATCTTTAGTTGGTGTTGGCGAAGTCTTTCGAAGACCTGGCGTAAATCACCCAGATGGTCTCCTCGCTTTTTGGTCTTGACGACCAAATCATCGACATAACACTCGACTGAGCTGTGGAGCATTTCGCCAAAAATCTTGGTCATGGCTCTTTGATAGGTGGCTCCAGCATTTTTCAAGCCGAAGGGCATTCTTTTGTAGTTGAAGATCCCTTTGGGGGACCTGAATGTAATATGGTTATTGTCTTTGGGAGCCATACGAATTTGATTGTAGTCAGACGACCCGTCCATGAAGGATAATGCTTCGTGCCCGGTGGTCATATCGACCATTGTTTCGGTGATCGGGACCGGGAAGTCATCCTTCGGGCATGCTTTGTTTAAGTCCCTGTAATCGATGCAGATCCGGACCTGGCCATTCTTCTTTTTCACCGACACTATATTGGTCAGCTAAGTCGGGTAGAGGCAAGGCTCGATGAAGTTGACTTCGAGCAATTTGTCCACCTCGGCATTTACTTTTAGCTCCAGCTCATGGCGCATACGTCTTTAGGCCTGTTTGACCGATTTTACTGTGGGGAGTATAGACAGCTCGTGTTCGGCCACAGAAGGATCCAAGCCTTGCATTTGTTTGTATGTCCACGTGAAATAGTCTTTGAACTCTAGCAAGAGTTGTTGATATGACTGTCTCTCCTCTTCATTGAGGAGGGCGCTGATAAAGATTGGTCTGGGTTCTTCTGGTCCCCCGAGGTTGAGCTCGACAAGTTCGTCCACGGTAGCTTGCCCGCCATCTTCAAGTTCGCGGGGCGCCGCCTGTAAGTCGATGAAATCCTTTTCTTCATTGGAGTCGGCGACGTGGACGTCATAGTATTTGAAGCCCTCCTTGGCAACCGGCCAAAATTGTCGTTCCTCGTTTTGAGGTGCTTCTTGGCGTGGTGCCTCATTGCGAGGACGGGCATGACTTCTACTTCCTACGGCTTTATTATGGAGGCAGGAGGTTGTCCGCCGGCATGGCAGTGATCGGACGAGGGGACGAGCCCAACGGTATTTACCGCGTAATAGGCCTCGAAGTCCTCCCCTCGATCATAACCCAACCCCCTTGTGTCTTTTGTACAATTGGGGGGTTTCCCTCGGAGTTGCTTTGGGTACTACAACTGGTGGAAGTAGTTCCGCCGAGAGGGATCTTGCATTTGCACGATCTTCTGCTTCTGGCACAATTTCTTGATGCGCCCGGACATATCGTCAATTTCTTGATCGGGTTCAAGGGCGACTTGAGTTATTTCACTCTAGCCGAAGTCGTCTTTGAGGGGCCTATATGGAAGTGGGTCCCCCTTGTAGAAGATGATTGGCTTCGGCGTCTCGCCTTTCTCGAGACTTTCCCTTCTGTAGTGGGTGACAATGAACGCCTTTAGTCGTTCCACCCTGTGCTCCTCCCTATGGAAGGGCAGCTGCATGTATGCCGGAGGCAAGGAGATGCTCTAGTTGATTGCCTCGCTGATGGCGTTTGCTTCATAGTTGATTTCCCATCTTTCCGGGTAGCTGGGCCCTGGCTCGGTGGACTCGACGAGGCGACCAAGTCGGTGGATTTCTAGAAGATCTTTGTTGACAGTGAAAAGCTCTTCCTCATCCTCGCCTGGTTTTCCTTGACTCGCACTGGCATTTTGCTTTCCTTTGCCTTTGGGTGCGGTCGACGACTCGCCGAGGGGCTCGCCGAAGTATAGCTGGGCGTTCGCCAAGTTGCATTCATTTGGGCGGAAAGGGGCCCGGTCGGCGAAGACTGTATATTGCTCTCCCTCCTTGACATATTTTATGCATTGGTGGAGAGTTGAGGGGATGACCCGATTTTCATGCAGCCAGGGTCTCCCCAGGAGAGCCTTGTAGGACGTGTTTGCATTGATGATGTAGAACACGACCTTAGTGGTGAAGTCGTCCATGACCAGCTGCACTTCCACCTTTCCCAAGGCACTTCCGGAGTTCTGATTGAACCCGGCAATTCTGACATTATTCACCTTTTGCAAGTAGGGCATGAGATATAAAGACTTGAAAGTCTGAGGGGCATGATATTGACAGATGCCCCAGGGTCAACCAGAATCCGGTTGAGTTCGTGCCCATTGACCTTTCCTTGCATGTACAGAGGGCGGTTGTGGTATAGCGAAGGCAGCAACATGTCTTTGTCAGAGAATGTCACCTCCGCTGCTAGTGTCTCCAGGGCTTGAGTTTGGAGTTCGGTCACATGAGTTTCATAAACCTCGGGCTCTTACAATATTTTGATGAGAGCCGCTCTTAACTCCTTGCTCCAGGCGATGGCGTCCCATATGGTGATGTGGGCCGGAAACCGCTTCATGTGTTGTATGATTTTGCGGTCAGCCCGAGCACGAACTTGGTCCAATGGTAGGACCATGTCTGCCAAAGATTCTAGCGGCTACCCAGACTTGTCGCTCCGCCTTGCCCCTGGCTGTTCATCTGGTCTTTCCTTAAATAAAGGGGCCAAGAGACCCTCATCTGGGGCGGAAATTTCATCTTTGTCCTTTCTGGGTGGAGCGGGCCGGTCGGCTTGCTCGACAGCCCTTATGCAGGGAAGCTCGCTTGTGATTTCCTCCTGCTCTTCTTCTTCTTCGTCATCAGAGGGGTTGAAGACGAAGGAATTCACCCGTACCTCTATTTTGGGGACAGGTTGGGGCTTTTCGCTCCGGAGGACTATGAGTTTGTCGAGGCTGGGCGAGCTTGGCTTCTCGCCGGGGGATAGGGTAGACTTCTTTCTTCGTCCACGACCCTTTCCTCTACCTCGGTTGCAATGTTGATATGTCGCCACGGTGGTTTTGTCGGCCGGTGGCTGCAAGCTTGCCGGCGGCGGAATTGACACCATGTTGCAAGAGAAGTCCTTCAGCATTTCTTCCAACTTCTCGACGGTGATTTCATCCTCCTTATAGAAGATGGCCAATTCCTCCGGTAGCGGCAGCTTCTCACCTTCTTGCGCCCGTTGGAGCATTTGATGGAGCCAGCTTTTGAGCCTTATTTTGCGCTCCATTTCTTCCCAAGGGATGTATTTGTCCAAAGTTACCCCCCTGGTGGGCTCAGAGGGGACATATTCCTCTAGCTCATCGATGAACTTCTGCAATTTCTGGAGCGGAGTCAGCTCCAGTGGGGCCATCATTGCCGCCGCTTGTCCAGCTTGCTTCTTCAGGCGTCTTTTCATATTCTTTTGCTTATTCTTCTCTTGCTTCTTTGCTTGCGCCATTTTGAGTGGCGACAGCTCCTTTGCTTGTTCAGCTGATCGAGAGATATTCTCTCGGCCGGGACGGCTATGCGAGCCTCCCCTTTTAGGGAACGTCAGTGGGAAGCGCATCCTTGGGGCCACCGTGGTCCAGCTGGCTTTATCCGATTGATGTTGGAAGGTGGAGTTGATTGCCTGCTCGATTATCTCGTGCGGCAATTCTTGGAATTCGGCCATATAGGGGCCTGGCTCTTGGACAGCTGGCTCAATCAGTAGCTTTTTGCCTCTGCGGTCCCCATCTCGCCGCATGGGACACTGTGAGGACTCTGGCTGGGTCCCGGTCCCGCTGCTTTGCTTGGAGGCGGGTTGAGAACGTCCATGTCGGACGCGGCCCTCGTAGTTGTACACCGAGGCAGGCTCCTCTTTTAGAAATAGGTCTTTGGGGTGCTGCCCTAAGCTTCTACCTCCTGAAGTTTGCTCATGAGGAGGCGCGACTTGATGTCGTCGAGACCCTTTCTTCTGCCGAGGAGGTTGTTGCGGAACTTCTTCTGCCGGACCTTCAATGTCGGCTGGAGACCGCGTCGGCGGTATGAGCCACCCCTGTTCATCAACTTCAGGGGCCTTGAGATTCGCAAAGTACATATAGTCACTTTGCTCGAACTCTCGCTGAGCTGCTTCCCTGGCTTTTTTCAAGACCGTGGAATTACCTTCCGAGTCGATCTTGCATCTTTGTGTGAGGGCTTCGATCCAATCTCGGACAACTGGACATCTGTCCGTGGGATGCAGCAGCATGGCATGGTACCGACAATACATGGGGTGGTTTATCTCCTCCTCAGTGTATGTCGGTGGCGACTCATGCGCCATTACACAGCCTCGTTGCAGGAGCTTTTCGAAAATCTTCCCGATACTTTCAGTTGCAAAGCGATTCTGGTGGGAGATTCGCCACCTTGGATACCATAGGGTGGGGGCTCCGCTGGAGGAGCCAGGTTCCATCATTTCCGACTCCGGGAATATAAACGCCGCCGATGTATTGACTTCAGGCGGGTGGATGAGGTTGACTGTATACGTGACAATGTCAACTGAGTGGTCCGCCCATTCACGAACATGAGGTTGCGGCGGATCGACGCGGGCGTTGCCCAGGTTGATGACCCCTTGGTTGATCCAGGCTTCAACCTTGTCCTTGAAGACGTGGCAGTCCTCCAGATCATGTCCCACGACTTGATGATATATGCAATAGTTCGGCGGGATGCTTGTCGGCGGTTGGTAGCCTAACAGCCCTGCTCGTAAGTAGGTACGGTAGAGTGCCAGTGTCCGATGGCGCGGGAAAGAATATAGTCTCTCAGCGGCTTCATCACCGGATGGGCTTGAAGATTCTTCCGAAAGCCATCCCCCGCACGGGGGGCGAATCGGAGGCGCAAACGTGGTTGCGGCCACCGGGAGTCCTTGCTGGAGGGCGGTCAGGCACCCGTCCATGTTCCTCAAGTATATTAGCGCTTGGCGCTGGCCATGCCGCAGCGATTGAACCTGCCTTTCGAGGTTTTGCACTGCTTCTGACAACGATCTTTGTCCGAGGGTCGAGAAATAATGACTCTCGTGCCCGCTTGTGGACTGGGAGTCCCGTAGATTTGCCTCGGGGTCCTCCGGATCGGGGATCGGCACATTGGCATGGATCACATTGGCCGATTGCTTTGGCTGCTCCTAGGCATGAGGTTGTGGAGGATCAACCATGTTGTCTTGCATCGTAATGAGGCGACTCTGGATCAGCTTCTGCACTTCATTTTGAAGACATAGCAATTTTCAATAGAGTGCCCCAGCATGCGATAATAGAGGCAATAGTTTGGCTCATTCACCCTATCCACTTCGCCTGGTCTTTTCAGCCCTGGAAGTGTGATCAAGTCATTCTCCCGGCAAAGCTTGAAGAGCTTTCTTGTATGCTCCTTTTTGAAGGAGTAAGGCGTGCTCATGCGCTCGGGCAATGATGTTGGAGGCGGCCTTCCCTCCGCCTTCTTGCTTGGAGCGCCGGCGACCACGACTTTTGTCGGAGGTGCGCTCCTTATTTGGCTTGTTTCTGGAGGGAGCATGCACCGGGTTGTCGGCGAAGAACATTTCGATCTCCGCCACGACCGAGTTGAGCTAGTCGAAGCCTTTGATATTTGTGCCCAGCAGCTTTTCACTTACTTCAGCCGCCAGGCCCCGCCGACTGATGGTTATGGCATCTTCTTGTGTCGGGAGATTGTTTCACCTCATGCTGAAGTCACGCCACCGCTTGATGAAGTCGAGTGCCGTTTCTCCTTTCCTCTGCTTGAGGGAGCATAGCTCTGCTAGCGACACCTTTCTCTCGGCCGTCTGAAAGCGGTCGATGAATTTCTTCTGGAGGTCGGCCCAATCGACAATGGAGTTGGGCCTCAGCCTCGAATACCACTAGAAGGCGGTACCCGTCAAGGACGTTGCGAAGTAACGGAGGAGATAGGATCCATCGAATGCCAACTCTCCCATAGCCGTTATGTAATATGCCAGGTGCTCATTTGGCGAGCCCTGCCCATTAAACTTCTGCAACTTTGGCGCCTTGGGGCAATCTGATGGCAGCTTCTTGAATTGGTGGTGGACGGGGTATGGCACACTGTATAGATCCACAGTGGCAGTCCCCTTGCCTCCCTGGGCGAACTGGTTGTCCATGATCTTTTCGATCATCCGTCTCTGGGCCACGATATCTTCAGCTGCGGAGGCTTGGGAGTTTATGGCCCTGCACGACTGTTGGGCCGGATCAACGGTATAATCGTTGGCCGCGGCTGCTTGCAGGTTGACATCGGGTAGATCGCCTTGTTGATGTCTTCTCCGAGCATTTTGGTTAGCCATCGGCACCTGGCGGCGCGGAGTATTTGCCCCTGCCTGCTGCCCCCTCTCCATCATGAGGTTGGCCATTTCAGCCTGCCAGCGCTGTATGATTTCGTATTTGGCATCATCTGTCATCGTCTGAAAAGCAGCTCTGGTTGGCGGCAGGAGGAATACTTCAGGTCGTCCTTCATCAACCAGGGGTCGTTGATCCCCGGGATGGAGGCTTGCGACCTCATCTTCTTCTCCTCCTTTAAGGTCTTCCTGGATTTGGCCCGGGAGTGACCTTTGATCATGTTCAAGTGGCGGCTCGATGACTTGCCCCTGGTTCGAGGGTCCAGCCTGGCCGCCTTGCTGCCCTTGAGGGGGTCTTCTGGCAGTATTTCGGGTATACCAGACGATAGCTTCACCTCCTCGGCCGGGTTCATCTACCCTGACCACGTCGGCGGGGACGCCGGATGGCTCGACCATGTCCCTTCCGGAAGCGTAGCAGGTGAAGATCTTCATTCCTCCACCTTCTTCCGGAGTTCACAGCACTCTTCGCTTCTTGGCCTTTTGCGCGCCTGGGCGGAGTGCTGCCCCCAGCCTGTTGAAGATCGAGTTGCTCAATCTTTCGAAGACCGAGACTCGAGGTGCGGAAGCTTCGGTGCCGCTCGCATCTCTCCCTGGAGCAGGTTCTGCTTGGGTGGAGACGAAGTTGGGCTTCCGATAAACGCCCCTCCTTTTCTGTCCGCGAGGACGAGGAGGTTCGGGGTTCCGAGCTTTTTCTTGCTCGGAGGTTGATTTCTTCAGGTCTTCAGCGGGTGCCCGCTCTGCCCTACTTGATTTGGCGGGCCTCTTGCTTGGTGACCCACATCTGCCTTATTTTACGAGGCTGCTGAGGTGCTGGGCTGGACACCTGCCCCAATCGGGCTCCTTTTGGGGAGTCCTGCTTATCTTGCCACATCCCCTAGAGGGGAGCGAATTTGTTGGAGGTTGCCATAGTGGGGACGCTTCTGTCCCACGGCATGATCGGCTCGCCTCCATCGAGCCTGATGCGTACGTCTCCGATGAGCACGGTCTTGCCGGAGTTGGAGACGATTGCTCGGGGCTTGCTGCCCCTGCGTCCCTGGCACTGTCCCCGTTTTCTAGGGACTGCGACGCAAAAGATGGTGTTAACCGAGAAGACTCGGTCTTGATTTGGGCGGGGCTTGATGCCCCTGACTGCTGTGGCTTTTGGCGCCGCCGTTGGGATTGCTTGGACGGCGGGGACCACCTCTAGGAAGTAGGGGGATCCCACCATGGCAGAGAAGTCACAAAACACCAGCAGAGTGGTGAGGTAGCCACATTTGGCGTGGCTCGCGACGACGAGCGGGCCATATGTGACCGCTGCCATTGAGTTGATTTGAGGAGGTTGCAGGTGAAGGCGGGCTTTTCTTGCCGGCTTCCGCTCCTTTGGTACCTGCATTGTGGATGTTAGTCATCTTATATCTTATATCGGCATAAGGTCTTTTTACGTATGCATGGAAGGCAGGAACAGTCCCACCGGGCGTGCCAGACTGTGGAACGCAGAAAGATTTCCTTCTTTTTTAAAATTTTCGAAAGGCACAATGCGTACGCATGTGCGTCTCGTGCGTGGGCGTGCCAGACTGTTACAATAAACAGACAAAGAAATTTTATTTATGAGGTGCGTTGGGTATAAACCCTGAGCCCTCGAATGTTTTATATTTTTTTTCCGCGTGCGTCCATATTTTCAGGCGATTGGGGTGATCGTGTACTGGACCATTCCCTACCGACTGGAGTCGGTGTTTCATTTACATCGGGTAAAAACCCGAATACCTTCGATGCTATACGTTTATTAAAAGACCTTTTGCCGAAATTAAGGAAATTAGACGACAAGTAAATTTTCACAAATGCCCTCAAATATTTTATATTTATGGCATTTACATATGTGTCCTCAATGGGGTGTTTATGCCTCTATTGGGCGTTTATACAAACATGCCTTCACACGTGTTATTTTAAAACACGGAAGAACTTATTTACAAAATACCGGGTCTTATATATATTGACCTGTAGTGTCTTCTCCTTTCCACGTCACAAGGCACGAACGGAGCACGGAGGGGCCCGACGCACGTGCACAAAGCTTGGAGAACGGTATTTCCCTTCACCCCTTTAAACACAAACAAGAGTCTTCTTCCAGCCTTTGAAGGAGAGATTTTTCTCACCTTGGATGCGATCCTCTTAACATGGCCCCTACCCCCTTTTTATAGGGTTTGGGGTGTTTGTTTCATTGTTTCTTTTGAACCCGTTTATCTCAGGTGTTCGAAGTTAGTAAACCCCGAGGCTATTCACGGGGATTTACGGTCATTTCTCGACCTCCCAGGGATTTCCAGTCGTTTCTTGTCCTCCCAGAGCTTTCGGCCATATAGGGACATGTACAAGGGTTCTTGCTGTTATCTGACAATCCCAAGACTTGGAGCGGCCTGCCGTAAGCCGGGCCCAGGAGAGCGCACGTCGTTTCATAGAAGCGGCGTGGGTCCCGCTCCATCGGGCCATGCAAACGGCATGAGCCAGACCTCTCGGTCATTTCTTGACTTTTCCGAGTAGTTCCGGGTATTTCCGTCATTGGTTGACTTTTCCGGATACTCCTGCCATTTGTTGGCTTGCTTGGGCTTCTCCGCCATTTGTTGACATTTTCTGAGAATACCCAATGTGTTCGGCTTTAAGTCACATCCAGGAGAGCGCACGCCGCTTCATTGAAGTGACATGGGTCCTGCTCCACCAGGTTGGACAAAAGGCACGAACCGCCATTTTTTTCGCCACAGGGACGTGTCTGCAATTTTTTTGGACAGCAGGACGTATCTGCAATTTTTCGGGACGACATGGTATTTCTGCAATTTTTCGGGGCAGCAGGGGTATTCTTGCAAATTTTTGGACATTTCTGCAATTTTCTCCTTCACGGAGATATTTCTGTAATTTTCTGGGGCAACAGGGTATATGTGTACTTTTATGCACACATACACAAACTTCATTTCCCCAGGGGGCGTTGTGTAATTTTACACAAACTGTGGCCCACATGGGTGGGGGGGCCCTATTTTGAAGGACAAACATTTTCCCCCTCCCAAAGGAGGGGGGACTTCATCTCCCAGCCCAAAGGGCCAGCCCAACCGGCATAAGTCTCTCCAGAAGTCTCTTATTTTGAACACCTTGGCCCCCTATTTATAGGGGCTTGAGGGCAAACCCCCCCCCGCCGGCAGGGGTGCTGGGTCAGCCAGGGCCGGCGGGCCAACCGGCGGGGGTGGCGCGAGCACGCGACACCCGGAGGGGGTGGTCGCGCGCGTGGGGCGCCCGGCGTGGGGTGTCCGTGCGCGCAAGCCACCCGGCGGGGGTGTCCGCCCGCGCGGGCCACCCGCAGAACACCCGGCGGGGGTGGCCACATGCCTGGCCGTGTTTTTTTGGAAGTTGGGGGTTTCCTTTTTGTTGTTTAATTTTCGGTGTCAACAATGATCAAGTTGTTATTCTCCTTGTTTATGTAGATGATATGATTGTTACTATTGATAAAGTTGCTAGAGATTAAAATTCTGAGAGAAAAGCTAGAAGAGGGTTTGAAATTAAATATGTTGGTTTCCTGAAATATTTTTTTTAGGGATTAAAGTGGCGAGGTCTCAGGTAACATTCACATATCCCCGAGAAAGTATGCCTTAGACCTTGAAAGAAACTTTGGGTAGCAGGCATGTACACATTCCCATTGCAATGAATCATAAATTCAGTGAACAGGATGGCATTGCTTTCGCAAAGTCTGAAAAAGGAGATATTAGATTGTGGGTAAATTTATGTACCTGTCTTGATGAGATACATAAAGACATGGTCAGGCAAGGGTTTATTGTTTAACAAGAAAGGCCATGTGAGTATATAGATAGTTTTACTGATGTAGATCTGAAGATGACTACAGATCTACCTCTGGGTATTATAGCTACTTAGGAGTTAGGAGGAACTCTTCACCCAGAGAATCAAAGAACATACTGTTTATGCAATGTCCAGTGCAGAGGCAGAGTGCAAACTATGGCAGAAGCTGCTGCAGAACTATTGTGGCTGAAGGTTTTGTTAAAAGAATCGTGTGAAAGTGCTGCTGCCAGAGAAACTCTATTGCGACAACATGGCCACTATTAACATAGCAATAATCCTGTTCAACATGATCGGACCAGGGTTGGCCGGATCGGAATTGGGGGGCGAATCAGGAAATCCTTGATTCACCCCGATTCGCTCGAATTGGTCTGATTCGGACCGATTCGCATGGGAACTGATATTATACTATATATTACATATGAATACATATCATATGATATATATATATCATATTTCACTTACATATATATTGATTAGATACATTTAGTAATATATAACATATTTGTAATATATATATATATTGCAAACATGATATATATTTGATTGCATACATATATGAATATATATAAAAAATAATTATAGGTCCCTGTCAGAGGGAGGACTTACCTGCAGGCCTCTATTAGAAATGCCTGCACAAAAAAGTCCAGTAGTTCTTAGGGATGTTAATTTCTAGTCCCTATTTTATTGGGATATGTGATAATAGTTAGAGACTAACATTTTCTATTCTGACTGTGGGCATGGTTATTTTAAAGCCTTTTAACTATTACTTTAATGCCTTTTAAGTTACACTTTAAATCATATCAACAGTTACTTTAAATCCCAATTTTCTCTTCTTCTTTAACATGTTTCTTCTTCTACTTTCATTGATTTCTTCGCCTACTTTAACAGACAACAACTATGACTTAACAGACTATAATTACTGCTTTAAACACACTGCCACTACTATAACAGACTAGACATAACTGATTTCCTCTTCTTTTTTAATAGGTTTCTCTTTCTTTAAGGTTTGCTCTTCTATTTAACTGGTTTGCTCTTCTACTTTAACTGGTTTCCTCTCTTACCTTAAAACAAATTAGATTTTAAGTCATACCAACAGTGACTTTAAGTCTCACATTTTATCTCACAATCACACATACTTTAACAACTTTGAACTCTTACTTTAACACCTTCGAACATTACTTTAACATCTTCAAACTTAGACTTCAATTTATGTCATCAGTTACTTTAACTCCCACACACTTTAACTCAGTTATCACACATACTTTAACAACTCCAAACTCTTACTTTATCGTCTTAGAACATAGACTTTAAGTCATGTTAACAGTGAAGTCCCACACATTTTAATTAACCGTCACACATACTTTAACGTCTTCGAACTCTTACTTTAACACCTTCAAACTTAGACTTTAAGTATGCCAACAATTACACTTTAAATCATATCAACAGTTACTTTAAATCCCACATGCTTTAACTCATTGTCGCACATGCTTAACAACTTTGAACTCTTACTTTAACCGTTTAACGTCTTAGAACTTGACTTTAAGTGCTCTTAAAGTAGGAACACAGTGGTCATACATATCTGATGGCACAAAAATAGATGGAAGGGTAAAACGGGAAAAAAAGAAGAAGACATAAACTATCTTTTCAGGGATTGATTGATAAAGTCTACCAAAAGAAGGGATTGTTTGGGGCACTTTTTTTGACAGGGACCAGAAAATAAGTCCCCACCTCTGACAGGGATCTATAATTAATTTACCCTAATATATATCATATTTGTAATATATATATATATATTACAAATATGATATAATATTATATATATGTATGTCATATAATATATATATATATAAAGGGAATCAGGTGAATCAAGATGCATCAGGAATCGGTCTTCCCCTGATACGCTCCGATTCGCCCGAATCGAACAGATTCAATCTGATTCAGCAAACCATGGATCGGACCACACATATTGATGTATACTTCATCTAAGAGAAGTTAGATGTTAGATGATTGTGTCTTCTATATGTTCAATCTATGGATCAACTCGTTGATGTTTTAACAAAGGACATAGCTATAGAAGATTTCAACATAACTTTAGGCAACTGGGATAAAAATATCTATTCTCAGCTTGAGGGGGAGAGTTGAGAAAGATGAGGGTAGTTTAATCATTTATTTTATGTTTCATTTTATCTTCTCTTTCTTTTATTGGCTGGGCTTTGGTTAGGCATATCACAAGGGTATTTATGTCTTATTGCAGTTGAGCCGTTGCCCTATCCTTGATTAACAATTATAAAGTGAGTTATAGGTGATCTAAAGTAGATAGATCATCTCTCGGAAAATCAGGTATTCTTCCATTGATGGTTTTCCGTCTCTTCTTCTCCATGTTTTCTTGATCTGGGGACAAACTTAGGAGGCAACTACAAGTACTTTATACCACATCTGGGTTAATAACCCTGTACATGTTTAATAAATTTTTGTCAGTTGGCCATCTTCTGGATAAGGTAGAATAAATAACTTGTGTTCTTTTTTATCCCAACTATTAATCTTGGAGCATTCTATATCTTAAACTATGAAATAATGTGGGACACGATAGGAACCAAGTGTGAGAAACATGTTTGACTGGTAAATCCACTGTCTAGTCTTTTGAGTTATGAATGATAAAGGAAAGGCTCTAAGTAAGGGTTGTTTTCAGGTGTTGCAGAAGCAAATCCAACAGTTGCAATGTGATGTACACATGGGGAGCTAGGAACTTTGAAAATCCCAAATAAGATTTTTAAAAACCTAATTAGAACTAGTTAATGGTTTGGGCTTAAGATTTTTCTTTCCTCCTCCTTTGTGGATGTAAAATTGTGATGTAGCCATAAAAATGATGATAACCTTTTCCCTCCTAGGAATGGTTATGGGAGTCCAATCCAGTTACCAAGAAGTGTAGACTGTAGGTATCTTCCAATGTGCTTTCATCTCTTTCATCTGTGTTCAGTGGTCTTCTGTTCTCATTATCTCCCGTCTATACAGAAGATTTCTATAAATCTTCTCTCTTTTGGCTGTTAACCTCCATCTATTTATCCCTGTTTCATCTCTTACCACCATCATCTTCTTGCCAAGTTGCCGACACAGTCTGTACCTCTCAGCCCAGCCACTATCTGATCATCTCCTCTTCTCTTCCCATTGCATCCTTTATGGCCACAGCTACAACTGGGCTCTCCTATGTTTCTATAAGTCATATCATTGGATATCCACACTGTAAACAAAGGAAATAAAGTGCAAGAAAAAAGAGGAGAAGAAGCTGAAGTTGATTGTAGCCCTAGGCAGCTGCATGGCTGCTGGCTGTCAGCAATGGCCATCTTACTGCCAATGAACACAATTTTCCTTTTACTGTTATATTATTCTCCCTTTTCCAGTTTCCTTTATACTTGATAGACAAAGAATGAGAAAAGCCAGTTGATGCCAGCTATTTCCCCATCCATAACAAATGAGCTTGAAACTTAACAAGTGAAAGCCCTATTTGCCAGGATCTATGGCCATGAAAACTTAGTTATTCAAATTTCAAAGTTCAACCAGTCTTAAATACCGACCTCAATAACAGAGGTAACTTCTTCTTCGCACAATCCAGGATGGATCAGATTTCTGGATTCAGCTTTTTGACCAGATTTGAGTCTTTGGAACTTTTAGGGTTCAGGATATCTGCACCCCCGCACAGGTTCTAACATTTGGGACCATGGAATGCAGGATTGGGATCGGCCGATTCTGTATAAAATCTGCCTAGGCCAATCCCCTGGATCGTTAAATTCTGGCTGAATAAGCCGGAATCGGGCCGAATTGGGCCGGATTGGCCGATCCCAGCCCGATTCTGCTACCCAAAATTTTTTATTATATACATTAAATAATACATGTATTAAACCATCATTTCACATATATAAACTAATACATATGTATATATACACACAAATTAATGTCTAATATGATTATGTACATTAATTTACATATTTATGTATATAACTAAGTACACAAAGGCATATAGACATATATATGACATACATACATATACATATATGGTGAATGCTACAGTATGGGCCTTTGGTACAGCCCCACTGTACTGCACGGAGCCCTGGGATTGAAATACGAGGGTTCCACACACACCTGAATTTGCTGCACGTGAAACGGGTGGGTTTTGATTTTTTTTTTTCCTCCGTTGGATCTACGGCCGGGCCATACTGTAGCACCACTCTCTATATATATTTATACACATTCAAATATATTTCTGTGTGTGTATATATATATATCTATTATGTATATGTATATATTCATTGTCATATATATATGCATTAACTATATATTATGTGCATATTGTTATTATATTAACATTAAGAGATTTTTGGAAATAAATCATTGTTAGAAGTGAATTGCAAAAAAACCATTCCTCGAAATGCATTAGTAGGCATACCTGTCTAAAATCAGATAGTGCAAATATGCCATTACAATGGCCACACGATGGCATATTGCAAAGTAATTTAGTGCAGACTATTTGATTTTAGACAAGGATATGCCTACTAATACATTTTGAAGAACGGTTTTTTGCAAATTCATTTCTAACACTGGTTTATTTGTAAAAATCTCTAACATTAATATATGATTATACATACATTAACACACACATATATGTATATGTGTAAAGTGTTCATCAATATGATATATATGTATAAAGTGCTCGATATTCCAACACTATTCACAATCATTAGATTGTGATATATGTATAACGTATACATTTATAAGGATATACATATTAATTATGTTTATACATTAATATGATCATGGTTTGGCATAGCGAATCGAATCGGCCTGATTCGGCCGAATCGGAGCAGATCGGGGGAAACATTATTTGCGATTCGCCTGATTTGGTTTGATTCGCATGTATTCAAGAAGGAGAATTGATGCGGGACGACAGACACACGTGTTCTCAAATTAATCCAAACGCCAAATCAGCAATGAACATCATATGATAAGGTTTTCCACATGCTTTTCCACATGTTTAACAAGAAGGAGAGCACATAAAATAACAAGAAACTAGTAGAACGAGTCGTCCCTCGCAGCAAAGAAACGTATGGATTGATGGTAGTGAGAACTACCGATAGTCTAGGACAGTAGCTAAACGTTCAAATCACATAACTTGATAGCACAGGAGGATTCTCACTTCACACAATCAGCAACGATTTTAAAGTTTTTAAAAAGGCTAGTTTTCCTATTTACACATGCATGGGAACAAATACGCTCATATACCAACCAACAAGTATGGAAAGAACCTATAGCGACTTACCGACCCGTTGAAGAACGGGGGTTCGTACCGGGGGCGGGGATAGGCGACGCGGACTGGCGGCTGCTGCTGCTGGCTTCTGGTTCTCCCAACGATAGTCCCACAAGTGTAGCGATCACCGGATCCACGAGACGTGTACGAGGTGGCGAGACGGCTGGCCTTCGTGGGTGCTGGCAAGGAGGTGTCCTCGGATGTCGGGGCAGTCCGAACTCGTGCCGAAAATGAGGGGGGTACACGTACAAAAATTCTGCTTCGTTGACGTTCTCGGCCCCTGGATTGTTCATCCAGCAGTCATACAAATGCTGGCCAAGTGACCAGCAACACTGTTGTAGCGGAGGTGGGTCGGCAGTTTACCGATGTGCTGGGGCGCCTGAGCGTGGAGGTGTGGCACTGTCGGCGAGTGGACGAAGCTACAGGTGTCCTGCGTAGAGAGTGCAGGGGCGCAGGTGATGATGTCTGCAGATGAGCGCACGAGGCGAGATCGTCTAGGGCGGCTACACGTGCAGGGGGAGAGGAACCCGCGAACATGGGCTTCGGCCGAAAAGGGGGCCAACGCAGAGGTCGGCAGGGAGTAACGTGGGCGGCCATGGTAGGGCGACGTGGCCGGCCGCGACTAGGTGTGACGGGAGCGGCTGCGAGGGAGGCGGCTCGCCGACAGGGGGGGTGGCGCGGTTGGCCACTGTTGACACGGGAAGAATATCACTTTGACATATCATTTGATTTTGGATGGCTCATTTGAATTTATCTGGTTCATGTATTCATTTCATTTGGGTATTCATTTATTTCACATGCTTTGATTTGTGTATTGTGATTTGCGGGGCGTGCCAGTCTGTCTAACAGACAGAAGAAAGAGTCCGCGCAATGCGGAGAAGGTATTTTTGGGTGTCCATGGAACGGACGGGTATGGTGTCCGTGAACGGACGGGTATGATGCCCGTGGAACGGACGGGTATGATGTCCGTGGAACAGACGGGTATGATGTCCGAGGGACGGACGGGTATGATGTCCGAGGGACGGACGGGTATGATGTCCGAGGGACGGACGGGTATGATGTCCGTGGAACGGACGGGTATGATGTCCGAGGGACGGACGGGTATGATGTCCGAGGGACGGACGGGTATGATGTCCGTGGAACGGACGGGTATGATGTCCGTGGGACGGACGGGTATGATGTCCGAGGGACGGACGGGTGCGCCGTATTTTAATCTGAACTCCTTGAGTCCCGTATCTATACTCATCAGGTGATTGAGGTAGCATGTGCTGGACCTCTGTCTCCATCGACCGGAGTCGATGTTACATTTACATCGAGTTAAGACTCTTGGTGTTATTTTAACACCAGTTTTAACTCGAATACCATTCATAGCAAAGGGGATGAGAAAATACACACTTTTTTAGAAAATCCTGGTCATGATGTATCATTTTTTTCTTTTGGTTATTTTGAAATACTTTTGCTTTGAGTGTTTCATTTTTGAAAAGACTGCCCTTTGTGGAGTCCGAGATATGACTTTTAAGAAGGGAACAGATGTATTTCCGTGAACAAATTTGGGGTCTCCCTCCTCTCCTTTTTTTTTTAGAAAGATGTTGTTTAAAGGTTTTATTTTGGAAAACCTGAGGATTATTATTGCAGACGGGTATATACCCGTGTATTTGATTCTGAACTTGGGGGAGGTCGTGATTCAAAGTAGCATTTCTGTATTAGAAGAGTTGCTACATTAATTTTTTTATGACATGATATTCTTTTACAACATCCTTCTTTAAAATGAAGTCTGAATTGAGGCAAAATTTCCTTTCTCCTCGTTCATTGTTTCATTTATTCATCATTCATTTTTCTTTGCTTGTATGAGTATGATTTTCAAAGAACGTATGTACGTATTTCCATGGACGTTCTTGTCAATTTGAAGCTCCTTTCTGAAAACTGTCCACATGAACGCAGTTCTTGTGAGTATGCATTTATGCTGCTCTCTGGAGTAACTGAGCACAGTTCGGGTCCTATCACAGTTCGGGTCCTGTCACAGTTCGGGTCCTGTCCTCTTTTTCTTTGGATGTGTGTATATCATCACCACTATCATAAATTTATTTTGACAGAGTTTCTGCCTATGCGGAATGCCTTCACGGGGATATATTCATATGAACATGTACTTATATCCATGTGTCCTCAGAGAATCTTTGCCCGGAGGGAATTTGCCCTCAAAAAGGTATGTGTATATGATCATAAATTTGCAGTTTACGCATATTTTCTCACCGGCATTCCTATTTGAATGGAGTATCCGGCAAAAGGTACCATCTGCATATGCAGAATCCTTTTTGAGAGGCATACGCATATAATCGCGGATTTATGATTATATAGACATGTCCGTAGTCGGAGACTCCATTTGGGCAGAGTTTCCTCTTGGGAACACATGTATATAAATACAAAGTTTGTGCTTATATTGATATGTTTTTTTAGAGGGAAAACTCTGACATGGGCAGAGCTTCCTTTCAAGTAACACATGTGTATAGGCACAAATTTGAATTTTATAGGTATGTTCTTAGGCGGAATCTCCACTTGGGCAGAGTTTCCTCTAGGAAACATGCATATAAAAATACCAATTTGTGAATATACAAACATGTTCTTGGGCAGAATCTCCCTTGGGCAGAATCTCCTCTAAGAAACATATAAATATAAACACAGATTTGAAATTTATAGATATGTTCTTAGGTTGAATCTCCACTTGGGCAGAGTTTCCTCTAAGAAACACATATAAATACGAATCTGTGAATATATGAATATATTCTCGAGCAAAATCTCCACTTGGGCAGAGTCTCCTCTAAGAAACATATGCATATAGCACAAACACACCATCCCGGAGAGTTTAAAACTCGATGGGAGGTGGCATGAATAACAGAGGTATCTAAAATACCATATGTCCGGAATGGACGGTATTTAGAACCTATAGCCTGTGAGGGCCGGTGCCGCTATTGCGGACTTTTAGCCGATGAAGTTTGCCGATGCCGCATACGGATAACCTCTCAACACTCGGGGGAAGAAGATTTGGTACCTTCACTCACACAAGAAATGAGATTGAGAGAGAGACGGGAGACTTTTGGAAATTTTCTATTCTTTCAGAATTTCAGAAAAGAGGGGGGCAGCACTTTCTCCAGAGAGCCGGCATCTCCCGGGGCCGACCCCTTGAAATGGGGGGGATGGGGTGCCTTTTATAGGGGAAGGCACCCCTTACATTGCATGGGATGGGGGGTTTCTAACCGATGGGGGTTCCATCGGTTAGAGGGAAAATTCCCTCTAACCGATGGGGGTTCCATCGGTTAGAGGATTTTAAAATCCCTCTAACCGATGGGGGTACCATCGGTTAGGGGGAGGGGCACTCCTCTAACCGATGGGGGTACCATCGGTTAGGGGATGTGCCTATTCCCTGTTTTTTTTTTTTTATTTCTGTTTTTTTTTTTAAAGGGGATTCCCCTTAACCGATGGAGGTTTCATCGGTTAGAGGGGAAGACTCCCCTAACCGATGGCACTTCCATCGGTTGAAGGGGAATTTCCCCTCAACCGATGGAACTCCCATCGGTTGAAGGGAAAAATCCCCTTAACCGATGGTAGTCCCATCGGTTAGGGGATTTAAAGGGGGATTTCCCCTCAACCGATGGTGCTTCCATCGGTTTGGGGAAATAATCCCCTTAACCGATGGTAGCCCCATCGGTTAAGGGGTTAAAAATTTTTTGTGTCCACAAATGCCCCCCACGGGAAGTGCGCCGACGCCGAAGGCGGAGGGGGACGTCCCGTGCGTTCTTCGAGCCGTGCTTCTGATCTTCATGACTTGACAATAAACTTGAATCGGAAAGTTGTAGCCACAGTTGACACACTTCAGCACTTGCACTGTGAAGTCGACAACCTCGGACAACGATCGACTTTGTCATGCTTCTTGTTCTGAGCGATCAGCTCCGCTTCCTTGGATTTACTTAAAACTGACTTTGGGCTTTCTTTGCCTGGGTCTTTGCCTTCTGGATTGTATCTCAGAGATTTTTCCTTTCTGGCTTGAGGATTCAATTGGTGAGACTCGTCTTTCTGACTTTGCTCAACAACTTGATTTGAGAGATTTTTTTTTTAACTTGTGACCCTTACTTGATTCGCAGTTGGATCTGATAGCACTTTTCCGAGCTTTGCCTTTTGGCATTTGCTTGGATTGGATTTGACATCTTTTTCTTGAATCTTGCCTTCTCGGCTTTGTCTGAGATTTGACGTAATATTCGGCTACTGAGGCAGACCTTCTTAGTTTGGCGGCTATCTTTCTTTTTTTTTTTTCTTTTCTACTTCATTCATCATTTTTCATATCTGTTTTGAATTCTCAACCATCCTTGCTCCGGAAGTTGTTGGAGACAGGAATGGTGAAGCTCATTTGAATATTCCCTTTTCTTCCCTTTTTGACTTATCTACCTCAGATGACGAGACATATGAGGAAGGGTGCCGGTCCGATTGCTTCGGGCGGCCATGCCTCTTTGCCTGGAGGTTCTCTTTCCTTTGTGAAGTGGAGCGTGAGAATTCCTCACGGGCAGTTGCCAATTTTATGCCTGAGATTGATGATAATGAACCATCATCTGATTGTCTGTTTTCTTGAGATAGCCGTGACGGATGACGGTGCCTCTGGATTTGCTGAGCTGAGAGTCTCGACGGAACAGTATTCTTTTGCTCATGTCGGGGCTTATATCCCGATGCCTGCCAAGGAATATTCTGCTATGGAATTAACTCCTGCAGATGACTTCCTTTACTGAGCTCATATACAGTCTTTAAAGATGATGTTTTCTTTTCTGATGTTGACTTTCTTTCCTTGTATTCAGGTGACCAGGTCTTCTGTGATCAACTCTTCTCTGGGGGATGATGGATTCATATTCTGTATCTGTGGCTAATCCTCTCTTTCCACTTTTGGGGAGATGCAGGGAGCCCATTTTTGGAGTTTCAAGCTTATTCTGCCTTTCAAGTAGGTGATGCTGCGAGTGACGATGGTGTTGAGCATGGTTGTTGGGAAGGAGAATATTGCCCGGCTGGAATGCGAGCTTGATGAAGAGAGGTCTTCTTTGAATCAGGAGGCTGAAGAAGAAACTGTCTATGGAAGGAACTTCCGCCAGTTGACAGCCTCCAAAGTTAAGGAAGTTGAACAGCCGAAGAAGAAAAAGCCTTCCTGCCTTTGCTTTTCAGTATGACATTTATATGCCGAGCTCATTGCCTTGCTCTTTTTCTTTGTTTGACCTTTGCATAGCAATCGCCACTCTTTGTATATTTGTACAGAGAGTGACTTGTGACTTTGTAAATACAAGGTGAAGGATAATGGAGGTCCTCCTTTTATTTTCTCCCTGACTTTTTTTTCTTCTTTCCTTTCCCTTTTTTTTTTCACATTACCAATCCCAGTGCCCTCTCGGGTTTTCACTAAGACTGGCCCCCTTTAGCTTTTTCCAACGTGCCTTTTCGGGTTTTCACGTTGAGGGGTTATCCATTTTTGCCTGAAGCGCCCTTTCGGGTTTTCACCTCAGCCGGATTTTTTTTTGATCTTTTTACCCTCAAGCATACAGTGAGTCGTATACTTAAGTCCATCGGAGTATCTTTATTTTTTAACCCCTTTTCTTTTTTTTTTTTTTTTTTTGACTTGACTGTTGAGGGCTCGACTGACTTGGATAATTGAATGGCTAAGGGTTTGGTTGTAGAATGAGTGGTGTATTCGGATGTGGTTTGAGATTTGAATTTGGCCAATGATTGGAAATTCGGATTTGGAATTTGGATTGGATGTGGATTTGGGTTTGAACATGAGTATGTTGGCTTACCTTTGTGGTATTTTGAATTTGGGTTTGGATATGGATATGAGATTTGGGTATGATTTAGCCCTGGACTTGGTTTGAATGGGCTCTGAATGGTGTTTAGTGTTTTGGCTTTGGGATTTGAACTTCGCCCTCCTTGATGGCTTGGTGCCGGGATGATGGGTTTGCACTTGGATTTGAATGGCTGGAGAGGAAGAAGCCTTCCTGCTTTGTTTCAAAGCATAAACACTTGCATATCGGGCTTGTTGCCTTGATCTCCTTTCTATTTTGCATGTGGTATCTGTCACCCTTTGTAAGTTTGTGATGTGGTGACTTATAGCTTTGTGGATGTATGAATGAAGGACTGAGGAATCCTCCTTTTCATTCATTTTTTTTCTCTCTTTTTTTTTTTTCACATTACCAGCCTTAGTGCCCTTTCGGGTTTTCACCAAGACTGGCCCCCTTTAGCTTTTTCCAACGTGCCCTTTCGGGTTTTCACGTTGAGGGGTTATCCATTTTTGCCTGAAGCGCCCTTTCGGGTTTTCACCTCAGCTGGATTTTTTTTTTGATCTTTTTACCCTTAAGAGTACAAGGGATTGTACTCTCAAGTCCTATCGGGGTATCTTTATTTTCAACCCCTTTCTCCCCCTTTTTTTTTTTTTTTTTGACTATTGAAGATTTGGCTGGTTCAGATGGTCGAATAGGTAAGGGTCTGGTTTTGAAATGGATGGTGATCTGGGATGTGGAATGGATGATGGTCTGATTGTGGAAGGGGTGGTGACCTGGGATGTGGAATGGATGATGGTCTGATTGTGGAAGGGGTGGTGGTCTGGGATGTGGAATGGATGATGGTCTGATTGTGGAAGGGGTGGTGACTTACCTTTGTGGTATTTTGATTTGAGTTTGAATATGGATATGAGATTTGGGTTTACTTTAGTTTCAGGCTTAATTTTGGATATTGATATAGACTTTGGCATGGAGTTTTAGGTTTGGATTTGTGGTTTTGGGTTTGAATTCCGCCCATCCTTGATGGCTTGGGGCAGGGATAAGGGATTTACATTTGGATTTGTATTGGAGTTGAGATTGAGTTTGTTTTTGGATTTGGATATGGACATGTCAGTTTATCTTTGTGATATTCTGGATGGAATATGAGATTTTGATTTTGCTTTTGGATGTAGGATTTAGGTTGATTTGGTTCTGGACTTAGTTCTGGTTTTTTTATTTTGATTTTGGTTTTGGTTTTGATTTTGATTTTGGTTTTGGTTTTGGTTTTGATTTTGGTTTTAGTTTTGGTTTTGGTTTTGTTTTTTTTTTGTTTTTTTGTTTTTTTTTTTTGCTTTTGGTTATGGAATTTCGGACTTCTATTTGGTTCAGCCTACCTTGATGGTTTGTGGCTATATTTGGAATTGTATTTGAATATGAGTTGCCTTGATGGCCTTGGGATATGAACTTGGAACTTGAACTTGATGTCACCTACCATGATGGTTTGCTGGTGAGACTTTGGTTTTAGGGTAGCCTACCTTTATGGTTTGCTGGCTATGAGTTTGGAACTTAGATTTGGCATAGCCTACCTTTTTGGTTTGCTGACTATGGTTTTGGTATTTGGATTTGAGATAGTCTACCTTTTTGGTTTGCTGGCTATAGTTTTGGTATTTTGGATTTGACATAGCCTACCTTTTTGGTTTGCTGGCTATGGTTTTGGTATTTTGGCATAGCCTACCTTTTTGGTTTGTTGGCTATGGTTTTAGTATTTTGAATTTGACATAGCCTACCTTTTTGGTTTGCTGGCTATGGTTTTGAGATTTTGGATTTGACATAGCCTACCTTTGTGGTTTGCTGGGTATGGTTTTGGTATTTGGATTTAGCATAGCCTACCTTTTTGGTTTGCTGGCTATGGTTTTGGTATGGTTTTGACATAGCCTACCTTTTTGGTTTGCTGGCTATGGTTTTGGTATTTTGGCATAGCCTACCTTTTTGGTTTGTTGGCTATGGTTTTGGTATTTTGGATTTGACATAGCCTACCTTTGTGGTTTGTTGGCCATGGTTTTGAGATTTTGGATTTGACATAGCCTACCTTTGTGGTTTGCTGGCTATGGTTTTGGTATTTGGATTTGGCATAGCCTACCTTTTTGGTTTGCTGGCTATGGTTTTGGTATGGTTTTGACATAGCCTACCTTTTTGGTTTGCTGGCTATGGTTTTGGTATTTGGATTTGACATAGCCTACCTTTGTGGTTTGCTGGCTATGGTTTTGGTATTTGGATTTGGCATAGCCTACCTTTTTGGTTTGTTGGCTATGGTTTTGGTATTTTGAATTTGACATAGCCTACCTTTTTGGTTTGTTGGCTATGGTTTTGGTATTTTGGATTTGACATAGCCTACCTTTTTGGTTTGTTGGCTATGGTTTTGGTATTTTGAATTTGACATAGCCTACCTTTTTGGTTTGTTGGCTATGGTTTTGGTATTTGGATTTGACATAGCCTACCTTTTTGGTTTGTTGGCTATGGTTTTGGTATTTGGATTTGACATAGCCTACCTTTTTGGTTTGTTGGCTATGGTTTTGGTATTTGGATTTGGCATAGCCTACCTTTTTGGTTTGTTGGCTATGGTTTTGGATATGGATTTGGCATAGCCTACCTTTTTGGTTTGTTGGCTATGGTCAAGATTTGATTTGGGTTTGTACATGGAATACCCTTGGCTTTCATGCTCGGTAGGGAGTGAAAAGTTTGGGGTATATAACGGACAGGTGGAAGTTTTGATTCCTTTGCCCCTATCTGTTGCAAACTTCATTTCATTGTTTTTCATTCTCTTTCGGCTTCATGCCTTTTGGGTGATCGGTTTTTGTTTTGGTGACTGGCCAGGGAATTCATGCTCTGGCGCGTGGTACAATTTCAGGTGTTTCCCGTTGAGTGGGGGAAAGGGCACATTACCTTTATAGTCCACCAACATGTATGCACCCCTTTCATATGCCGAGGTGACGATGTATAGGCCAAGCCAAGTAGGCTGCAATTTGCCGCACGATTTTTTTTTTTGCCATTGCTTCTCTGCATTTGACTATGACGAGGTTTCCTTGCTTGAATGCTCTTGGTCTTGCCAATTTTGTCAAAAGTGCAGACCATTCTGACTTGATATACTTGGAGGGATTTATATGCTTCGAGTCGCCTTCCTTCTAGGTTGGAGAGCTCCTCAAGTCTTCTTTCTATCTGACTTTGATCTTGGCTTTGAGATTCATTTTGGATTGCCACTCAACAGGATGCCATTTCAATTTCTATAGGGATCATGGCCTCAGCTCCATATATCAAGGAGAAAGGCGAACATCCGGTAGGGGTTTTATACACAGTTCGATAAGCCCATAAGGCTTCATGAACCTTTTCTCCCCATTCCCGTTTCCTGTTGCCGATTATCTTGGCAAGCAATTTACAGAGGGTTTTATTGAAGGCTTCTGTCAACCCATTTGCCTGTGGATTATATACTGAGGATGTTCTCCAATCAATATGAAATTTCGCCGCCAAGGCATATATTGTTTTATTTCTGAATTGCGACCTATTGTCAGATATGATCCTGTGAGGAGTCCCAAATCTGCATATTATGTTTTGCTTGACAAATTTGGCGACTGATTCTCCGGTTACCTCCCTTAATGGGATAGCTTCAGCCCACCGAGAGAAGTAATTTGTAGCAGCCAGTATGAACTTATGGCCTTGAGATGAGGGTGGGAATGGTCCCACAATATCCATACCCCATTCGGCAAACGGCCAAGTTGGTGCTGTGGGATGTAGCATATTTGGGGATTTTCTCGGCACGGGGCCGAAGGCTTGGCATTGATGACATGTACGGGCATATTGGATGCAATCCGCGTACATGGTAGGCCAGTAGAAGCCTTTCAACTTGATATTGATTTTCATCTTCTCCCCTGCCTGGTGTGCACCACACAGCCCGGAGTGAACTTCTTTCATGATGATTTTGGTTTCTTTGAGGGATAAGCATCTGAGGAGGACTGGTCCTTTCTTTTCATGGACCAGCTTATATAGTTGTTCTGCTATTATTTGATATGATGTAGCCCTACGTAAGAGCTGAATTCTTTGTACTCGATCAGGAGGTAGCCAACCTTTCTTGATTTTGATAAGCGGCTCGCGCCAATCTTCAGATTCATTTGTTGTATCTTGCTCTATAGTATGTGCTTCTTCAATCGTAACATTAGACTCAGCGTCGAGAATACTCGGCATGAGCCTTCTGTGACGGACACTTATGTCCAATTCCCCTTCAGGAGGCAATTTTATAGCAGAGGCCAGTTTGGCTAGAACATCAGCCTGAGAATTTTCACTTCTCGGCCCATGGGATATGTCGAAGAAGTTGAATTTTTCTTTGAGCTTCATGACTATGGTATAGTATGGAAGTGATTGTGGCTTTCGGACTTTATACTGGCCCAATACCTGCTCCAGTAGAGGGTCTGGTAGAGCCATCTGTATAGTGGAGAGTTCGGGAAGCTCCATCAGAATATAATTCCCAAGAGGGTAGCTCAATTGTGGCAACCTCTTTGAGCATTGAATTTTCACTTGCAAGAGAAAGAGTTTCTTCTTCTGGGAGGTTTATAGATAAAGGGGAATCCTCTGGCACTGGATGTGCGGTCAAAAATTCGGCCAAGCCTTGCCCTTTGATTGCCCTTTGTGGGATATATGTGATATCAAACTCCATAAGGAGCAGAGCCCATTTCGCTAGTCTTCCTGACAATATGGGTTGCCGTAGCAGATATTTGATTGGATCATGCTTGGAGATGAGCTTAATTTCATGAGCCAGAAGATAATGTCTCAATTTCTTTGCAGCAAATACCAGTGCTAGGCATACTTTTTCTATTGGAGCATATCGGAGTTCTGGACCAATTAGCTTTCTGCTAAGATAATATAAAGCTTGCTCTTTATCCTTTTCATTTGTTTGTGCCAGTAGAGCTCCCAGAGAAGCATCCATAGCTGAAATATAGAGTATAAGATGCTTTCCAGCGATAGGTGCCCCCAGCACTGGTGGAGCGAGAAGGTATTCCTTGACCTGCTTGAAGGCAGTTTGGCATTCTTGATCCCAGATGAAGGGAGCATTCTTCTTCATTAGTTTGCCGAACGGCATGCATCTATTTGAGATAAAATGTCTAATATAGGCTAGCTTCCCTTGAAACGACCTTAAATCGGTCAGATTTTGAGGAGGTGGCGATTGCTAGATCGCTTTGATTCTGTCGGGGTCTATTTCCATTCCCCGATATTTGACGACGAATGTTTTTTCAATCGTCGAACACTTTGATCTTGTCTTGGAGAGTAAATTTGCATGCAACTGGGAGGTGGAGAAGTACTCCCTTATGTGGTTAGCCTCATAGTTGACACTCTGCCGCTCTGGGCGAATTACTTTGCTTTGAGAATTCTTTGCAAGTGATTTGGCAAATCCTTTGTTTACCACAAAAGGCTTGTCAGCCTTACTGTCTTCATCTGAGCATTTAATTTGCTTACCCTTCCCTTTAGACCGGGCAAGGGGTTGAGGGATTGGCCCTCCAAGATATAAAATAGCAGCAGTCAAGTTGCATTCATCTTCCCGATACGGGGCTTAACTGGCAAAGACTGTATTCTGCTTCCCTTCTTTTGCATACTTGATGCGTTGATGGGGTGTCGATGGGATGACCCAAAAATTTTTATAGCCAAGGTTTTCCAAGTAATATTCTGTATGTTGTATCAGCATCAATAATATAGAAGGCTACCTTGGTGGTGAAGCTTCTAAGAATTAAGTTGACAGTGACTCTTCCAATGGCTTCTCCTGAATTTTGGTTTTAGAACCAGTGGCTTGTACATCTTTTACCTGTTGCACATGAGGCATGAGATGTAGAGATTCAAGGGCTTTATAAGCATTATATTGATAGATGCCCCCAGATCGGCCAGGATCTGACTCAATTTGTTGCCATTTGACTTGTCCCTTCAGGACGATTGTGACATAGTAGCATTCCTTTATCTGTGAAGGTGACACCTGCTGCCAGTGCTTCATATATTTGAGCTTGGAAATCAGCCATATGAGCTTTATATATTTCTGTTTCTTGGAGTATTTTGACGAGAGCTTCCCTCAAGTCCTTACTTCAAGCAATTGCCTCCCAGACAGTAAGGTTGGCGGGGAGTGATTTGAGTTGCTGAAAGATTTTGTCATCAGCCTTGATGCGTATCTGGTCCGATGAGGGAGATCCCTTTATCGAGGACTCAGATGGCTTCTTTGGCTTGACAGATTTCTTTTGAGAGAGAGGAATCAACATCCTTCCATTTGAAAAGAGAGGAGCGTTGTCCGGCTCATTTGATGAGGCATGGGGACTTTGGCTCTTTCTTTTGTATGAGGAGGCATATTGGACAGCTCTTCTTCTTCATCTGAAGGGTTGAAGACATAAGAATCCGCCCGTATTTCGGCTTCAGGCAAAGGTTTTGACTCCTTGCCTTAAATGAGAATGACTCTGCTTGATCTTGTGATATCAGGCTTCTTGAAAATAGTAGATGCAACTTTTTGCTCTTTACCATGCCCTTTCTTGCGACAGCGATTTGAATTATTTGTGGGCCGACGCTGATATGTCAGCATTGTTGGCTTACCTTCAGCCTGTTTGGTATTATCACTTGGAGAGATTTATAGCTTCTTTGGTTGAGGTTTGGACACCATATTGTAAATTGATGAGTTAAATATGTAATTTGATTCTTCAATTTTGATTGATTTTTTTTTAAAATTGATATTTGAGGTACCTCAGCAGCAGCATCACGCTACATTTGTTCTTTTTCTTTTTCATTCTTCTTTTATTATTATTATTATTCTTCATTTGTTTGTTTTTTTTTTTTTTTTGTTGTTTGTTTGTTTGTTTTTTTTTTGTTATATATATATATATGTATATTTTTATTTCATACCTGAAGAGCTTTAAGTAAGCTTATGACTTTCTGCTCTGAAGATGGTTTGGAGATGCTTCTCTTGTTGGAGCCGCCTCTTACTGTAGAGTTGTTGACTCTTTTGGAACTGGCTGATTTTGAGGGCCGACAGTGACCCATTCTCAAAGGTTGCATTAATTGCTTCTTGAATAATTGAAGATGGGAGTTGGTGATAATGATCCACGAACTCCTCTGCTTGCTGGGAGATTGGCTTTGTCGCAACTTCTTTCGATATTCTAATTCTGTATTGAAAAAGATCAATTTTAAATTGCTCCATTTCAGCTTTGACTTTGTATCGTCCATAGCCCAGGGGATGATGATAATATTCACATATCTTTGGATATAGAGCTTAGGATTCTGGACTTGAACCATAGGCTCGTTGTGACACCTTATTTGCTGGCGCCAAAGAATTCCCATATTGATCAATTTTTTTCTTCCCAGATATGAGTTTCGACCAAATCATGGAGATCCAAACAATAGTCATGCATCTCCTTTCACTCTTGAAAGATATATGATGCTGGTTTAAGTATGGAAACCAGACTTTGTCTTCTGAGATTGTCAAGTATAAACTTGGTGCTCTTTGTTGCAAATGAGAGCTTATTATAGAAGATGCAGATTTGTATACGATTGACTGGATAAATATGGATTTGAATGCTCCCCCACTGATAACCGAGGAAGACCAAAGGATGATGATGCCCTAATGACTTTCACCACATAGGATCCAGGATTGGCTGGTCCATTTGGTGGTTGTTGAGTATGAGGCTGGTTGACCCGATGAATACTCAGGTCAATTAGCTTTTGAACATCATTTTTGAATCTTATGCAATCTTTGATACTATGACCCATCACTTGATGATATGGGCAGTAATTGGCTAATATTTCTGCCGGAGCTCGGTAATCCATTAATCCGGATTGAAGGCATAGCCGGAAAAGTGAGTAAGTGAGATGTCGAGGGAAAGAATATAACCTTGCCGGCTCGACAGGAGTTGAAGGATCTTCGGATAGCCACCCAATTGAGTCTGCATATGGCGACATAGGAGGCAGTTCTGAATATATTTGAGTATGCATAAGAGTATATTTACCTTTGGACTTTCCTCATTATTCTATGTGGATCATGTCTTGATCTTGGTAGAGAATGAGCTCCTGAATTATCTTGAGGAGGATTACATGAATGACCGTCCTCGGGATGATTTGAATTTGTTGGAAGTCTCGTCATATAAATGACATCGACAGATTGCTCTCGTCGATCCCAAGCATGAAGTTGAGGAGGGTCAGCCAAAGCATTTTGCATAGAAATGAGGCCATTTGAATGATCTTCTGGGCCTCACTTTTGAAGATGTAGCAATCTTCAATTACATGCCCCACCATACGGTGATACGGGCAAATTAAGCTGATTGGTTTGGCTGACACCTGCCTGCCTCTTTGGTTCTGGCAGTGATATTAACTGATTGTTGAGGCAGAGATCAAAGAGCCTCTATGATTCTTTTTTTTTTGAAAGAATAAGGAGTCTTCATGCGCCCCATCAATGATGGCAGTGGAGCTTTAGCTTCTGATTTCTTCTTTGGGGCAGGAGAGATTGTTGCCCCCTTTGCTTCATCATCAGGTGAGGAGTCAATGATGTTGACTTTTTTTTTGCTAATTTATTGCGCTCTTTGGGGAGCTTGCCTTTATGAGATGTCTGTGTCATTTGCTCGGCTAGAAACATCTCAGTGTCTGCCACTATGGAATTCAATTAATCGAAGCTCTTGATATTTGCTCCCAAGAGTTTCTCCTTGACTGTTGATATGAGGCCTTTTTGGCAGATAGGGATTGTATCTTCTTGAACAGGAGGGTTATTGCATTTCATGCTAAACTCTCTCCACCCCTTGATGAAGTGGATTGCCGACTCCCCTTTCTGTTGTTTGAGGGAACATAATTTGGCGAGAGAGATACCTTCCCTTTAGCCGTTTAGAGATGGTCTAGAAATCTCTTTTGCAGATCCGCCCAATCAGCAACTGAGTCGGGCTTGAATTTTGAATACCATTGAAATGCGACTTCAATCAAGGAAGTTGCAAAATATCTGAAGAGATAAGATTTGCCGATGGCGAGCTCGACCAAGATAAATAACATAATGTGGCACATATTCCAATGGCGACCCCTGTCCATTAAACTTTGATAGTTTGTGACTTTAGGGCATATCTCTGGCAGCTTCTTGAATTGATGATGTACTGGATATGGAACAGAATATGGATCTGCCACCTGAATACTTTGCTCTACTGAGCGAACATATCTCGAATAATCCTTCAGTATCTCATGCCTTTGTATGGCAACACCTTGAGGGGTCATAATATTGGACGGATCAATGATGTCTTGAACCGTAGTTTGAGGAAGAAGACCAGTCGTAGAAGCTGCTGGATAATTTGTCGGGGCAGCCCCATCTGGATGTTGATTTTGTTGATTTTGAGCAGAGACTGGCTCCACAGAATGGGGAGGCTTGTAGTTACCAGTTGCCTCATTTCATTTAGAAGCACAGCCATTTGAGATTGGGATTGCTGCATCACTTGATATTTGTCGTCATCTGACATAGCCTGGAAATTTTCCTTTGTCGGCAAGTCGATGACGGGATTAATGTTTGAAGTTGAAGGCCCACCTTCTTCGACTTGAATATTTGCTTCTTCGAAGAAGGGGATTTGAATTCCCTCATGTTAAATATCAATACGAGGGAGAACTTGACCAGGTGCTTCAGCTTGTCCGCCGGGCTGGCGGTTTCTTCTGGCAAATTACCTGATGGCTTTAGCAGGATTGAAGTGGCTTCAGCGATTTGTTCAGCTGGTTCGCCAGAGTCATTCCCGGCGGCATAGCATGAGAAGATTATAAGCTTGGGTTTTTCCTCAGCTGCCCAAGTAACACGTCGTCTTTTTGACGGACGGGTACTGGCGTTAGGAATTGCCCCCAGCCCATCAAATATTGAAACTCGCCGTATACGGTTGAAGGCCGATATGCGAGATTTGAATTACTGAGTTGGATTTTCTTTGACCATTCGGGTATTCTCCGAGCCTTGAGAAGTATAGATTGACTTCTTGTATATTTCTTTTTCTTTTTACCCATGATGGTGCTTGAGCTCAATATGTTGAAGGGAAGCATATTTGGCGTTGCTTCTCTTACTAAACACCTTTGATATATTTGCTTGAGTCTTCTTGAGTTTATGGGCTTCCTTTTTTTTGGAACCCAGATTTGTTTGAACCTGGGAGAGTGCTGGGTCTTTTGCTTGACATCGGCTTCCTTCTTGGGATCTCCTGATTCTCCTTGAAACCGCCGCAAAACTGAGAAGCGGTTTGAGGTTGGGATTGTAGGAACATACCTATCCCGCAGGGTGATAGGTTGGCTTCCGTCAAGCCATACCTGCAGACCTTTGATCATGATGGATTTGTCGGATCTTGAGGTGGCAGCTGATGCCCTTTTACTTTTTATGATTTTATTTTGTCCTTGTTGTAGAGATGGAAAATATGATTTTGAAGGAGTTCACCTGGATTGAACAAGTCTGGATTTGGGCAGACTTAGTTTTTTAATGGCTTTTTTTTTGGGTTAAAGGTATGGTATCGGAATTTGGTGGAGCCTACCATTGAGGTTTGGTGGCTACGATTTTGGAATTTCAATTTGGATTTTGGTTTTGGATTCAGCCTACCTTGATGGTTTGTGGCTATATTTGATGCTTGGTTTTAATGTATTTTGGGATTGCATATGGTTTGGAATTTGAATTTGAGATTGGACATGACCGGCCTTGATGGCTTGCTGGTCATGAACTTGAGTTTGGATATGGTTTTGAATTTGGATTGGACATGACCTGCCTTGATGGCTTGCTGGTCATGAGCTTGAGTTTGGATATGGTTTTGAATTTGGATTTAGACATGACCTGCCTTGATGGCTTGCTGGTCATGAGCTTGAGTTTGGATATGGTTTTGAATTTGGATTGGACATGACCTGCCTTGATGGCTTGCTGGTCATGAGCTTGAGTTTGGATATGGTTTTGAATTTGGATTTAGACATGACCTGCCTTGATGGCTTGCTGGTCATGAGCTTGAGTTTGGATATGGTTTTGAATTTGGATTGGACATGACCTGCCTTGATGGCTTGCTGGTCATGAGCTTGAGTTTGGATATGGTTTTGAATTTGGATTGGGCATGACCTGCCTTGATGGCTTGTGGTCATGAGCTTGAGTTTGGATATGGTTTTGAATTTGGATTGGGCATGACCTGCCTTGATGGCTTGTGGTCATGAGCTTGAGTTTGGATATGGTTTTGAATTTGGATTGGGCATGACCCGCCTTGATGGCTTATAGCCAATAAATGTTGTTGGCCAGAGTTAGGCTGATCCCCTTTATTAGTATTACCCTTGGAGAGCATTCGGATGCCCCCTGCTGATAATAACAGGACGAGCTTTGGCTTGCCCACAGCTCTCGTGGATCTTCCTTGTTAACTTGTTGGAGAGAGGCTTTTGAGCAGCATCTTCTTCATAGGCCGGAAGGGATCCGACAATTGTTGGAAAAATCCACAAATATGATTGGAGTCGCCTGGTAACCAAACCTGGCATGATTGTTGATGGCGAGTGGTCCATAAGTGACGGCCATCTTCAACAGCTTATGATTTGCCTTTTTGTTTGTACCTTCAAGGGAAAATATCAGTATTAGGACTTTCATGAAAATGTACGTATGTCTCATCCTTTGCTATGAATGGTGAGAAAAGGTCCCACCGGGCGTGCCAGTTGTTGACACGGGAAGAATATCACTTTGACATATCATTTGATTTGGATGGCTCATTTGAATTTATCTGGTTCATGTATTCATTTCATTTGGGTATTCATTTATTTCACATGCTTTGATTTGTGTATTGTGATTTGCGGGGCGTGCCAGTCTGTCTAACAGACAGAAGAAAGAGTCCGCGCAATGCGGAGAAGGTATTTTTGGGTGTCCATGGAACGGACGGGTATGATGTCCGTGAACGGACGGGTATGATGCCCGTGGAACGGACGGGTATGATGTCCGTGGAACGGACGGGTATGATGTCCGAGGGACGGACGGTATGATGTCCGAGGGATGACGGGTATGAGTCGAGGGACGAGGTATGATGTCGTGGAACGAGGTCCGAGGACGGACGGTATGATGTCCGAGGGACGGACGGGTATGATGTGTCGGGACGGACGGGTTATGATGTCCGTGGGACGACGGTATGACCGAGGGACGACGGGTGCGCCGTATTTTAATCTGAACTCCTTGAGTCCCGTATCTATACTCATCAGGTGATTGAGGTAGCATGTGCTGGACCTCTGTCTCCATCGACCGAAGTCGATGTTACATTTACATCGAGTTAAGACTCTTGGTGTTATTTAACACCAGTTTTAACCCGAATACCATTCATAGCAAAGGGGATGAGAAATACACACTTTTTTAGAAAATCCTGGTCATGATGTATCATTTTCTTTTGGTTATTTTGAAATACTTTTGCTTTGAGTGTTTCATTTTTGAAAAGACTGCCCTTTGTGGAGTCCGAGATATGACTTTTAAGAAGGGAACAGATGTATTTCCGTGAACCCATTTGGGGTCTCCCTCCTCTCCTTTTTTTTTTAGAAAGATGTTGTTTAAAGGTTTTATTTTGGAAAACCTGAGGATTATTATTGCAGACGGGTATATACCCGTGCATTTGATTCTGAACTTGGGGAGGTCGTGATTCAAAGTAGCATTTCTGTATTAGAAGAGTTGCTACATTAATTTTTTTATGACATGATATTCTTTTACAACATCCTTCTTTAAATGAAGTCTGAATTGAGGCAGAATTTCCTTTCTCCTCGTTCATTGTTTCATTTATTCATCATTCATTTTTCTTTGCTTGTATGAGTATGATTTTCAAAGAACGTATGTACGTATTTCCATGGACGTTCTTGTCAATTTGAAGCTCCTTTCTGAAAACTGTCCACATGAACGCAGTTCTTGTGAGTATGCATTTATGCTGCTCTCTGGAGTAACTGAGCACAGTTCGGGTCCTATCACAGTTCGGGTCCTGTCACAGTTCGGGTCCTGTCCTCTTTTTCTTTGGATGTGTGTATATCATCACCACTATCATAAATTTTTTGACAGAGTTTCTGCCTATGCGGAATGCCTTCACGGGATATATTCATATGAACATGTACTTATATCCATGTGTCCTCAGAGAATCTTTGCCCGGAGGGAATTTGCCCTCAAAAAGGTATGTGTATATGATCATAAATTTGCAGTTTACGCATATTTTCTCACCGGCATTCCTATTTGAATGGAGTATCCGGCAAAAGGTACCATCTGCATATGCAGAATCCTTTTGAGAGGCATACGCATATAATTGCGGATTTATGATTATATAGACATGTCCGTAGTCGGAGACTCCATTTGGGCAGAGTTTCCTCTTGGGAACACATGTATATAAATACAAAGTTTGTGATTATATTGATATGTTTTTTAGAGGGAAAACTCTGACATGGCAGCAGAGCTTCCTTTCAAGTAACACATGTGTATAGCACAAATTTGAATTTTATAGGTATGTTCTTAGGCGGAATCTCCACTTGGGCAGAGTTTCCTCTAGGAAACATGCATATAAAATACCAATTTGTGAATATACAAACATGTTCTTGGGCAGAATCTCCCCTTGGGCAGAATCTCCTCTAAGAAACATATAAATATAAACACAGATTTGAAATTTATAGATATGTTCTTAGGTTGAATCTCCACTTGGGCAGAGTTTCCTCTAAGAAACACATATATAATACGAATCTGTGAATATATGAATATATTCTCGAGCAGAATCTCCACTTGGGCAGAGTCTCCTCTAAGAAACATATGCATATAGCACAAACACACCATCCCGGAGAGTTTAAAACTCGATGGGAGGTGGCATGAATAACAGAGGTATCTAAAATACCATATGTCCGGAATGGACGGTATTTAGAACCTATAGCCTGTGAGGGCCGGTGCCGCTATTGCGGACTTTTAGCCGATGAAGTTTGCCGATGCCGCATACGGATAACCTCTCAACACTCGGGGAAGAAGATTTGGTACCTTCACTCACACAAGAAATGAGATTGAGAGAGAGACGGGAGACTTTTGGAAATTTTCTATTCTTTCAGAATTTCAGAAAAGAGGGGGGCAGCACTTTCTCCAGAGAGCCGGCATCTCCCGGGGCCGACCCCTTGAAATGGGGGGGGGGTGCCTTTTATAGGGGAAGGCACCCCTTACATTGCATGGGATGGGGGTTTTCTAACCGATGGGGGTTCCATCGGTTAGAGGGAAAATTCCCTCTAACCGATGGGGGTTCCATCGGTTAGAGGATTTTAAAATCCCTCTAACCGATGGGGGTACCATCGGTTAGGGGGAGGGGCACTCCTCTAACCGATGGGGGTACCATCGGTTAGGGGATGTGCCTATTCCCTGTTTTTTTTTTTTATTTTCTGTTTTTTTTTTTAAAGGGGATTCCCCTTAACCGATGGAGGTTTCATCGTTAGAGGGAATTTCCCCTTAACCGATGGAACTCCCATCGGTTAGAGGGAAGACTCCCCTAACCGATGGCACTTCCATCGGTTGAAGGGAATTTCCCCTCAACCGATGGAACTCCCATCGGTTGAAGGGAAAAATCCCCTTAACCGATGGTAGTCCCATCGGTTAGGGGATTAAAGGGGATTTCCCCTCAACCGATGGTGCTTCCATCGGTTTGGGGAAATAATCCCCTTAACCGATGGTAGCCCCATCGGTTAAGGGTTAAAAATTTTTTGTGTCCACAAATGCCCCCCACGGGAAGTGCGCCGACGCCGAAGGCGGAGGGGACGTCCCGTGCGTTCTTCGAGCCGTGCTTCTGATCTTCATGACTTGACAATAAACTTGAATCGGAAAGTTGTAGCCACAGTTGACACACTTCAGCACTTGCACTGTGAAGTCGACAACCTCGGACAACGATCGACTTTGTCATGCTTCTTGTTCTGAGCGATCAGCTCCGCTTCCTTGGATTTACTTAAAACTGACTTTGGGCTTTCTTTGCCTGGGTCTTTGCCTTCTGGATTTATCTCAGAGATTTTTCCTTTCTGGCTTGAGGATTCAATTGGTGAGACTCGTCTTTCTGACTTTGCTCAACAACTTGATTTGAGAGATTTTTTTTTTGACTTGTGACCCTTACTTGATTCGCAGTTGGATCTGATAGCACTTTTCCGAGCTTTGCCTTTTTGGCATTTGCTTGGATTGGATTTGACATCTTTTTCTTGAATCTTGTCTTCTCGGCTTTGTCTGAGATTTGACATGATATTCGGCTACTGAGGCTGACCTTCTTGTTTGGCGGCTATCTTCTTCTTTTTCTTTCTTTCTACTTTATTCATCATTTTTTTTATATCTGTTTTGAATTCTCAACCATCCTTGCTCCGGAAGTTGTTGGAGACATGGTGAAACTCATTTGAATATTCCTCTTCTTCCAGACCCAATAGAGCTGGAAAAAGGAGGGTGGCGGATTCCGCCTATCTGGCGGTGACTTTCTTTTCTTTTCTTTTCTTCTCTCATCATTGTCATTCATGACTTTCTTCTTGATTTGACTTATCCGACTTATCTACCTCAGATGACGAACAGATGAGGAAAAGTGTGGTCCGATTGCTTCGGGCGGCCATGCCTCTTTGCCTGGAGGTTCTCCTTCCTTTGTGGAGTGGAGCGTGAGAATTCCTCACGGGCAGTTGCGATTTTATGCCTGAGATTGATGATAATGAACCATCATCTGATTGTCTGTTTTCTTGAGATAGCCGTGACGGATGACGGTGCCTCTGGATTTGCTGAGCTGAGAGTCTCGACGGAACAGTATTCTTTTGCTCATGTCGGGGCTTATATCCCGATGCCTGCCAAGGAATATTCTGCTATGGAATTAACTCCTGCAGATGACTTCCTTTACTGAGCTCATATACAGTCTTTAAAGATGATGTTTTCTTTTCTGATGTTGACTTTCTTTCCTTGTATTCAGGTGACCAGGTCTTCTGTGATCAACTCTTCTCTGGGGGATGATGGATTCATATTCTGTATCTGTGGCTAATCCTCTCTTTCCACTTTTGGGGAGATGCAGGGAGCCCATTTTTGGAGTTTCAAGCTTATTCTGCCTTTCAAGTAGGTGATGCTGCGAGTGACGATGGTGTTGAGCATGGTTGTTGGGAAGGAGAATATTGCCCGGCTGGAATGCGAGCTTGATGAAGAGAGGTCTTCTTTGAATCAGGAGGCTGAAGAAGAAACTGTCTATGGAAGGAACTTCCGCCAGTTGACAGCCTCCAAAGTTAAGGAAGTTGAACAGCCGAAGAAGAAAAAGCCTTCCTGCCTTTGCTTTTCAGTATGACATTTATATGCCGAGCTCATTGCCTTGCTCTTTTTCTTTGTTTGACCTTTGCATAGCAATCGCCACTCTTTGTATATTTGTACAGAGAGTGACTTGTGACTTTGTAAATACAAGGTGAAGGATAATGGAGGTCCTCCTTTTCATTTTCCCCTGACTTTTTTTTTTCTTTCTTTCCCTTTTTTTTTCACATTACCAATCCCAGTGCCCTCTCGGGTTTTCACTAAGACTGGCCCCCTTTAGCTTTTTCCAACGTGCCTTTTCGGGTTTTCACGTTGAGGGGTTATCCATTTTTGCCTGAAGCGCCCTTTCGGTTTTCACCTCAGCCGGATTTTTTTTTGATCTTTTTACCCTCAAGCATACAGTGAGTCGTATACTTAAGTCCATCGGAGTATCTTTATTTTTTAACCCCTTTTCTTTTTTTTTTTTTTTTTTTTGACTTGACTGTTGAGGGCTCGACTGACTTGGATAATTGAATGGCTAAGGGTTTGGTTGTAGAATGAGTGGTGTATTCGGATGTGGTTTGAGATTTGAATTTGGCCAATGATTGGAAATTCGGATTTGGAATTTGGATCTGGATGTGGATTTGGGTTTGAACATGAGTATGTTGGCTTACCTTTGTGGTATTTTGAATTTGGGTTTGGATATGGATATGAGATTTGGGTATGATTTAGCCCTGGACTTGGTTTGAATGGGCTCTGAATGGTGTTTAGTGTTTTGGCTTTGGGATTTGAACTTCGCCCCTCCTTGATGGCTTGGTGCCGGGATGATGGGTTTGCACTTGGATTTGAATGGCTGGAGAGGAAGAAGCCTTCCTGCCTTTGTTTCAAAGCATAAACACTTGCATATCGGGCTTGTTGCCTTGATCTCCTTTCTATTTTGCATGTGGTATCTGTCACCCTTTGTAAGTTTGTGATGTGGTGACTTATAGCTTTGTGGATGTATGAATGAAGGACTGAGGAATCCTCCTTTTCATTCATTTTTTTTCTCTCTTTTTTTTTTTTCACATTACCAGCCTTAGTGCCCTTTCGGGTTTTCACCAAGACTGGCCCCCTTTAGCTTTTTCCAACGTGCCCTTTCGGGTTTTCACGTTGAGGGGTTATCCATTTTTGCCTGAAGCGCCCTTTCGGGTTTTCACCTCAGCTGGATTTTTTTTTGATCTTTTTACCCTTAAGAGTACAAGGGATTGTACTCTCAAGTCCTATCGGGGTATCTTTATTTTCAACCCCTTTCTCCCCCCTTTTTTTTTTTTTTTTTTTTGACTATTGAAGATTTGGCTGGTTCAGATGGTCGAATAGGTAAGGGTTGGTTTTGAAACGGATGGTGATCTGGGATGTGGAATGGATGATGGTCTGATTGTGGAAGGGGGGTGACCTGGATGTGGAATGGATGATGGTCTGATTGTGGAAGGGGTGGTGGTCTGGGATGTGGAATGGATGATGGTCTGATTGTGGAAGGGGTGGTGACTTACCTTTGTGGTATTTTGATTTGAGTTTGAATATGGATATGAGATTTGGGTTTACTTTAGTTTCAGGCTTAATTTTGGATATTGATATAGACTTTGGCATGGAGTTTTAGGTTTGGATTTGTGGTTTTGGGTTTGAATTCCGCCCATCCTTGATGGCTTGGGGCAGGGATAAGGGATTTACATTTGGATTTGTATTGGAGTTGAGATTGGTTTGTTTTTGGATTTGGATATGGACATGTCAGTTTATCTTTGTGATATTCTGGATGGAATATGAGATTTTGATTTTGCTTTTGGATGTAGGATTTAGGTTGATTTGGTTCTGGACTTAGTTTTGGTTTTTTTATTTTGATTTGGTTTTGGTTTTGATTTTGATTTGGTTTTGGTTTTGATTTTGATTTGGTTTTGGTTTTGGTTTTGGTTTGTTTTTTTTTTTTTTGTTTTTTTTTGTTTTTTTTTTTTTTTTGTTTTGGTTATGGAATTTCGGACTTCTATTTGGTTCAGCCTACCTTGATGGTTTGTGGCTATATTTGGAATTGTATTTGAATATGAGTTGCCTTGATGGCCTTGGGATATGAACTTGGAACTTGAACTTGATGTCACCTACCATGATGGTTTGCTGGTGAGACTTTGGTTTTAGGGTAGCCTACCTTTATGGTTTGCTGGCTATGAGTTTGGAACTTAGATTTGGCATAGCCTACCTTTTTGGTTTGCTGGCTATGGTTTTGGTATTTTGGATTTGAGATAGCCTACCTTTTGGTTTGCTGGCTATAGTTTTGGTATTTTGGATTTGACATAGCCTACCTTTTTGGTTTGCTGGCTATGGTTTTGGTATTTTGGCATAGCCTACCTTTTTGTTGTTGGCTATGGTTTTGGTATTTTGAATTTGACATAGCCTACCTTTTTGGTTTGCTGGCTATGGTTTTGAGATTTTGGATTTGACATAGCCTACCTTTGTGGTTTGCTGGCTATGGTTTTGGTATTTGGATTTAGCATAGCCTACCTTTTTGGTTTGCTGGCTATGGTTTTGGTATGGTTTTGACATAGCCTACCTTTTTGGTTTGCTGGCTATGGTTTTGGTATTTTGGCATAGCCTACCTTTTTGGTTTGTTGGCTATGGTTTTGGTATTTTGGATTTGACATAGCCTACCTTTGTGGTTTGTTGGCTATGGTTTTGATTTTGGATTTGACATAGCCTACCTTTGTGGTTTGCTGGCTATGGTTTTGGTATTTGGATTTGGCATAGCCTACCTTTTGGTTTGCTGGCTATGGTTTTGGTATGGTTTTGACATAGCCTACCTTTTTGGTTTGCTGGCTATGGTTTTGGTATTTGGATTTGACATAGCCTACCTTTTTGGTTTGCTGGCTATGGTTTTGGTTTTGGATTTGGCATAGCCTACCTTTTGGTTTGTTGGCTATGGTTTTGGTATTTTGAATTTGACATAGCCTACCTTTTGGTTTGTTGGCTATGGTTTTGGTATTTTGGATTTGACATAGCCTACCTTTTGGTTTGTTGGCTATGGTTTTGGTATTTTGGATTTGACATAGCCTACCTTTTTGGTTTGTTGGCTATGGTTTTGGTATTTGGATTTGACATAGCCTACCTTTTTGGTTTGTTGGCTATGGTTTTGGTATTTGGATTTGGCATAGCCTACCTTTTTGGTTTGTTGGCTATGGTTTTGGTATTTGGATTTGACATAGCCTACCTTTTTGGTTTGTTGGCTATGGTTTTGGATATGGATTTGGCATAGCCTACCTTTTGGTTTGTTGGCTATGGTCAAGATTTGATTTGGGTTTGTACATGGAATACCCTTGGCTTCATGCTCGGTAGGGAGTGAAAAGTTTGGGGTATATAACGGACAGGTGGAAGTTTTGATTCCTTTGCCCCTATCTGTTGCAAACTTCATTTCATTGTTTTTCATTCTCTTTCGGCTTCATGCCTTTTGGGTGATCGGTTTTGTTTTGGTGACTGGCCAGGGAATTCATGCTCTGGCGCGTGGTACAATTTCAGGTGTTTCCCGTTGAGTGGGGAAAGGGCACATTACCTTTATAGTCCACCAACATGTATGCACCCCTTTCATATGCCGAGGTGACGATGTATAGGCCAAGCCAAGTAGGCTGCAATTTGCCGCACGATTTTTTTTTTTGCCATTGCTTCTCTGCATTTGACTATGACGAGGTTTCCTTGCTTGAATGCTCTTGGTCTTGCCAATTTTGTCAAAAGTGCAGACCATTCTGACTTGATATACTTGGAGGGATTTATATGCTTCGAGTCGCCTTCCTTCTAGGTTGGAGAGCTCCTCAAGTCTTCTTTCTATCTGACTTTGATCTTGGCTTTGAGATTCATTTTGGATTGCCACTCAACAGGATGCCATTTCAATTTCTATAGGGATCATGGCCTCAGCTCCATATATCAAGGAGAAAGGCGAACATCCGGTAGGGGTTTTATACACAGTTCGATAAGCCCATAAGGCTTCATGAACCTTTTCTCCCCATTCCCGTTTCCTGTTGCCGATTATCTTGGCAAGCAATTTACAGAGGGTTTTATTGAAGGCTTCTGTCAACCCATTTGCCTGTGGATTATATACTGAGGATGTTCTCCAATCAATATGAAATTTCGCCGCCAAGGCATATATTGTTTTATTTCTGAATTGCGACCTATTGTCAGATATGATCCTGTGAGGAGTCCCAAATCTGCATATTATGTTTTGCTTGACAAATTTGGCGACTGATTCTCCGGTTACCTCCCTTAATGGGATAGCTTCAGCCCACCGAGAGAAGTAATTTGTAGCAGCCAGTATGAACTTATGGCCTTGAGATGAGGGTGGGAATGGTCCCACAATATCCATACCCCATTCGGCAAACGGCCAAGTTGGTGCTGTGGGATGTAGCATATTTGGGGATTTTCTCGGCACGGGGCCGAAGGCTTGGCATTGATGACATGTACGGGCATATTGGATGCAATCCGCGTACATGGTAGGCCAGTAGAAGCCTTTCAACTTGATATTGATTTTCATCTTCTCCCCTGCCTGGTGTGCACCACACAGCCCGGAGTGAACTTCTTTCATGATGATTTTGGTTTCTTTGAGGGATAAGCATCTGAGGAGGACTGGTCCTTTCTTTTCATGGACCAGCTTATATAGTTGTTCTGCTATTATTTGATATGATGTAGCCCTACGTAAGAGCTGAATTCTTTGTACTCGATCAGGAGGTAGCCAACCTTTCTTGATTTTGATAAGCGGCTCGCGCCAATCTTCAGATTCATTTGTTGTATCTTGCTCTATAGTATGTGCTTCTTCAATCGTAACATTAGACTCAGCGTCGAGAATACTCGGCATGAGCCTTCTGTGACGGACACTTATGTCCAATTCCCCTTCAGGAGGCAATTTTATAGCAGAGGCCAGTTTGGCTAGAACATCAGCCTGAGAATTTTCACTTCTCGGCCCATGGGATATGTCGAAGAAGTTGAATTTTTCTTTGAGCTTCATGACTATGGTATAGTATGGAAGTGATTGTGGCTTTCGGACTTTATACTGGCCCAATACCTGCTCCAGTAGAGGGTCTGGTAGAGCCATCTGTATAGTGGAGAGTTCGGGAAGCTCCATCAGAATATAATTCCCAAGAGGGTAGCTCAATTGTGGCAACCTCTTTGAGCATTGAATTTTCACTTGCAAGAGAAAGAGTTTCTTCTTCTGGGAGGTTTATAGATAAAGGGGAATCCTCTGGCACTGGATGTGCGGTCAAAAATTCGGCCAAGCCTTGCCCTTTGATTGCCCTTTGTGGGATATATGTGATATCAAACTCCATAAGGAGCAGAGCCCATTTCGCTAGTCTTCCTGACAATATGGGTTGCCGTAGCAGATATTTGATTGGATCATGCTTGGAGATGAGCTTAATTTCATGAGCCAGAAGATAATGTCTCAATTTCTTTGCAGCAAATACCAGTGCTAGGCATACTTTTTCTATTGGAGCATATCGGAGTTCTGGACCAATTAGCTTTCTGCTAAGATAATATAAAGCTTGCTCTTTATCCTTTTCATTTGTTTGTGCCAGTAGAGCTCCCAGAGAAGCATCCATAGCTGAAATATAGAGTATAAGATGCTTTCCAGCGATAGGTGCCCCCAGCACTGGTGGAGCGAGAAGGTATTCCTTGACCTGCTTGAAGGCAGTTTGGCATTCTTGATCCCAGATGAAGGGAGCATTCTTCTTCATTAGTTTGCCGAACGGCATGCATCTATTTGAGATAAAATGTCTAATATAGGCTAGCTTCCCTTGAAACGACCTTAAATCGGTCAGATTTTGAGGAGGTGGCGATTGCTAGATCGCTTTGATTCTGTCGGGGTCTATTTCCATTCCCCGATATTTGACGACGAATGTTTTTTCAATCGTCGAACACTTTGATCTTGCCTTGGAGAGTAAATTTGCATGCAACTGGGAGGTGGAGAAGTACTCCCTTATGTGGTTAGCCTCATAGTTGACACTCTGCCGCTCTGGGCGAATTACTTTGCTTTGAGAATTCTTTGCAAGTGATTTGGCAAATCCTTTGTTTACCACAAAAGGCTTGTCAGCCTTACTGTCTTCATCTGAGCATTTAATTTGCTTACCCTTCCCTTTAGACCGGGCAAGGGGTTGAGGGATTGGCCCTCCAAGATATAAAATAGCAGCAGTCAAGTTGCATTCATCTTCCCGATACGGGGCTTAACTGGCAAAGACTGTATTCTGCTTCCCTTCTTTTGCATACTTGATGCGTTGATGGGGTGTCGATGGGATGACCCAAAATTTTTATAGCCAAGGTTTTCCAAGTAATATTCTGTATGTTGTATCAGCATCAATAATATAGAAGGCTACCTTGGTGGTGAAGCTTCTAAGAATTAAGTTGACAGTGACTCTTCCAATGGCTTCTCCTGAATTTTGGTTTTAGAACCAGTGGCTTGTACATCTTTTACCTGTTGCACATGAGGCATGAGATGTAGAGATTCAAGGGCTTTATAAGGCATTATATTGATAGATGCCCCCAGATCGGCCAGGATCTGACTCAATTTGTTGCCATTTGACTTGTCCCTTCAGGACGATTGTGACATAGTAGCATTCCTTTATCTGTGAAGGTGACACCTGCTGCCAGTGCTTCATATATTTGAGCTTGGAAATCAGCCATATGAGCTTCATATATTTCTGTTTCTTGGAGTATTTTGACGAGAGTTTCCCTCAAGTCCTCACTCCAAGCAATTGCCTTCTAGACAGTAAGGTTAACGGGGAGTGATTTGAGTTGCTGAAAGATTTTGTCATCAGCCTTGATGCGTATCTGGTCCGATGAGGGAGATCCCTTTATCGAGGACTCAGATGGCTTCTTTGGCTTGACAGATTTCTTTTGAGAGAGAGGAATCAACATCCTTCCATTTGAAAAGAGAGGAGCGTTGTCCGGCTCATTTGATGAGGCATGGGGACTTTGGCTCTTTCTTTTGTATGAGGAGGCATATTGGACAGCTCTTCTTCTTCATCTGAAGGGTTGAAGACATAAGAATCCGCCCGTATTTCGGCTTCAGGCAAGGTTTTGACTCCTTGCCTTAAATGAGAATGACTCTGCTTGATTTGTGATATCAGGCTTCTTGAAAATAGTAGATGCAACTTTTTGCTCTTTACCATGCCCTTTCTTGCGACGGCGATTTGAATTATTTGTGGGCCGACGCTGATATGTCAGCATTGTTGGCTTACCTTCAGCCTGTTTGGTATTATCACTTGGAGAGATTTATAGCTTCTTTGGTTGAGGTTTGGACACCATATTGTAAATTGGTGAGTTAAATATGTAATTTGATTCTTCAATTTTGATTGATTTTTTTTTTAAAATTGATATTTGAGGTACCTCAGCAGCAGCATCACGCTACATTTGTTCTTTTTCTTTTTCATTCTTCTTTTATTATTATTATTATTATTCTTCATTTGTTTTTTTTTTTTTTTGTTTTTTTGTTGTTTGTTTTTTTTTTTTTGTTTATATATATGTATATATTTTTATTTCATACCTGAAGAGCTTTAAGTAAGCTTATGACTTTCTGCTCTGAAGATGATTTGGAGATGCTTCTCTTGTTGGAGCCGCCTCTTAGTGTAGAGTTGTTGACTCTTTTGGAACTGGCTGATTTTGAGGGCCGACAGTGACCCATTCTCAAAGGTTGCATTAATTGCTTCTTGAATAATTGAAGATGGGAGTTGGTGATAATGATCCACGAACTCCTCTGCTTGCTGGGAGATTGGCTTTGTCGCAACTTCTTTCGATATTCTAATTCTGTATTGAAAAAGATCAATTTTAAATTGCTCCATTTCAGCTTTGACTTTGTATCGTCCATAGCCCAGGGGATGATGATAATATTCACATATCTTTGGATATAGAGCTTAGGATTCTGGACTTGAACCATAGGCTCGTTGTGACACCTTATTTGCTGGCGCCAAAGAATTCCCATATTGATCAATTTTTTTCTTCCCAGATATGAGTTTCGACCAAATCATGGAGATCCAAACAATAGTCATGCATCTCCTTTCACTCTTGAAAGATATATGATGCTGGTTTAAGTATGGAAACCAGACTTTGTCTTCTGAGATTGTCAAGTATAAACTTGGTGCTCTTTGTTGCAAATGAGAGCTTATTATAGAAGATGCAGATTTGTATACGATTGACTGGATAAATATGGATTTGAATGCTCCCCCACTGATAACCGAGGAAGACCAAAGGATGATGATGCCCTAATGACTTTCACCACATAGGATCCAGGATTGGCTGGTCCATTTGGTGGTTGTTGAGTATGAGGCTGGTTGACCCGATGAATACTCAGGTCAATTAGCTTTTGAACATCATTTTTGAATCTTATGCAATCTTTGATACTATGACCCATCACTTGATGATATGGGCAGTAATTGGCTAATATTTCTGCCGGAGCTCGGTAATCCATTAATCCGGATTGAAGGCATAGCCGGAAAAGTGAGTAAGTGAGATGTCGAGGGAAAGAATATAACCTTGCCGGCTCGACAGGAGTTGAAGGATCTTGGATAGCCACCCAATTGAGTCTGCATATGGCGACATAGGAGGCAGTTCTGAATATATTTGAGTATGCATAAGAGTATATTTACCTTTGGACTTTCCTCATTATTCTATGTGGATCATGTCTTGATCTTGGTAGAGAATGAGCTCCTGAATTATCTTGAGGAGGATTACATGAATGACCGTCCTCGGGATGATTTGAATTTGTTGGAAGTCTCGTCATATAAATGACATTGACAGATTGCTCTGGTCGATCCCAAGCATGAAGTTGAGGAGGGTCAGCCAAGCATTTTGCATAGAATGAGGCCATTTGAATGATCTTCTGGGCCTCACTTTTGAAGATGTAGCAATCTTCAATTACATGCCCCACCATACGGTGATACGGGCAAATTAAGCTGATTGGTTTGGCTGACACCTGCCTGCCTCTTTGGTTCTGGCAGTGATATTAACTGATTGTCGAGGCAGAGATCAAAGAGCCTCTATGATTCTTTTTTTTGAAAGAATAAGGAGTCTTCATGCGCCCCATCAATGATGGCAGTGGAGCTTTAGCTTCTGATTTCTTCTTTGGGGCAGGAGAGATTGTTGCCCCCTTTGCTTCATCATCAGGTGAGGAGTCAATGATGTTGACTTTTTTTTGCTAATTTATTGCGCTCTTTGGGGAGCTTGCCTTTATGAGATGTCTGTGTCATTTGCTCGGCTAGAAACATCTCAGTGTCTGCCACTATGGAATTCAATTGATCGAAGCTCTTGATATTTGCTCCCAAGAGTTTCTCCTTGACTGTTGATATGAGGCCTTTTTGGCAGATAGGGATTGTATCTTCTTGAACAGGAGGGTTATTGCATTTCATGCTAAACTCTCTCCACCCCTTGATGAAGTGGATTGCCGACTCCCCTTTCTGTTGTTTGAGGGAACATAATTTGGCGAGAGAGATACCTTCCCTTTAGCCGTTTAGAGATGGTCTAGAAATCTCTTTTGCAGATCCGCCCAATCAGCAACTGAGTCGGGCTTGAATTTTGAATACCATTGAAATGCGACTTCAATCAAGGAAGTTGCAAAATATCTGAAGAGATAAGATTTGCCGATGGCGAGCTCGACCAAGATAAATAACATAATGTGCACATATTCCAATGGCGACCCCTGTCCATTAAACTTTGATAGTTTTGTGACTTTAGGGCATATCTCTGGCAGCTTCTTGAATTGATGATGTACTGGATATGGAACAGAATATGGATCTGCCACCTGAATACCTTTGCTCTACTGAGCGAACATATCTCGAATAATCCTTCAGTATCTCATGCCTTTGTATGGCAACACCTTGAGGGGTCATAATATTGGACGGATCAATGATGTCTTGAACCGTAGTTTGAGGAAGAAGACCAGTCGTAGAAGCTGCTGGATAATTTGTCGGGGCAGCCCCATCTGGATGTTGATTTTGTTGATTTTGAGCAGAGACTGGCTCCACAGAATGGGGAGGCTTGTAGTTACCAGTTGCCTCATTTCATTTAGAAGCACAGCCATTTGAGATTGGGATTGCTGCATCACTTGATATTTGTCGTCATCTGACATAGCCTGGAAATTTTCCTTTGTCGGCAAGTCGATGACGGGATTGATGTTTGAAGTTGAAGGCCCACCTTCTTCGACTTGAATATTTGCTTCTTCGAAGAAGGGGATTTGAATTCCCTCATGTTAAATATCAATACGAGGGAGAACTTGACCAGGTGCTTCAGCTTGTCCGCCGGGCTGGCGGTTTCTTCTGGCAAATTACCTGATGGCTTTAGCAGGATTGAAGTGGCTTCAGCGATTTGTTCAGCTGGTTCGCCAGAGTCATTCCCGGCGGCATAGCATGAGAAGATTATAAGCTTGGGTTTTTCCTCAGCTGCCCAAGTAACACGTCGTCTTTTTGACGGACGGGTACTGGCGTTAGGAATTGCCCCCAGCCCATCAAATATTGAAACTCGCCGTATACGGTTGAAGGCCGATATGCGAGATTTGAATTACTGAGTTGGATTTTCTTTGACCATTCGGGTATTCTCCGAGCCTTGAGAAGTATAGATTGACTTCTTGTATATTTCTTTTTCTTTTTACCCATGATGGTGCTTGAGCTCAATATGTTGAAGGGAAGCATATTTGGCGTTGCTTCTCTTACTAAACACCTTTGATATATTTGCTTGAGTCTTCTTGAGTTTATGGGCTTCCTTTTTTTTGGAACCCAGATTTGTTTGAACCTGGGAGAGTGCTGGGTCTTTTGCTTGACATCGGCTTCCTTCTTGGGATCTCCTGATTCTCCTTGAAACCGCCGCAAAACTGAGAAGCGGTTTGAGGTTGGGATTGTAGGAACATACCTATCCCGCAGGGTGATAGGTTGGCTTCCGTCAAGCCATACCTGCAGACCTTTGATCATGATGGATTTGTCGGATCTTGAGGTGGCAGCTGATGCCCTTTTACTTTTTATGATTTTATTTTGTCCTTGTTGTAGAGATGGAAAATATGATTTTGAAGGAGTTCACCCGGATTGAACAAGTCTGGATTTGGGCAGACTTATTTTTTTTTAATGGCTTTTTTTTTGGGTTAAAGGTATGGTATCGGAATTTGGTGGAGCCTACCATTGAGGTTTGGTGGCTACGATTTTGGAATTTCAATTTGGATTTTGGTTTTGGATTCAGCCTACCTTGATGGTTTGTGGCTATATTTGATGCTTGGTTTTAATGTATTTTGGGATTGCATATGGTTTGGAATTTGAATTTGAGATTGGACATGACCGGCCTTGATGGCTTGCTGGTCATGAACTTGAGTTTGGATATGGTTTTGAATTTGGATTGGACATGACCTGCCTTGATGGCTTGCTGGTCATGAGCTTGAGTTTGGATATGGTTTTGAATTTGGATTTAGACATGACCTGCCTTGATGGCTTGCTGGTCATGAGCTTGAGTTTGGATATGGTTTGAATTTGGATTGGACATGACCTGCCTTGATGGCTTGCTGGTCATGAGCTTGAGTTTGGATATGGTTTTGAATTTGGATTTAGACATGACCTGCCTTGATGGCTTGCTGGTCATGAGCTTGAGTTTGGATATGGTTTTGAATTTGGATTGGACATGACCTGCCTTGATGGCTTGCTGGTCATGAGCTTGAGTTTGGATATGGTTTTGAATTTGGATTGGGCATGACCTGCCTTGATGGCTTGTTGGTCATGAGCTTGAGTTTGGATATGGTTTTGAATTTGGATTGGGCATGACCTGCCTTGATGGCTTGCTGGTCATGAGCTTGAGTTTGGATATGGTTTTGAATTTGGATTGGCATGACCTGCCTTGATGGCTTGCTGGTCATGAGCTTGAGTTTGGATATGGTTTTGAATTTGGATTGGGCATGACCCGCCTTGATGGCTTATAGCCAATAAATGTTGTTGGCCAGAGTTAGGCTGATCCCCTTTATTAGTATTACCTTGGAGAGCATTCGGATGCCCCCTGCTGATAATAACAGGACGAGCTTTGGCTTGCCCACAGCTCTCGTGGATCTTCCTTGTTAACTTGTTGGAGAGAGGCTTTTGAGCAGCATCTTCTTCATAGGCCGGAAGGGATCCGACAATTGTTGGAAAAATCCCCAAATATGATCGGAGTCGCCTGGTAACCGAACCTGGCATGATTGTTGATGGCGAGTGGTCCATAAGTGACGGCCATCTTCAACAGCTTATGATTTGCCTTTTTGTTTGTACCTTCAAGGGAAAATATCAGTATTAGGACTTTCATGAAAAATGTACGTATGTCTCATCCTTTGCTATGAATGGTGGGAAAAGGTCCCACCGGGCGTGCCAGTTGTTGACACGGGAAAAATATCACTTTAACATTTGATCATTTGATTTTTGGTTTTTTGCCATTTCATTTTATCTGGTTCATGTATTCATTTCATTTGGGTATTCATTTATTTCACATGCTTTGATTTTTGCGGGGCGTGCCAGTTTGTCTAACAGACAGAAAAGATCCGCGCAATGCGGAGAGAAATTTGGGTGTCCATGGAAATGGACAGAGGTGTCCGTGTGAAGGACGACTGGGTTGTCCATGAAATGGACGGGGATGCCCGTGTGACGGGCGACTAGGTTGTCCATGAAATGGACGGGGATGCCCGTGTGACGGGCGACTAGGGTGCGCCGTTTTTTATCTGAACTCCTTGAGTCCCGTATCTATACTCATCAGATGATTGGGTAGTAGCATGTGCTGGACCTCTGTCTCCATCGACCGGAGTCGATGTTACATTTACATCGAGTTAAGACTCTTGGTGTTATTTAACACCAGTTTTAACCCGAATACCATTCATAGCAAAGGGGATGAGAAAATACACATTTTTTTAGAAAATCCTGGTCATGATGTATCATTTTCTTTTGGTTATTTTGAAATACTTTTGCTTTGAGTGTTTCATTTTGAAAAGACTGCCCTTTGTGAGTCGAGATATGACTTTTAAGAAGGGAACGGGTATATTTCCGTGAACCCATTTGGGGTCTCCCTCCTCTCCTTTTTTTTTGAGAAAGATGTTGTTTAAAGGTTTTATTTTGGAAAACCTGAGGATTATTATTGCAGACGGTATATACCCGTGCATTTGATTCTGAACTTGGGGGAGGTCGTGATTCAAAGTAGCATTTCTGTATTAGAAGAGTTGCTACATTAATTTTTTTATGACATGATATTCTTTTACAACATCCTTCTTTAAAATGAAGTCTGAATTGAGGCAGAATTTCCTTTCTCCTCGTTCATTGTTTCATTTATTCATCATTCATTTTTCTTTGCTTGTATGAGTATGATTTTCAAAGAACGTATGTACGTATTTCCATGGACGTTCTTGTCAATTTGAAGCTCCTTTCTGAAAACTGTCCACATGAACGCAGTTCTTGTGAGTATGCATTTATGCTGCTCTCTGGAGTAACTGAGCACAGTTCGGGTCCTATCACAGTTCGGGTCCTGTCACAGTTCGGGTCCTGTCCTCTTTTTCTTTGGATGTGTGTATATCATCACCACTATCATAAATTTATTTTGACAGAGTTTCTGCCTATGCGGAATGCCTTCACGGGGATATATTCATATGAACATGTACTTATATCCATGTGTCCTCAGAGAATCTTTGCCCGGAGGAATTTGCCCTCAAAAAGGTATGTGTATATGATCATAAATTTGCAGTTTACGCATATTTTCTCACCGGCATTCCTATTTGAATGGAGTATCCGGCAAAAGGTACCATCTGCATATGCAGAATCCTTTTGAGAGGCATACGCATATATTGCGGATTTATGATTATATAGACATGTCCGTAGTCGGAGACTCCATTTGGGCAGAGTTTCCTCTTGGGAACACATGTATATAAATACAAAGTTTGTGCTTATATTGATATGTTTTTTTTAGAGGGAAAACTCTGACATGGGCAGAGCTTCCTTTCAAGTAACACATGTGTATAGGCACAAATTTGAATTTTATAGGTATGTTCTTAGGCGGAATCTCCACTTGGGCAGAGTTTCCTCTAGGAAACATGCATATAAATACCAATTTGTGAATATACAAACATGTTCTTGGGCAGAATCTCCCCTTGGGCAGAATCTCCTCTAAGAAACATATAATATAAACACAGATTTGAAATTTATAGATATGTTCTTAGGTTGAATCTCCACTTGGGCAGAGTTTCCTCTAAGAAACACATATATAAATACGAATCTGTGAATATATGAATATATTCTCGAGCAGAATCTCCACTTGGGCAGAGTCTCCTCTAAGAAACATATGCATATAGCACAAACACACCATCCCGGAGAGTTTAAAACTCGATGGGAGGTGGCATGAATAACAGAGGTATCTAAAATACCATATGTCCGGAATGGACGGTATTTAGAACCTATAGCCTGTGAGGGCCGGTGCCGCTATTGCGGACTTTTAGCCGATGAAGTTTGCCGATGCCGCATACGGATAACCTCTCAACACTCGGGGAAGAAGATTTGGTACCTTCACTCACACAAGAAATGAGATTGAGAGAGAGACGGGAGACTTTTGGAAATTTTCTATTCTTTCAGAATTTCAGAAAAGAGGGGGGCAGCACTTTCTCCAGAGAGCCGGCATCTCCCGGGGCCGACCCCTTGAAATGGGGGGATGGGGTGCCTTTTATAGGGGAAGGCACCCCTTACATTGCATGGGATGGGGGTTTCTAACCGATGGGGGTTCCATCGGTTAGAGGGAAAATTCCCTCTAACCGATGGGGGTTCCATCGGTTAGAGGATTTTAAAATCCCTCTAACCGATGGGGTACCATCGGTTAGGGGGAGGGGCACTCCTCTAACCGATGGGGGTACCATCGGTTAGGGGATGTGCCTATTCCCTGTTTTTTTTTTTTTTTGTTTTTTTTTTTTTTTTAAAGGGGATTCCCCTTAACCGATGGAGGTTTCATCGGTTAGAGGGGAATTTCCCCTTAACCGATGGAACTCCCATCGGTTAGAGGGGAAGACTCCCCTAACCGATGGCACTTCCATCGGTTGAAGGGGAATTTCCCCTCAACCGATGGAACTCCCATCGGTTGAAGGGAAAATCCCCTTAACCGATGGTAGTCCCATCGGTTAGGGATTTAAAGGGGGATTTCCCCTCAACCGATGGTGCTTCCATCGGTTTGGGGAAATAATCCCCTTAACCGATGGTAGCCCCATCGGTTAAGGGGTTAAAAATTTTTTGTGTCCACAGCAACATGACTAGTATCTTGGGTTGCATCCCGAAAAAATTGCTCCTCTGTGAATGCCATCCCACCCCTCCTCCTCCCTGACCACTGTCACTATCTCCTCCCTGACCACCATCACCACCTCCACCGTTACCACCACCGTCACCTCCAACATCTGAAGAAGAACCACCTGCAAATGCAATATGATTTTAAGATAGGTTAGCACAAACAATACATTTGAGATAATGTGCAATACAAAATGATGACCTACCAGTAGTCATCGAATCATGGAGGCTCTATTGGGCAATCGGGGTGAATCCAACGGAGACGTGGTGTCATCCTCTACATTTGGATCCAAAGTCTCTGCATCGGCAATGTCAAGTAGATCTTCAACAACACCTTTCTTGTCTTTCTTAGATCCTAACCAGAAAACCAACTCTTCTTTTTTGTGTACTGGGGGGGAGGTGGCTCTCGTATAACAACTCCTTTAGTTGGCCGAGACTCTGTTGCACCAGTTTTTTTTTCGGCAGGATTCTTGAGTTATTTGCTTCCCTTTTGCCAATTGAGATGATGTGGGAGCCCTTGTAGATTGTGAGGGAGGGCATCCTGGGTAGATGACCCTCTCCTTCTAGATTGTGTGCGGGGAGGCCTTCCATTAACCTCTCAAAATGATCATCATCATCATGACCATGTCCTCCACCTGCAATAGCCCCCAACATGATACATTAGCACAAATGCAATTGATAAAATATGTAAGATGAAAGAAGAAATTACTCTCCCACTATAGTACGCTCAACATACTCTAGTTCTATGTCCCCAGAAGATCCACCTCAGCCTCTGGATCCATCTCATAACGAGGGGAGTATGGATGTCCCGCATTCCCACGATCTCCCTCCTCTACTGTTGCTTTTACTACTGCCCTTGCCAGGAAGTGTTAGGCGAGATGGATCTTCAAGATCATCTGCCTCCTCATCTAACTCATACTCCCCCCGCTCTGTTGTTGCTCATGCAACCCATGCAGCCATTGGGTCTTCTTCATCTCGTAGGAACCCAATGTCAACATGATCATACTCTACGTCCCCACGCTGCTTTGGATCTTCTATGAGATGTTTGACCCTCAACCTCATATTGTAGTGGACGTACATCAATTGGTCCAAGCGCCTATATGACAATCGATTCCGCACTTTGGTGTGTATCAATGCAAACGTACTCCAGTTCCTCTCACATCCACTAGATGAGGAAGTCTGCAATAAGATCTTCACTGCAACGTTTCTCAATGTTGGCGCAGTATGCCCAAAGTTGAACCACCAATCAGCTGCAACCAAATTCAATTAGCTCAATCAGTCCTCAACCATCAAGTTGCAATGACAAAAAATGAAAGGGGAAGCATATTACCGTCCTCTACACGCTCCCGACCAGCAATGCCAGATGGCTCAGCAAAGCCCCTAATAGCCTCCCGAAAGCTCTTCATCTGCATTTATTAAATTGATCATCATACATATGAAATTCAAGTATTTGTTTGGATGGAAGTTGATAATCCTATACTTGGCTCATCAATGGCATCTGCCGCTTGCACAAGACTCTTAACAATCTTTCAACAACCCTTGTAAAAGCAACCGTCAAGTCATCCTCATATGCTAGCTCGTGCGCGTAATGGTATGCAGGGTGGAGATAATATGCTGCAATTGACGTATAAATATCAATGGTTGTAAAATACATTAATACTTAGTGCATTACAAATATATGAACAATTTCCTTACCCACCATATGTAGATCTCTACTCATCTGCCGGTCTCATCTATCCTTAACAACATCCAGGACCAAGTGTGCATACCGAGGTGAGACGTCACAGATCTTCTTCTTTCCAGCTTCAAGCTTTGCGTACATCAATCCAATAGAAGCTCTCCTTTCCCCATCAACCACCCTCAATACCTCATATAGAGGTTCAATGATCTGAACCAGCTTGAATACCCGATCCAAAAAATTTGAGTTGTTGACAATGCCTTCCACCTCTTTTCCATCCGATGTTCCAGCAAAATTGCTTTGCAACCATTTATCACCCCTGAACATGCGTTTCAATCCATCCTTGTGCTTCAATAGGCTTTGTAATGCCACAAATTTTTTGCAAAGCGGGTGACAGCCGGCCATAACAACTCTCCACCAGTGGACTCTCTCATCCACGCCAACACAACAGGATGATTGTAGATGAAACGTGTAATCTTCTGCCCTGCATCCACGACCATTTTCACGGGTTGCAGTGTCCCAATCTCTTTCAGCATTAAATCAACACAGTAGGCAGCACATGGGGTCTAGTAAAGATGAGGATAAATCTTCATCAACTCCTCCCCTGCTTTTTTGTAGGCAGATCCATTATCCGTCACCACCTGCACAATGTATTGCTCACCAATCTCCTCAACAACCTCCCGCATCAAACTCAAAATGTATTCATAGTTGTGTACTCTATCGGATGCGTCAACAGATTTGTGATAGAAGACTTGTCTATCACAATACACGAGGAAGTTGATGAGGCTGCTCCTGGTGATGCCCGACCAACCATCACACATCAATGTGACACCATACTTCTCCCATTTCTTCTTAAAACTGTCAATATAAGACTTGATCTCATTAACTTCATCCTGAAGATATTTCCAACCAAGTCCCTAGCTATAGGAGGCGGCACATGTAGCCCTCCACGTTGAACCTCCTGTATAGTAGTTTTGTAATAAGGACTGTTTGCTGCATTGAATGGTAATCCTGTATGGTGCCACCACTTTGCAATTGCTCTACCCACCTTGTATTTCGGCCCCTGCTGGTTGTATGCATCCTCAATCCTAGTCTGCTGTCATACTCCCTAGGATACGCATAAGGGTCCACATCCTCTATTTGCACACTTGTGGGTCTCTTGCTATCATGGATGGCAAAGTCGGCCGACTCGGAGCGAAGTCGGCCGACTCTGAGTCGGGTCGGCCCCTGGCGACCCGACTTGGGGGGGTGAACAACGGCCCACCCATGGGGCTAGGTGGAATCGGGGTGAGTCGACCGAAATGGGGTGGAGTCGGGCCGACTCAACCCGACTCCACCCCAATTCCATCTAGTGTAGCCGATTCCCTCAGGTTACCTTCAGGATCTCCTTATTTACCTGAATATCATTTAAGTAAATGTCATTTACTTAAGATATTACATGTAAATAAGGAAGTACCCCCTATTTGAATCCAATAAAAATATCAAAAAAAATCATATCTCTTACCAATAAAAAGTCAACTCTCCCATCGAAGAAGAAAATCGCGATTTTGGTGATTTTAGCAAAATGCTAACTTTCTAATCTCTCATAATTTAGCCTATCTAAAAATTTGATAATTCAAATAAATCATATGAAACACTAAAAATCCGAAGTCCGGTAAAAAATGTCAAACGTGCATATGACTTCTCCAGGGAGCCACTCTCCTACTGACAACACTTAGTCTGCTTGTGACCTCTCAGGATTTGGTCAAACCTAAGCTATCATCACCTAAACTCATGAGATTTCACTTTTTAATTGAAATTTAAAAGTGACAATTCTCATGACTTTGAGTGATGATAGCTTAGGTTTGACCAAATCCTGAGAGGTCTCAAGCAGGCTAAGTGCTGTCAGTAGGAGAGTGGCTCCCATGGAGAAGTCATATGCACGTTTGACTTTTTTTACCGGACTTTGATTTTTTGTGTTCCATATGATTTATTTGAATTATCAAATTTTTAGATAGGTCAAATTATAAGAGATTAGAAAGTTAGCATTTCACTAAAATCATCAAAATCGTGATCTTCTTCTTCGATAAGAGAGTTGACTTTTTATTGGTAAGAGATATGATTTTTTTGACATTTTATTGGATTCAAATGGGGGGTACTTCCTTATTTACATGTAATATCTTAAGTAAATGTGTTTCATTTACTTAAATGATATTCAGATAAATAAGGTATCATAGTTACCATTGCTCTGTATTGTAATATGAACATATGTGTAACTAAACTATGGATATACTCAATATGTTCTATAATTATATATTTTTAAATAATTTTTTCTGTGATTTTCCTGATTTTCTATGATTTTTTCGGATTTTTCCTGATTTGTTTCCAATTTTTTAACATTTTTAAGCATGGCCGATCCAAGGTCGGCCAGACTCCATTGGAGTCGGCTGGATCCATGGATCCGACCCGACCCGGGTCGGGGTCGGCTGGGTCCGACTCACCCAGCCGACCCGACTCTGCCATCCTTGCTTGCTATGCCTTCCTTGTTTTGGTAGTTGTGTTTGTGTGGGAGGGGGCCGAGTTAAATAATCCCCCACATTTGAAAATCGACGGGACTGAGTTCCGCCGGCGCCCCCTACCGCTGAGCCACTGCCAACCTCATGCTGAACTCCCTGAAACTTACTCCGTGGGCTGCCCTTTGATCACCTTCCCATGCCTCAGCCCTGCTTTGTGCTCTGGCTCGTCTTTCCTGCACATCAGGATCAGGCACATATTCTACATACATTTCTACTTCATCCTCAATGTCTTCATCTCGTTTCCTTCCTGATATGATCCTCTCTTGCATCTCCTTATTCGCCCTCTTTCTTGTTGTCTCTGCTCGAACATGTTTAGGTGTTCAATCATAAGCTTCTTAACTTCACTTGGCACCATTTTACAACCCTGCACGTCATGGTAGCCTACTAGTCGACCACCTGCAAGGTGCTTCTTCAAACGGGATACGCCACCTCCTTGTCACGTAAAGCTACAATAATTGCACTTAAGTTGTGTCTACTGCCCAACATGATGCCATGCTGCCACCCAATATCATCAGAGCCCTACTTTGGTGCCATCTAGAGGGACAAATAAAAATTAAATATATTAACAGTAAATTAATTCAAATTTCAGAATTTTAACACAAAAAAAGTGTTGTTATATGATAAATTTTTTCATAGACATGATTCACATGATCATGCAAATACATTCACATCTCCATAGGCATTTTCTGTAATTTTAAGTTTATGTAATATTTTTTAAAAATTTTAAAATATTTATTAAACATGCGGTAACATAAAATAATTTTAGCTCCATTTCATATGGAATCAAGTTCTAACCATGATATGGAAGTTATACAAAACATTGCTATCAATTTTTGATTCTTCAAAAAAATTTAAAAATTTTTTCACTTTTTTTCTTCAGAAAATCATATTTTAGGGAAAAACTTCAAATCTACATGAAAAGTTTATAGATCTTGATGAGAATTGGTTGCAAGTGTACACCAATCATTTGCAACATCATTTCTCATGAAGATCTAAGTCATACACCAAGAAAAAATGAAAAAATGAAGGAATATGGTGGCTTACCTTCAAAGCCCTGTAGAAACTCCAAAAACCTTGAAGAACAAGGCTTGAATGCCTCCAAATCAACGTCCAAATGGATGCAAACTCACGTAGGAAGCCTCCAGATCTAGGGTTTTTTCTTGGAAAAAAGTGAAAATGTCCGGCCTGCTGCGCTGCGAATCGAGACTGTACAGTCCCTTTCGCAGCGCATCGGTTGACACCCTTAAGGGTGTCGGCCGAATCGAACCCGGTGCGCACAGTATCGAATCGGATCGTGCCGCATCGGGTTCGATTCGCCTGACTAATAGGATCCGGGCGCATCGGCCCGAATCGCGCATCGGGTTTCTTATGATCCGATACGATTCGACCGAATCGGGCCGATGCGCCACAATGCGCCAAACCTTGTTTTATAGTACCAGTGGACCAGTGGTACTATCCACATTCAGAAAAGGGGAAAAAAGAAGAAGAAGAAGAAACCTCACTAGTGTGCGATACTGGCAAGGATCAAAATAGGGAAAGGTTTGGCCAACTCACTATATGGCCATTATAAACCCTTCTTTGTGTGCAACATTGGTGAGGTTCAAAATAGAGTAAGTTTTGGCTAACACTCATTTAAAATCCTCACTGACGCACGACATTGGTAAGGTTCAAAATAGGGAAAGCTTTGGTCAACATTCACTTTGTGATTTTTAAACCCTCACCAACGTATGACACTAACAAGGTAAAATAAAAAAAAGTTTTGACCAACATCATTTTTATCCTCACTAGTGTGCGACACTAGCCATGTTCAAAATAAGAAATTTTTGGATTCAAAATAAGAAAAAAAATGTATTCAAAATAAGGAAAGTTTTTTAGTGTAAAATAAGGAATGTTTCTGTTGTTCAAAATAAGGAAAGTTTTTGGAATCAAAATAAAAAAAAAATTTGGATTCAAAAAAGGAAAGTAGTTGAGTCCAAAACAAGGAGAGCTTTTAGGTTCAGAATAAGGAAAGTTTCTGAATGCAAAATAAGAAAAAATTTCGTCAGCGTCATTCCTTGGCTATCCTCAGTTCCTCACTGATGCGTGACACCAGCAAAGTTCAAAATAAGGAAAGTTTTAAGCAGCTCTCACTACGTGGCCATTCTAGACCCTCCCTAGTGCATGACACCAATGGAGTAAAATAAGAAAAAAGCAACCCCCCCAACTTATTTTGAACTCCACTGGTGCATCTCATAGGTGGGGTTCAAAATAAGGAAACTAGGGGCAACTGTTGCTTTGAACAGCAGAAAAAGAACGAAAGAAGTCATTAGCGATGCATAACACCGATGAAGTTTCAAAAAGGGAAAGAAATGATCCAATAGGGAGAGCAAAAGAGGGGATCAAATTTACCGATGCATTTCACTGGTAGGATTCTAAACAAGGTAGTGAAGCCCAATACTACCTTGCCCCCTTGCTACCCCCTCCCCCTCTAAAGGGGGAGGGCTCCCACTTGAGTCCAAGAAAAAAGTAGAAAAACTCAAGACAAAGGAGAAGAAAAACACAGGGAGAAGAGGAGAAGGTGAGTTACTAGGAGGCTCTTCTAGAGCCAAGAAAGAGGAAGAAAGACTTAGCAAAAAGGGCGAGAAAGAGCAAGGGAAGAAAAAGGAGAAGAAGGCCCAACTAGAAGGCTATTATTGCGCCAAGGAGGATAATAAGAAGAAAACGAGAGAAAACTCAAGTAGGTCCTTGAAAAATGGATAAAACTTAATTTTTTTTTTTTTAAAAAAAAGAGGAAAGAATCCTCACATGGCACTAGCAAGGTTCTAAAAATAGGAAAAAATGTAGGGATTAAAAAGAGATGAGAACCTACCAGTGAATTTCACCCATGGAATTTTAGATCGAATTGGGGTCTAGGATCGGACCCTCGCGATCTGGATCCAGAATCGGATAGGATCGACTACGATCGTTGGAATGGATCGAGGGGCATCCCAGGAATAAATCAATCGAAATCGGCCGAAATAGGCTAGGGTAGGTCGATCCAACCCGATCCGGCTGATTCCCCCCAAATTCTACACTGGGGGGGGGGGGAGGGGAGAGGACATTCCCACCCCTGAATTGGATCGGGACCCCCGATTTCGATCAGAATCAGTCGATTTGCATTCCATGATTTCACCAGAGAGACTCAAAAGAAGGTAAGGGAAGTTGTCTATGGCTGATCCTACACCTCTATATAAAGAGGACCCTTCCTCCCTACAAAAGGCACATAAATCAAATGAGGAAGCTCTAAAGAGAAGGCAAAGAGAGACAGTGCAAAGCTTGTGCGCCAGGCGAGAGAGAATAAGAGAAAAAAAAGGAAACTCATGTAAGAAAGGAGAAGAAAAGGAAGATGCTTTAAGCAAAAATTGGAAGAGGTTCAGATGGGAAAACACCCTTGAATTTTAAACCAACGCAAAAAGTGGAAGAGGTTCAGATGGGAAAACACCCTTGAATTTTAAACCAACAAAAGGCAGGGCGTTGCAAATTTACAGCAAAACCCCCAAAAAATTAATAAGACCCATCCAGTTGTGCAATTTCAAGTCTTGGTTTAATTTGTGCATGTCACATGTAAAAAGGGGGGATTCTAACACTGTTAACTTGTAATCACAGCAAAATCCTGATTTTCAGGTTAATTGCAATTATACTGTGTATGTTATAAGTCAGAAAAGGTAAATTTTAACCCTATGAACCTGTAATCACAGTCGTCATAATCATCATCAAAGCCTTATCCCATTATTTGGTGTTGGCTACATAAATCTTTTTCCGCCAAAGATTTCTATTAAATGCTATAGTCGTGTTTAAACTCAAGAGGTTCAAGTCTTTGCTAATAACATCGTACTATCTCATTTTAGGCCTTCCCCTAGCTCTTTTACAGACATCCACAAAGATTTGATCACATCTTAGTTGAAAAGTCAAGATATTATTGCAATTATCCTAAAAATTAAGATATAATCACAATTACCCTAAAAATTAGTGTCACTATGATTATGCATTACACAAATTATCCCCCCATAGAGTAGTCTGCACACTATAAATGGGATAAGTGAATAAAAAATGAACAACAATATGATGAAAGGTAAATAGGCACAACATAATGTTCAAACATCCAGGTGATAAAAGCAATCACACATTCAAACAATGAATGGACAAACAAACGAGTCGGTTAATAGAAGCAACTATCTACAGTTAAACATGCCCTTTTTAAAATCCCTTTTCTAATTATCCTATTATGGGTGTCACGTGTTGGTTAATCAAGGGTCATCGATTGTGTAATCGACGTAATTAATATCAACTTGCGTTCATAAGGAGAGGCCAAGGACACGAGCCTACATCAATAGGCCTGTACCAAGATGGAAGGTAGGATCGGTTCAAACCCCTGAATAGGTCAGGGTCGATACCCATCCAGATCAATGGATTAGCCGATTCTCATAGATTCTAGTCGATCCAAGATCGGCCATATTAAAAAAAAACATTTTTTATTTATACAAAATGTTTAAAAATTCAGAAAAATAAGAAAATTTCAGGAAAAAAATTAGTAAAAATCAGGGGGAAATGCAAAAACTTCAATAAATTCAAGAACTTCACATTTTTTTTGTAAAAAACACAAACAAGTATTCATAATACAATACAGAGCAATGATAATTATGATAAACGTGAAAGTTGAAATCCCTTACATGAAATGAAGAAGTCTTGTTTTTTATTTAGATTATGGAATTTTACATTATAATTTATAAGAGAACAATCAAAATTTGCCATCCAGACCGTAATGGCCCATCATCATTTAATTGTCCATATGTTTCATCAGTCTACACAATCTCAAAGCCATAACCAAAGAGAATTTACTAACTCATACATTCCTCTTTGAATCCCTCTTGTTGTATATGCTTGGTTAGAACTTCCCCAAATTGTGAGAAAACTTTGCACCATATCCCTACTAGTTTATATGAACTTGTTATTTCACTTATATTTGTATCAGGCCATGGTGTCCATCCTCCTTGTGCTCCAAGAGGGGAACTGCTAAGATCTAAATATAGTAAAGTGGGAGGTTGAAACTGAAATTGAGGAGTATATGAAGATCTTGATTCATAATGTGGCTCTCAAGGTGGTCAATCATAGGTTGTCTGACGTTGTTGGCCTTCATATCCCCCTTGTCCTTCTCCTCTACCTCCTTAATGTTCTGATCCTGGCACATAACTTGTAGTAAGCCCCATGCCCAGCGAAAATCCTCGCACAAATATATCATGTGTCTCTATGACTAGCTCCTGCTCCTATGGCTCCAACAACAGCCCCATCATCATCATCATCATCACCACTACTGGCCTGTGTCGAATCATTACAACGAACTTGTAACCATGGAAGGCAGAATCGACTGGATCGACTAGAAATTGATCGATCCTGGATCGGATCGACGCCCAAGGATTCGATTCCGGGCGGAAGTCCCCCCAAATCCCTGTTTTGAGGGTGGATCGACCCAACTCGCCTGGATCCGAGTTTGGATCGCGCGAGTCGCACATGGATCGATCGATCCATGAGCGATTCTGTCGATTCGGCGAGTTTAAGTTCAAATTTGGACTTTGCCCGCCGGATCGACCCATTATCGGGCTTAATCGGTCGATCCTTGTTCGATCCGACCCGATAAGGGTCGATCCGACGCGATTCGTGGGGATCCCAGGTGGATCCCCCTTAAAACAGGCGATCCACCCGAGCCCCCCCCTCTTTTGCCTATTTTTTCTCATCCAGGGAAGCACGCAAGGGTTCTCCCCCTTCCCCCAGCTCCGCCGCCCCCACTGCCAGCGCCGCCAGCCTGCTTCGCCGCCGCCGTCGCCGGCCTCTTCCCGCACCGGCCTCCTCCTCCTCCTCTTCTTCTTCTTCCTCTTGTTCTTCTTCTTCTTCTTTCTCTTTGAAATTTGAAAGAGGTTAGAGAGGAGCACATCCAAAGGCAAAGCCCAAGGGAGATCCTCTTGAGTAGATCTCAAGAGATCTTATTCAAGCAAGGGAGAAGTTTTTCTTCTTAAGGTATTTTTTTTAATTTCGTAATTTAGTTAAAATTTTGAAAAAAAATGAAAAAGCATGCATACATATTTGATCTTGTCATATCTTCTTCTTCTTCCCCTAGAGTTTGTCAATTAGAGAAAATCCCCAAATTTCACCCTAATTAGGGTTTGAAAATTGGGGCTTTTGTTCTATTAGCACAATTGGAGATCATTAAGTGTTCCAATCACTTAATTGACTTAATTATGCCTTTGTATAATAATGTAAGTGATTAATTTCGGAAATTAGAGAAAATCCTCAAATTTCACCCTAATTAGGGTTTAAAATTGAGGCTTTTGTTCTATTAGCACAATTGGAGATCAATTAAGTGTTCTAATCACTTAATTGACTTAATTATGCCTTTGTACGATAATGTAAGTGATTAATTTCGAGAAATTAAAGAAAATCCCCAAATTTCACCCTAATTAGGGTTTGAAAATTGGGGCTTTTATTCTATTAGCACAATTGGAGATCAATTAAGTGTTCCAATCACTTAATTGACCTAATTATGCCTTTGTAGGATCATGTTAGTGATTAATTTTGGGAAATTAGTTCTAAATTCGTTATTATTAGATGTAATTATGTTTATAATTTTATACTTACACATGAATGTGTTAGTATTGTTATAGGATTAGCAATTATGGCTGATCAGGGCCATGATGAAGAGCAGTCACCAGGCCCACAAGTAGACATTAGATGGAAACATGGTGTTCTTATTGATGCTGCCTCTAAGAGAGTGCGGTGTAACCACTGTGGGAAGGAAATGAATGGAGGCGTATACCGCCTAAAACAACATATTGCAGGTATTGGAACAAATGTAGTAAAATGCAAGCAATGTCCACGAGAGTTGGTGAATGAGATGAAAGAGTACATGGAAGACAACAACAAAGAGGCATAAAGAGGCATACATATTCAACAACAAGAAGAATTGCATGAAGAGCTTTCTCAGAAGGGAAAAAGTAAGGGTTTAATGAAAGGAAGACAAATTGTTGTTGATGTTGATGAGTCAGACGATACAGATTATGAGGATCTCTCACCTAATGAGAGAGAATGGCGAGAAGGACTGCGGCAGAGTCGGCGTGCTGCCATGTTGGAAAGTGAGATGCGGAGGTACCATAGTACAAGAGAAGGATCATCATCAGGGGCTTGTGGGTGGCACCACCCGTAGTCAAGAGAGGTGGTTCAATGAGAGGAACGGGACCAACTGGTGTCATTGACACATGCATAGAAAACCTTCATCAAAATAGCCTAGTATAAAACATGCATTGAAAGGGGTAAAAGCCACAGCTGCTTCCGCCAAACATGTAGTAAAAAATATTGTAAAATGGTTTTTGCATGCAGGGGTCCCAGCCCATACAGCATCTAGTCCATACTTCCAGACAATGATAGATTCCATTGGTGAGGCAGGCCCAGGTTTGAAAGCTCCAACACCAAAGGAGATTTATGGCAAACTTCTTGAAGAGGAATTGGCTGAGATAAAGGAGTGGGTAGCATCCTTCAAAGCTATATGGATGGCAAGGGGTTGTACTCTTATGTGTGATGGATGGACAGGAACAACAAGAAGGTCTATGATTAACTTTCTTGTATATTGCAGTGAGGGTACAATCTTCATGAAATTTGTAGATGCAAGTGGACAAATAAAGAATGCAGATTACTTGTTTAGGCTCATGGATGAGATGGTTGAAGAAATTGGCGAGGAAAATATAATCCAAGTTGTCACTGATAATGAAGCTAGTTACAAGGCAGCTGGAAGAAAGTTGATGGCAAAACGACATCATCTCTATTGGGTCCCTTGTGCTGCATACTCCTTAGACTTGATGATGGAGGACATTGGCAAAGATAAACATGTGCATGACTTGGTGTCCAAGGCGCAAATAATTACTAGTTTTATTTATGGACACAACAAAATCCTGTATATGATGAGAGACTGCACAAATGGACATGACATAATTCATCCTGGCCCAACTAGATTTGCCTCCCAATTTATTGCATTGGAGAGTTTGCATAAGTTTAGACATGAGTTGAACACTCTTATACATAGTTCTGAGTACTTGGCACATGTGGCTACATTGAGAGAGGAATCCAGAGATGTCGCACATGAGATTTCTTGCTTGGTCAGTGACCATCGTTTTTGGGATAGAATCTTATATTATTTGAAACTAATAGAGCCTCTTGTACAAGTCTTGAGGATGGTTGATGGAGAGGACAAGAATGACATGGATTACTTATATGAGGCTATGGATAAAGCCAAGGAAAGGTTGAGGGAGAAGCATCCCATGGCATTTCAAAAATGGTGGAGAATTATTGATGCAAGATGGGAGTCCACCCTCCACCATGATTTACATGCAGCAGGTAAATGTATTATTGTGCATATTTCTTATTGTGCATATTGAATTTCTAACTTATTGGACTTGTTTTGTACATATAGGGTATTTCTTTAACCCCAGGCATCAATATAGTGATTCCCCTCACAACGATGGTGAGGTGCTCCAGGGAACAATCAATATCTCAAGATTATCTAGGAGCACTGACGATAGAATAGATGCTATGATGGAGGTACAACCAACTTAAATGGACAGATTTAATATACTTTACAAATTACACTTTACAAATTATTTTACAAATTACACTTACCAACTGTTGTATACTTTAGATGGACATATTTAAACTAAAGTTGGACATTTACAGAGATTATGATCTTAGAGAAGCAGTGAACAGAATGAGTCCTGGTGAGAACCTTGAGGCTTAAGCTCATTTTTACTTCATGACAAAGTGACAATTCACAACCATTATATGCTAATTCATTGTATTTTTTTTTATGTAGGTGAGTGGTGGGTTATGTTAGACTACAAGACTGCTCAAAGAAATCCACTTGCAAGAATTACTATTAGAGTACTCAGTCAGACCACTTCATCTAGCCAGTGTGAGAGAAATTGGAGCACTTTCTCACTTATTCACACAAAAGTGAGGAACAGGTTGAGTACAACTAGGCTAAAGAAACTGGTCTATTGCCACTACAATATGCGTTGAAAGTCAAATGCATTAGAGAAAGACAAAAGAGGAGCGAGGCAAGGCTAATGACTTTTGCAGGTAGTCATTGGGAGCAACATTTTGCAGAGAGGGAAGCATTATCACCTCCTATTGATGTTGATAAGTTGCTTGATAAGGAACACCCACTAATGCATGGGTGGAAACAAGACAAGAAAGGGATGTTCCAGAATTTGACCCTCGCGATTGCTTATGGGCGGAAGGAGAATTGGATGGAGTAGAGACTCGAGATCCAGAGCTTAAGGTAAGTGAGGACCCACCTCTATTCTCTCAGCCACGACACTCAGCTATTTTTCCAGAGACATCTAGAGTGCCTCCCACTCAGCCTACATTAAGAAGAGCTGCAACACAAAAAGAGAGGAGTTCAAAAGCCATAGAGCTAGAAAAAAGAACATATACCAGGCAAAAAATAAGGAAAGTGCATCAACCAATTCGTAGTGATGACACAACACAAGATCCAAATGATGATAATGATGATGATGATGATGATGATGGGGCTGCCACTGGGGCCACTGGGGCACAGGAGCTGGCCAGGGAGATGCAGGATATACTGGGCCAGGATTTTCACTGGGTCTAGGACTTACTTCAAGTTATGTACCAGAAACAGAACATCAGGGAGGCAGAGGAGAAGAACAAGGGCATGAACAAGGGGGATATGAAGGACAACAACATCATGCAGCCTATGAGTGGCCATCTTGGGAGCCAAACTATAGTTCAGGGTCTACTCATATACCTGCATTTCAGCCTCCCATTTTACCGTACTCAGATATTAGTAGCTCGCCTCTTGGAGTACAAGGAGGATGGGGACCTTGGCCTTCACAAGAACAAGAGCATAGTGAAGCAACAAGTACATACAAACCGCTTGGCATATGGTGTCCAGCTCCATCACAATCTGGAGAAAGCTCAAGTCAACAATTTACACCAAGAGGGATTCAAATGGGTATGCATGATTTAGCAAATTCCCTCTTTGGTTATAGCTATCAAAACCCAAATGATGGTGACTCATCTATGTCTGGAAGTGGATGGAAAGATTATTAGTCTTCTATCAAATGTAAGTTACATTTAACATTTTTTGCTTTTCTTGTGTTATTCTAGTAGTATTGATTCACAATGTCTTAAATTTCATGTTTCATGTAGTATGAATGCATGTATAATTGATTTTTGATGCAAATATTAGTTCTTTCAATTTATCAGATTTTTTCTCAATTTTTCTATTTTTATCCTGAATTTTTTCCCAAAAAAAAACCATTTTATAGACTAGTCGATCCAGGATCGGCCAGACTTCCCTTGGCCCATAGCACCCAGAAGTTTACTGTTTATGAACACGACAAGGAGGGACGTTGCGTTCTGAACGAGACGGTCCTGCATGTCGCGTTCTTGTTGCCGCCAGAGGCGGTTGTCGTCTGCATGTGCGCCGCGTGTCGCGCGCTGGGCGACCTGCAGACCTCAGTCTTAAGAAGGTGGCGCCCAATTCCGTCGCGATCAGGCCGTCGCGTTCTTAACTGCAGGCTGCTCTTAAACCCTGGCTGGCCAGACAGAGCTGAGCACCTCTGTTTGGCCAGGGGGAGAGGCTGCTGCAGGTTTTCTGGGGCAATTCGGCGTGGGAGCGTGGTTTTTGGAGTGTTCTCACCACGAGGACCTTGCGTGGAGCAGGGGAAACGCCGAGGGTTTGTCGTTCTCCGCGTTCTTCGCAAAGGTAGGGGAATTCTGCCCGTTTTACACCGTTTAATTGCATGAGATGCATGTGTGGATGGTTTTTGATGTAAGAACGGTAGATACCATGCTAGGGAATCCATTAAAGCATGAAAAATGAAAATTAAACAGGGTTTACATGGTTTGGGGTGGTAATCCGGAGAGGGTTCCCCGGATTAGGGTTTTCGCTTGTGAAGGCGACAGAGCCCCTGTCGCGTTTTGAATGCGATAGGCCGACCCGTCGCGTTCATATTATGAACGCGACATATCGAGGTGTCGCGTTCTGAAGGAGACACTAGCCCATGTCGCGACCTCAGCTGAGAGGTCCAGTTGTGCATGCTTTCAATAGTAACATTATCCGATAATTGTTATTTATTGTGCATGGTAAGTATAAGCGGTGCAATGGCACCTGTTGAGTGGTTCACGTGACTGGCGTGTCGTTTATGCAGTCAGTGTGATGTATTCACATGGTTAGTGTGCTGTGTTTACGTGGTTGACGTGAAGTTTCACGTGGTTTGTGCGGTGTGCACGTGGGTTGTGTGTACGTGGCGAGTAGTACGACGCCTACCGTGGTTACCTCTTCAGTTGGGTGCCCCAGATTCTCTGTGAGCCAGGCTTGTGCTCGAGGCTTGTCTCGGTACTTGTGTTGTACCGTCGAGGTCTGTGTCGTCTGTCCTGGACACCCTCACTCCTTAACTTGAGTTGTACGTCCGGCTGAGGGAAAGACGGCAGTGGGACAGCGACTTGTGTGTGTTTGTGTTTGTCGCTTGTAGCGCGCTCGTAGTTGGGGGTACGGACACTAGTAGATATCACTGGTCCCCAACTAGTCCTGTTTCCAGTGCCTCACTTTAGGGAGCTCAGGCCAAAGTCCTTAAAGGTGCCAGGCATGGGCCGCGGCAGTGTGGTCTGCGGTTGTGGTGTTGGTTGGTGTCCACAGTTGTTTGACCTGTTCTCGTGGAGCGGCAGCTGGACCTGTCGTCCGTGGCTGCGAGGCTGAGAGGTAGACTTGTGTGCTTTGTCCAAGTTAGTTGCTAGTGTCGCGAACCAGTCTACGTGGCTCGAGTGTGGCGGTCTCTAATTTAGCTCGTACACCGAGTTGTGGCTTTGCCGTTTATTATTTAAGCTGGTTTGTATTCACGATAGGTGGTAAGTGGTATTTACCGCTTTAATATCCTGCTTAGCTTATTCTATAAATTGCTAGCGTAGCTTCCTGTTTTCCTTCTTGAGTTTGGTTTGCTCGGTTTTTTGGGGAGTTTCCCTACTGACCCAATGACTTGCGAGGCTCACCCCTACTCCCTACAGGTGAAGGAGAGCAGGAGGTTTCCCTACCGTCTTCCAGTTCAGAGCCGAGTCGCAGCGGTGTTGGGCCGACGCCTCTAGCAGTGTAGATTTTCTTCTGTTGTACCTCAGGGTATGCCCCAGACTTGTGTACTTTCCTTTGACTTTTGTTGAAATTTGACTATGTAAATCTAATGTAAATATGTATGAGATTGTGAATCTTATATATATATCAGTATGTTCTTTTATGTTTCCACGGACGTGTGTATGATATTCCTTGCGAGACTACGGCTTGTTCGCGGGAGGCGGAGTCGGGTCAAGCTCGTTAGTGGGTTAACGAGTTTGAACGACGTGGTCCGTCATAATTGGTATCAGAGCAAGATTCGTGTAAATGTAAAGGAACTGGGAAATTACATAGCCTTATTTCTCCATTAGTCCACTGCTGGTAGCTGACCTTGGTTTTGTAATGATATGTTTTCGTGTATGTGGTTTGGAATGTGTTAGTGCGGGAATTTGATATGGCTGATAGGAGGGATTGGGGTGGTGGAGGAGATGAGCCTGAGGAGTCTACTCAACGCATGATAGAAAGGATATGGGAATTCGGATGAGAATGGACCAGCAGGCACTGGTACCGCCAGTAGCAGTACCACTAGTTGCAGGAGAGGCCGTACCAATGGCACCAGTACCACCACCACCTAGTATGGAGGTACCTTTTGCAGTACCTGTACCACTGCCACCGCCAGTAAGGGCAGCAGAGGAACCGATTATGTAGGTTGAAAATTTTTTGAGGTTGCAGCCGCCAACTTATACAAGAGGACCGAATCCAGTGCTCAATCCAGACACAGCTGAGCACTGGATTCATGAGATCGAAAGAGTATTTGTGACAATGAGATGTCCGCTAGCAGATAGAGTTGTATTAGCTGCTTATCAGTTGAGGGGTTTTGCTCAAGAATGGTGGAGGTTAAAGATGCAGACTACCTTCGTAGACAGGACAGAGGAGACCATCACCTGACCGGAATTTCTTGAGGTATTTAATGACACATTCTTCCCAATACAAGTGCACCAGGCAAAAAGGGAGCAATTTCGAACACTTCAACAAGGGAATTCTTCTGTTTTGGAATACCATATGAGGTTTATGGCACTCAGTCGATATGCACCATATGTTGTGTCAGATAATGCTATGATAGTCGAGTATTTTATCCGAGGCTTGAGAGCAGAATTGCAGAATAAGGTGATACCGCTGATGTGCAGGACTGTAGAGGAGGCAGCCCAGAGAGCAGCCACACTTGAGAGGTCCGTTCGGACTCGGCAGGCAGGAGAGTCAGGTTCTGGTAGTTTTCGGCTACCGCAACAGTCCAGGGGATTAGCAAGAGAAAAGCACCAGCAGGAGCATCTTCCTCAGGTTTCAGCAGTGGGGACAAAAGTTGAAAAAAGTATTCCAAGGTCGAGGAGGAAGAGGAGGACATCAGCAGATGTTCCAGCAGGGGCGTGGCTTCAGGCCAGAGGTGGAGGAGTCACAGCAGAGCACTGCCAGGCAGCCTACAGTTCCACCAAGGTACAGGTTCTATAATTGTGATCAGCCGGGGCATTTAATCCACAATTGCCCCTATCCCCGAGAGTATGGGTATGGCAAAGGAGTACAGCAGTAGCAGCAGTCCCAGCAGCCACCAGCAGGTTGTGGTAGGGGAGCACCGCACCAGCGAGGTAGAGGCCGGGTTATGGCTATCACCCGAGCTCAGGCAGAGGCGTCAAATTTGATAGAAGGTATATTGCCTATCTATGATTTTTCAACAAGAGTTTTATTTGATCCGAGTGCTTCACATTCTTTTATTTCCGAAGAGTTTCTGGATTGTATGGTGCATCCATTAGAGGAGAAATTATGTGAGTTGGTAGTAGAGGTTCCCTCGGGTGAGTTTATGCTTACCTCTTGTTATGTAGATGAAGTTCCTATTGTGATTCAAGGGAATCAGATGTCAGGTAGATTATATGTTTTGCAATTGAGAAATTATGATATTATCCTAAGTATGGATTGGCTTGAGGCCTATGGAGCTATGGTAGATTGCAGAAAGAAGAGAATCAGGTTTTGTCACCCCGATGGAGTAGTGTTTGAATTTCAAGGTATGCCTTTCTATACCTCTAAGATTATAATTTCAGCAATTAGAGCTAGAAAATTGTTGAATGCGGGATGTGTAGCTTATTTAGCTTCTATGAGTTTGGTTGAGACTGGTAAATCAGTAGAGGCAGTTCCAGTAGTTAGAGAATTTACAAATGTATTTCCAAATGATTTACCAGGTTTAGCTCCACAAAGAGAGGTAGACTTTACGATTGAATTACAACCGAGAATTATGCCTATTTCCAAGGCACCCTATAGAATGGCCCCAGCAGAATTAAAAGAGTTAAAGAAACAGTTACAAGAATTGTTGGAAAAAAGGTTCATTAGGCCAAGTCATTCTCTGTGGGGAGCTCCAGTATTATTTGTAAGAAAGAAGGATGGCAGTTTTAGAATGTGTATTGATTATAGAAAATTGAATGATGTAACTATAAAGAATAAGTATCCATTGCCGAGAATTGATGATCTGTTTGATCAGCTCCAGTCAACTAAGGTGTTTTCTAAAATTGACTTAAGGTCAGGGTATCATCAGTTAAGAATAAGAGAGGAATATATTGATAAAACAGCAATTAGAACTAGGTATGGGCACTGTGAGTTTGTGGTTATGCCATTTGGGCTAACCAATGCACCAGCAGGGTTTATGAATTTGATGAACAGAATCTTTCACCCCTATCTGGATCAGTTCATAGTGGTTTTCATAGACGATATCTTGATTTATTCAGCATCGGAAGAGGAGCATGCAGCTCATCTGAGATTAGCATTGCAGCTTTTGCGAAAAAAATCAATTATATGCCAAATTTAGTAAATGTGAATTCTGGTTAAAGAAAATTCAGTTTCTGGGTCATGTTATTTCAGCAGAGGGAGTTGCAGTAGATCCAGCTAAGGTAGAAGCAGTCATGAAGTGGGAAGCGCCGAAGACAATCACAGAAATCAGAAGTTTTCTGGGCTTAACAGGTTATTATAAGCGTTTTATACAGGATTTTTCCAGAATTGCAGCATCTATGACCAGATTAACCAGAAAAGATGTGCCATTTGTGTGGTCAAATGAATGTCAAAAAGTTTCATGGAATTGAAAAAGAGACTTACAGTAACACCAATATTGACATTACCAATAGGCAGTGGTGGTTTTGTGGTTTATACAGATGCATCGAGAAGAGGGCTTGGAGCAGTATTAATGCAACATGGTAAAGTAATAGCTTATGCATCCAGGCAGTTGAAACCAACAGAGGAGAACTACCCAACGCATGATCTGGAATTAGCTGCAGTTGTATTTGCTTTAAAAATGTGGAGACATTATCTTTATGGTGAAAGATTTGAAATATTTACAGATAACAAAAGCTTAAAGTATATTTTTTCTCAGAAAGATTTGAATCTCCGTCAGCGTAGATGGGTAGAATATTTGAAAGATTATGATTTCAGTTTGGCTTACCATCCGGGTAAGGCCAGTGTGGTAACTGATGCATTAAGCAGGAAAGCATATATTTAAGTCACATGATGATTAAGGAATGGAAATTATATGAAGAAATAGCAGAAACTTCATTGTATGTTCCAAGCAGTCAGCGGCGAGCAGTACTAGCCAGTAGTGCTGTAGAGCCATCTTTGTTTTGGCAGATTGTTGAAGCCCAAAAAACAGATATAGATCTAGTAGAGATTGTGAAAATGGTAGGTATTACCGTTGATAATTGTGTAGTCAAGTTCAGAGACAGATTGTTTGTGCCAACAGAAAGGGAGGTAAAGCAAAGAGTACTGGAAGAAGCTCATAAATCAAGATATACAATTTATCCGGGCAGCACTAAAATATATCAGATTTGAAAAATCACTTTTGGTGGCCGCACATGAAAAGAGAAATAGCCAAGTTTATTGTAAGATGTGTAGTTTGTCAGCAAATAAAAGCAGAGCATCAGAAGCATGGAGGTTTACTACAGTCATTACCCATCCCACAGTGGAAATGGGATGATATTGCTATGGATTTTGTGGCCGGATTACCGAGGACAACTGCATGGCATAATGGAATATGGGTATTTGTTGACAGACTGACTAAAGTATGCAGATTGATAGCGGTAAGTATGTCCTGGACAGTGGACAGATTAGCAAGAGTATATGTTGAAAGAATTGTTTCATTGCATGGTGTCCCAAAGACGATTGTTTCCGACAGGGATCCCAGGTTTATTTCTGGTTTTTGGAGGAGCTTGCAAAGGGTTATTGGTACAGAATTGAGATATAGTTCAGCCTATCACCCACAAACAGATGGTCAGACAGAAAGAACCATTCAGACAATTGAAGATATGTTGCGAGCTTGTTGCTTAGTGTGGGGAGGCAGTTGGGAGCACTATTTGGGCATGGTTGAATTTGCTTATAACAACAATTATCACACCAGCATTGGAATGGCACCATATGAAGCTTTATATGGCAGGCCGTGTAGAACACCACTAAATTGTCACGAGGTGGGAGAAAGACATGTAATGGGTCCTGAATTGATCCAGCAGACTGCAGAAATGGTTAGATTTATTAAGGAAAAATTGCAGACAACCAGAGTCAACAAAAAGTTATGCAGATAATCGTCGCAGACCACTTCAATTTGAAGTTGGAGATTTTGTTTTCCTAAAAATTTCTCCTACTAAAGGTGTTTTGAGGTTTAGTAAAAAAGGAAAGTTGACTCCAAGGTATGTGGGGCCCTTTCAAGTGTTGAAAAAAATTGGGGAGACAGCTTACAGAATTGATTTGCCAGCTGATTTCACTGATGCCCATGATGTTTTCCATGTGTCCAAGTTGAGAAAATGTATTGAAGATCCAGCACAGATAGTCAGCTATCAGCGGGATGATTTGAAATCAGATATGTCTATGCCAGAGTACCCAGTGCAGATCACAAGCCGTAGAACGCAGAAGTTAAGGAATAAAAAAATTGACTTAGTGAAAATCAGGTGGGAGAATAGGCAAGGAGGAGAGGATACCTGGGAATTAGCAGAGGAAATGGTTGAAGCTTATCCTTACTTGTTTGTGTAAGTTTTTAAATCTTTTTAGATGATAGCACTTGTGGTATTTAAAGTTTTAAATATTTGAATTGTGCTTTGAATTTCGAAGCCAAAATTTCTTTTTAGATGATAGTAATGTAACGTCGCGCGTTTTTCGGATCCTTGTGGATCCTTTGTCGGATCCTCGCGGATCCTTTGTTTAGAGCTTGTGGTGGCCAGTGTGTGGCTAATGCGGTGAGTTTTTGACGTGCACGCAAGTTTTTGGGGTTTACTGGGCTGGCAGTTTAGGCCCATAGCACCCAGAAGTTCACTGTTTGTGAATGCGACAAGGAGGGACGTCGCTTTCTGAACGCGACGGTCCTGCATGTCGCGTTCTTGTTGCCGCCAGAGGCGGTTGTCGTCTGCATGTGCGCCGCGTGTCGCGCGCTGGGCGACCTGCGGACGTCAGCCTTAAGAAGGCGACGCCCAGTTCCGTCGCGATCAGGTCGCGACGGAGGGGTCCATCGTGTTCTTAACCGCAGGCAGATCTTAAACCCTGGCTGGCCAGACAAAGCTGAGCACACTCTGTTTGGCCAGGGGGAGAGGCTGCTACGGGTTTTCTAGGGCGATTCGGCGTGGGAGCGTGGTTTTTGACGTGTTCTCACCGCGAGGACCTTGCGTGGAGCGGGGGAAACGCCGAGGGTTTGTCGTTCTCCGCGTTCTTCGCAAAGGTAGGGGAATTCTGCCCGTTTTACACCGTTTAATTGCATGAGATGCATGTGTGGATGGTTTTTGATGTTGAGAATGGTAGATACCATGCTAGGGAATCCATTAAAGCATGAAAAATGAGAATTAAACAGGGTTTACATGGTTTGGGGTGGTAATCCAGAGAGGGTTCCCCGGATTAGGGTTTTCGCCTGTGAAGGCGACAGAGCCCCCTGTCGCATTCTGAACGCGATAGGCCGACCCGTCGCGTTCATATTATGAACGTGACATATCGGGGTGTCGCGTTCTGAAGGCAACACTAGCCCATATCGCGACCTCAGCCGAGAGGTCCAGTTGTGCATGCTTTCAATAGTAACATTATCTGATAATTGTTATTTATTGTGCATGGTAAGTATAAGCGGTGCAATGGCACCTGTTGAGTGGTTCACGTGACTGGCATGTCGTTTACACAGTCAGTGTGTTGTGTTCACGTGGTCAGTGTGTTGTGTTCACGTGGTTGGCGTGAGGCTTTACGTGGTTGGCGTGAGGCTTTACGTGGTTTTTGCGGTGTGCACGTGGGTTGTGTGTGCATGGCGAGTAGTACGACGTCTACCGTAGTTACCTCTTTAGTTGGGTGCCCCAGGTTCTCTGTGAGCCAGGCTTGTGCTCGGGACTTGTCCCGGTACTTGTGTTGTACCATCGAGGTCTGTGTCGTCTGTCCTGGACACCCTCACTCCTTAACTTGAGTTGTGCGTCCGGCTGAGGGAAAGACAACAGTGGGACAGCGACTTGTGTGTGTTTGTGTTTGTCACTTGTAGCGCGCTCGTAGTTGGGGGTACGGACACCAGTAGACGTCACTGGTCCCCAGCTAGTCCTGTTTCCAGTGCCTCACTTTAGGGAGCTCAAGCCAAAGTCCTTAAAGGTGCCAGGCATGGGCCGCGGCAGTGTGGTCCGCGGTTGTGGTCTTGGTTGGTCTCCACAGTTGTTTGACTTGTTCTCGTGGAGCGACAGCTGGACCTTTCGTCTGTGGCTGCAAGGTTGAGAGGTAGACCTGTGTGCTTTGTACGAGTTAGTTGCTGGTGTCACGAACCAGTCTACGTGGCTCGAGTGTGGCGGTCTTTACTTTAGCTCGTACACCGAGTTATGGCTTTGCCGTTTATTTATTTAAGCTGGTTTGTGTTCACGACAGGTGGTAAGTGGTATTTACCGCTTTAATATCCTGCTTAGCTTATTCTATAAATTACTAGCGTAGCTTCCTGCTTTCCTTCTTGAGTTTGGTTTGCTCGGTTTTTGGGGGAGTTTCTCTACTGAGCCAGTGACTTGCGAGGCTCACCCCTACTCCCTACAGGTGAAGGAAAGCAAGAGGTTTCCCTACCGTCTTCCAGTTCAGAGCCGCGTCACAGCGGTGTTGGGCCGATGCCTCCAGCAGTGTAGATTTTCTTCTGTTGTACCTCAGGGTATGCCCCAGGCTTGTGTACTTTCCTTTGACTTTTGTTGAAATTTGGCTATGTAAATCTAATGCAAAAATGTATGAGATTGTGAATCTTATATATATATATATATATATATATATATATATATATATCAGTATGTTTTTTTATGTTTCCATGGACGTATGTGTGATATCCCTTGCGAGGTTATGGTTTGTTCGCGGGAGGCGGAGTAGGGTCAAGCTCGTTAGTGGGTTAACGGGTTTGAACGACGTGGTCCGTCACAGAACTGGTCGTCATATTGCTCGTGCACGTGGCGCCTCCGACTCAGGTGGAAGTGTCTCATCATCATCATCATCTGCCTGAGTCAAAACCCTCCTTTTCTTCTGCCTCATATATGTAAGATTTTTGTTTTGCTTGTTGGATTCTCTCCTCTCTTTTTGCATACCTGCTCTTCTCAATTGAGGGTGACTTGTAGGCAATTTATATATCTCTAGCTGTGAAGCAGAGTGCTATTGTCTATCTCTAGCAAGTAAATCCTCCCTAACTCTAAACTCTAGGTCTCGAGCCTCCACTCCATCAAACTCTCCTTCTGCCCATGAGCAATCTCGAGGGTCAAATTCTGGGACATCCCATACTGCTCTTGTTACCATCCATGCATTCAGAGGGTGTTTTTCATCGAACAATTCATCAACATCAATGATTCCAGCGGTGTCTATACCCTTTGCTTATCTAATGGCCATGGCCTACCACGCAAGCTCGTCAATCTCTGGCCTTGTCTTTTTTGTCTTTCCTTGATACACTTGATCTTTAGTCTCATATTGTAATGACAGTAGGCCAACTTCCCCAGTTTCATAATAGTTAGCATGTTTCTCACTTTTGTATGGATCAGTGAGAAAGTGCTTCAATTCCTCTCATACTGGTTAGAAGAAGTTATCTGACTCAATACCCTAATTGTAATCCTAGGGAAAGGATTTGTTTGTCCAGTCTGGTAATCCAACATAACCCACCACTCAGTTGCACAAACAAGAAACTAATTTAGTTGGTCTAATGTAGGATAATTCTATTAATTTCATACCACCCAAGGTTTGGCGCACCGGATCGAGCCGGGCCGACCCCCCGAATCGCATCGGATCAGGGAGGATCCGATGCGCGATTCGCCCGATGCGCCCGGATCCTTTCTTAGCAGGCGGATCGAGCCCGATGCGATGCGATCCGGCCCGGCACTGTCGCATCGGGCGCGATCCGCCCGACACCCTTAAAGGGTGTCGGCGATGCGCTGCGCATCGGGACTGAACAGTCCCATTCGCAGCGCAGGAAACCGCAGGCCCCTTTCTCCCCCCCGTTTGCAGTTTTTTGAAGAGAAAATCCTAGATTTAGGTGCAAATCCACAGGAGGAGGCTTCCTAAGTGAATTTGTGTCCATTTGGAGGTGGATTTGGAAGCTTTGAAGCCTTGTTCTTCAAGTTTTTTGAAGGTTCTACAGGGTTTTCAAGGTAAGCAACCTTATTTCTTCATTTTTCTGTTCTTTTCTTGGTGTATGGGTTAGATCTTGTTAGGAAATGATGTTGCAAGGGATTGATGTTCACTTGCAACCATTTCTCATCAAGATCTACAATGTTTTCATGTAGATTTGATGATTTTCCCTAAAATATGATTTTCTGAAAAATAATTTGAAAAATCTTAAAAAAATTTAAACAATCAAAAAATGATAGGAAGGTGTTCTATAAGTTCTATATCATGGTTAGAACTTGATTCTATAAGAAGTTTAGGTATAATTAATTAATGTTCATAAATAATTAATAATTATATTAAAATTTGAATAATAATTTTATAAATCTTAAAAGTGTAAACAACCAAAAATTGATAGAAATGTGTTGTATAACTTGTACATCATGATTAGAAGTTGATTAAATAAGAAGTTGAGCAATAATTAATTTATATTCTTACATTAAGAAAGTATTTTAAAATAAAATGTGAAATTACAGAAAATATATATGCATGTGTGAATGGATTTCTGTGATCATGTGTTCATGTATATTAAAAAATATCATATAACAATTAAGAAGTAAGAATACTTTCTTTAGTGTTCAAATTCTGAAATTTAATTTAATTTACTGTTAATTTATTATTTATTTTTTGTCATTGTAGATGGCACCGAAAAGAGGTTCTAATGATATTGGGTGGCAGCATGGCATCATGTTGGAGAATAGGCACAACTTTAAGTGCAATTATTGTGGTTTTGTGGGACAAGGAGGTGGGGTCTCCCGTTTGAAGAAGCACCTTGCTAGTGGTCGACTAGCAGGGTACCATGACGTGCAGGGGTGTAAATCGGTGCCAAAAGAAGTCAAGAAGGCTATGAGTGAACACATTAAGCAAGTTCGAACTGAGACAGTAAGAAAGAAGGCAGATAAGAAGATAGCAGAGAGGATTATATCAGGAAGGCAAAGAGATGAAGATGATGATGATGAAGTTCAAATGTATACAGAATATGTTCCTGATCCTGATGTGCAGGAAAGGCTAGGCAGAGCACATAGCAGGGCTGAGGCATGGGAAGCTGATCAAAGGGCAGGGCACAGAATGAGTTTTCAGGGAGCTCAGCATGAGGTTGGCAGTGGCAGTGGCAGTGGCTCAGCGGTAGGTGGCAGTGGCTCCCGTCGATTTTCAAATGTGGGAGATTATTTCACTCGACCCCCTCCCACACAAGTACCAGAAGAAGGCAGGCATAGCAAGAGACCCACAAGTGTGCAAATTGAGGATGTGGACCCTTATGTGTATCCTAAGGAGCATGGCAAGCAGACTAGGATTGATGATTCATACAACCAGCAGGGGCCGAAATACAAGGTGGGGAGAGCAATTGCAAAGTGGTGGCACCATACAGGGTTACCATTTATGCAGCGAACAGTCCCTATTATAAAACTGCAATACAGGAGGTTCAACGTGGAGGCCTACATGTGCAGCCTCCTACAGCTAGGGACTTGGCAGGGAAATATCTGCAGGAGGAAGTTGATGAGATAAAGTCTTACATAGATGGATTTAAGAAGAAATGGGAGAAGTATGGTGTCCACATCATCTCAATTGGCAAAGGGAAGCAAATAGCAACATAATCCCGCAGAAAAAAAACTGGGCAACGAGTCCCGGCCAAGTAAAGGAGTTGTTATACGAGAGCCACCTCCCGTCCCAGCACAAAAAAAGAAGGGTTGGTTTTCTGGTTGGGGATTCAAGAAAGGCAAGAAAGGTGTTACCGTTGTTGAAGATCCACTTGACATTGCCGATGCAGAGACTTTGGATCCAAATGCAGATGATGAGACACCGTCTCCATTGGAATCACCTCGATTGCCCAATAGTACCTCCCATGATTCGATGACTACTGGTAGGCCATCATTTGTATTAAAATTACCTCAAAATGTATTTGTAATTTTGTATTTGTTCTAACTAATGTTCAATGATATTGTCTTTGCAGGTGGTTCTTCAGATGCTGGTGGTGACGGTGGTGGTAACGTGGAGGTGGTAACGATGGTCAGGGCGGAGGAGGAGGTGAGGGTGGTGAGGGAGGAGGAGGTGGCATGGCATTCACAGAGGAGCAATTTTTTCGGGGTGCAACATAAGATAGCAGTCATGGTGCCCCACTTCGGTACAATAGAAGGCAAAGGTTTCCACCTGACAGTCAAGGAAGAGGTGAACCAGTGGATTCCCATAGTTTATGACACTATGTTATCAGACTTTGAGAGGATGAGTACACATGAGTCTGTTGGATCCTATGGCGGTCATAGCTACCAGCCCGACTCCACTAGCACAGACTACTCTAGTGGGTACGGACCGTACAGTGGATACACTGCCACAGCAGGCTACTTTGGTCCATCTCCATATATGTATCCTCCTCCTGCATATTCTATTCCTATTCCAGTCCAAGTTTTTGAGGCTGAGGAGGATGTACAGATGGCACAACTGGGGGTAGTCCGTCCCGGCTGTCAAATGTGGGACCATTATCTCAGTCAGTTTCGGCAGAGATACCATACCATGATGACATGGAATGAGTTTCGTGGTTTTGTGTCAAGAACGAAAGGTCATCATCTTATTGGGGCTCCCCTCAGAGTCAGATGAGTCCGAATCCATGCCTAGCCAATCCCAATGGAATGCATATGATCCATATCAATAAGGGCATTGAGGATATTAGAGTAAGTCATTGTATTTTATTGGAATTTAGATTTTGATAGTTGTATTGACTTTGTGCAATGTAAATATCTTTCAATTAATGAGTTTCAATTTGTTTCACTCTTCTAATGTTTTGTTTTTATACCAATTACATGATATAAATCTCATGAATATGATGAAACATATGTACAAGAGGCCTAAACCACACAATCTTCAAAAAAAGGCCAGATTCAAGGGAATCGGCCATAAAATGGGTCATAAATAAGGGTTCTGGCCGAATCCAAGCGGATCGAACCGAATCGGTTCGATCCGCCCGAATCGGATCGAATCAGGAAAAACCCGATCCGGTCCGAATCGGGGATGCGTCAAACCTTGATACCACCAATTCAACACTAACCAAGACTCATTCTCTCCACTGCTTGTTGCAGGTCATAATCCATGTAGATGTCTAGCTTCATTTGACACACTCAATTCTATTAACACACTTAATTGACCTTCAATTAAAGTAATTAGATAAAAACCTCAATTTTTAAACCCTAAAAGGGGGAAAATTAGGGATTTTGTCTTATTTTCACAATCATAAATAAAATTCCTTTGTCCAAGCTCCAAAATCCCAAAACAATCTCTTTCATGCTTCTTTTACATTTTTTCTATTTTTTTTTAAATTAATAAGTTGAAACATTTCCCCCTTAAAGAAGAGGAGGAGGAAGAGGAATAGGGCGGGTCGCCGCCAACAACAGCAACGGTTGTGAGGGCGCGGCGACAGAGTCAGCGCCAGCGGAGCTAGAAGGAGCGCCAGCGGGTTGGAGGAGAGGAGGGGTGGTCGGTGGGGAAGAGAAGAAAGAAGGGCGGGATGGGTTTTGCGAAAGAAACCAGAAATGGCCGATCCCAAAGGGGAGGATCGACCATTATAAGCTCAGATCCGGCCCAATTCGGGCCGGATCTATCAAAATCGGATCCGAATCGACCGATTCAGTCGGATACCAAATCGATCCGGCCGATTCGGCTAGAAACATTTTAATGTGATTTCTTTCTTCAGAATCGGCTGATCCCAATTCAAATCGACGACCGATTCTTACTGATTCCAAGCAATTCTAGCCGATTCAAATAGATTCTAGCTGATCCAGCCAATTCCATTAACTCTAAGGGGTTACCACCCCCCCCCCATGGATCGGATTGGCCATCCGCCGATTCGGCTCGGCCGATTTTGCCTTCCATGGTACCAAGTAAACACAAATAGTAGAGAATCAACATTGAAAAAGACATTTCTTTTTCTCACAAAACAAGTGCATTCACTTGTCTAAGACATAAGAATATAGTCAAAAATGAAGAAGAGCCAAAATTAGGAAAAAAAGACACAAGGAACATATTGAAGCTAAGAAGTTTATATTAGGCAAACACAAGCTTGAACATACGCCTACAATATAGGCAAGAATGATAAAGGAAGCCTTTCAACCGGTGTTCAGGAGTCTTTAGATACTTGGGTAGGGTTTGGCTTCGCTTCTCATGAAGCTAAAATCGCTAAAAGCCGATTCCCCCCACAGACGCAGTATGGGCGGGGCTTTTCAACCTTGTCGTTGAGCACAGACACAACGAACACCAAACCTCGTCGCCCATGCCCAGATTTTTCAAAAGCGGCCTCAGACCCACTTTTCCCTGCAGAAGAGAGAATTTTGCATCTCTCTATATCTCTCCTCTTGCAAAAATTGCCTTCGCACGCAAATCGTGGCCAACCAAAGATGCTTGGAACCGCGGCCGATTATGTCAGCGATTTTGCAAGCCAAAATCACCGCAAACTCGTTCCCAAACATTGCCTTAATCTTCCTCTAGTGATTTGTATGAAATGAACTGCTATACCTTTTTGATCTTGCATCCTCATGCACTGATTTGTATGAAAATGGGATGTAGCTCAAATTGTAGAGCGCTCGCTTTGCATGCGAGAGGCACGGGGTTTAATCCCCCGCTTGCATTTTAACTCTACCAAGGCCGGTCCCAAGCTCGAATGAGAAAGGAGGGTTTGGGTTGATCAATAGCTAGCAGTAAAATAATATCAAATTTTTACATGAATTCTAATCTAAATATTATATTTGTGCTAATGCTAGGTCGTTCCCCGGAAGCGCTGTGTTACATCAAAATCTAGATAGAATGATAAATGAGTAAAGACTAGCTAGGGTGTTCCCCATAAGCGACACGTCGTAGTGGGCCCGATTGCAGTGTCAAATAGGCAAGGGTTCCCGTGTGGGGTTGGATGAACACGGGTAAAGATGTTAGTCCAAAAACATAAGATATGTCTAGCTACTTGAAATATAGGAACATCAATGGGCAAGGGTTTAGAGTTGGTAAAGTTAATGACGGACAAGAAGGTTAGCATCATATGTCTACAAGAAACTAAGTGAAAAGGATCTAAAACTAAAGATATTGATGGATATAAAATTTGGTATACCGAAAAGAGTAACTCTAGAAATGGCTATAATAATAGATAAAGACTTAAAAGATAAAGTTGTTAAAGTTAATAGATTAAATGATAGACTTTATTGAGGACTTGGGGATAGCTCCAATTAATAGTAAAATGAGATAAAATAGACTCAGATGGTTTAAACACATACACCATCGCCCTCACTCCGCACAATTTAAAAGATGTGATCAAATCTTAGTGGATGCTAATAAAATAGCTCAAGGAAAGCCTAAAATGATATGGTGTGATGTTATTATGAAAGACATTGGCTTGGATTTAAACACGAATATAACACTTGATAGAATCTTTGGCAAAACGAGATTCATGTAGTTGACCCCAAATAATGGGATAAGGCTTTGATGATGATGATGATGATCCTCGTGCACTTTATTACACTCTCTTTACAGATAAGGATTTTGTATTACTATGTCATGCCTGAGTAACTTTTCAGCCAGCAGAAAAGGGGAGGGTGTGGTGGGGGTGGGGGGGTGTGAAGAATGTGTATCCTAGTTGTATCATATTTACATTATGAGTGTTATAAACCAAGTCAGATGATTCTACCTCATTGACACCTGAATTTCTTAGCCAAACCAAGTTGTAACATGATTACCTAATATCTCTAGTAGAACCTATACCAATTCGTTACTTTTTTTGTGATCAGGAAGTGGCTCATCATGCAACAAATCGGTCGACATCCTCTTGCAATATGGAGATCATCAAACCAATTCAATGAAAGGTCCTAAGAGTTTGGCAATGTTCTTGTCTCAAAAAGTATTTCCACCATGGACCATCATATTGCGCTTCATAGGCTCATATATTTACACGAGCCATATTCATCTATATCTTTGTCCTTATGACCAATCATAGAACTCTACCCTTCAAACAAAGTTCAGATCTTAATGATCGCGTCCTTGCCTGGAAGTGATTTTTCAAGAAGCAACGTATTCAGGAAAAGTGCACATGAAAACTGGACAAAACATGGCTTACAGGCATTGTATATTCAAGATATGAAATACAATATACCAGCACAAAAAAAGGGAAAGCACATGCCATCTGAAGGAAGAATCTTTATCAATTAATTATACATGACAATATGACATATCAATACAGACCTCCACAAATCAAAGGATATATGAATTTTCATGCCGACATTTCTCTTGTTTTTTAAAAGCTGAGAAAGAATACCTTTGAAGTGGCATCTCTAACAAATGACTCAACCTACAGAAAAAAGGAAGTGAAGCATCCGGTATAAGTGAGAAGCACAATACTGAAAAGTATTCACTGAAATATTTCATTTTTCCTTTTCAAAAGTGAATGTAGCGCATACGTGGTAAACTGAAAGGAGGTGTAACATACAAAGAAGCAAGTATATCCCACCCACAAAAAAAATATCTACTCCCAAGCCAATTAAACACAACCCAAGGATTCACCTTAAAGAAGGTCACCAACAAAATGAAAAAAACGAAACCCAGCATATTCTAGGGCACTAATTCTCCTATATTTTGTTCACCAGTTACCATAGGATGTTGTCATAGGTACAAGTATAAGGAGGATGTATGTGAAGCTACATTCCCGGTAAAAAACGAAGAATTTTCATCACAACCATGATGGGGGGGGAGGGGGGGGGCGGGGTTCCACATGCTAAGAGCTAGAGAATAGCATGAAAAGCATTCGATGACAGATGAGATGCAGAAAGTTCCTTTGTCAGAAGTTCTTCTGTGGATCAGTACATGCATCCATCCTACATCAACACTCTTGTTGCTTTGATTCCAAAATAACTTTGAGTTATCATAGTTCCTAAGGAAGTGGACAATCATATAATCAGGGTTGCCATGGCGGAGCGAATCGGATCGAATCATGGAATCCCGATTCACCCGATTGCCATCGATTCCCGTGCGAATCAGAGTGGATCAGGAAAAAACTGATTCACCCCGAATCGGTGATGTGTACCCTGCCTATAATACAGCATGATAATGAATCAGTAAGGTCATCATGACAGAATGCCATCACAACCTATTGTAACCTTGAGAAGCTTAAATTTAGGTGTTTCACAAGATATACAACCTTCTGTACAGCAGCTTCATTGATTAGCGGACCCTGTAAGAAGACAAGACACATGCTTAGATAATTGGTCAAAGATAAAGTCTAAAATAAACATCAAAAGAACTGAACTCCAGTGAATCATAAAATGGTGTAAGGTAAAAGTAGAATCCCAAATCTGGAAGATAGACCCATTTCTTTGTGGACACAAGAATAATTGAGAAGCAATGTTATAACAATCCAACCGTCTTTCTACTATTGGATTTAAGAAAATTTACATATATACCCTTGGAATACATCATATTCGAGGTTATGCCCCCGAAATCTTCATATTATATTCTATACCCCTGTATTCTATGTATTTCATCATGTATACCCCTGATATTTGATACCATCCATTTAACTCAACCACAAGTCCACAATTGGGTTAAAAGGGCAAAAAGACTAACTTGCCCTCTATAACTCTTAAAATATATTTTTGAATAACCCTTTCTCACCTCTCTCTCTCTCTGTAACACCCTCCTCCGGCTTCACACACACACACATATATAACCTTGATCGAAAGAGGGGTTACACTGACAATCTTCGTTATGGGAAGATAATCCGTGTAATGCTCAACATTAGCAACCATTCCCACAAAAGTATCTTTGAACATATTATAGAATCAAGGTAACAAAATATTAATACTCATTATTTACAAAAGCCAAGTTTCTCTCTCTAACTTAATACATCATCAACTAAAAGAAACTACTAAAACTACACTATTCTTCTTCATTTAACTCAACCACAAGTCCACAATTGGGTTAAAAGGGCAAAAAGACTAACTTGCCCTCTATAACTCTTAAAATATTTTTTGAATAACCCTTTCTCACCTCTCCTCTCTCTCTGTAACACCCTCCTCCGGCTTCACACACACACACCTAACCTTTGATCGGAAGATGGGTTACACTGACAAATCTTCGTTATGGGTAGATAAATCCGTGTAATGCTCAACATAGCAAACCATTCCACAAAAGTATCTTTGAACATATTATAAGATACAAGTTAACAAAGTATTAATACTCATTATTTACAAAGCCAAGTTTCTCTCTCTAACTTAATACATCATCAACTAAACGAAACTACTAAAACTACAACTATCATCTTCATACTTCATCGTTCGCAGCGGATTGAGATTCATTTGTAGTTGAGATTTACACACCTCAATCTGAAAGGGTTGGAGTAACAAAGGCATGAGTCGAAGGACTCAGTAGGTGAAAGTAAGCATATATGGATCAAAACACATTTGCTCATGAATTTCATACTTAACTATAAAACATATAGCTCAATTTGAATTCATAATGAGCTTAAACAATTTTCAGAACTAGAATCATATATGTTTTTCAAAAGAATTTTTCTCATCATAACTTGATTTGGAAGCAAATCGACAGGCATCACTGCTCTCAATAGGTTACTATATAGACGTAAATGCATCCTCAATGCCTATGCGATTCCAGCACCTTTGATCTTGTTCATTGCGCAAGAACGGGTTTATTACCCACCATCGTCAGTCCATTGACTTGGATTTACCTACAAACTCACCCTCAGCTGATCACAAGTGGTTGGTGCTACCACAAGTGATCCTAAACCCTCTTTTGAAAAGAGCACTGTCTTCATATCATAAATTTCTTTTCATGAGCATAACAGAAATTGGAAATCCAAAGGTAGTTTAGATTGAGAATTAATACAGATATCTTGGTGACAAAGTTGCTCGGAGTTCAATAATATAAGAAAGACAATTGGTTGGGACAACACTTAGAAAGTATCAGCTCTGATTGATGCAGGTTTGGTTCGAATCATAATAACTAGGCTGGTGGTTGTCGACAGCATAAACTGGAAGTCGAATGTATAAGTCGAATCATGTGTAAATTGGCAGTCGAATGCATCAGTCGAATGCATCAGTCGAATTATGCATATATGGCAGTCGAATTATCAGTCGGATTATGTATATATATGGCAGTCGAATTATGTAGTAGGGCTGGAAGTTGATGTATAATTTGTAAGTCGATTATGTATGAATTGGGAGCGAATTTTCATGCGTGACTTGGTGTATACTCTACACCCTAACCTTGGAACCTATGAATCGAAGCAGGATTTCTGAAATAGAGGAACTGTGAGCATGGAAAATCCAAGAAAGGTTTAATGTCTAAAACCTACTGAATCTTGAGAAAGAAATAAGGATTCTTTTCTTCTCATCTTCTTCCGGTTGGTTTATTGTCAGTGCAGAGAAGAACAAAAGAACTGCATAACCTTCAGCTGGTCGCTAGTTCAAGAGAAGCATAAAGAGATCTTGAACTCTTTAGCAAGATTAGAGACAAGGATTTAGAGAAGAAGGAAGAACCCTACCTGATTTTGAAGATAAAACCTTCACTTTCCTTAACCAAAACCCACAACCGGCAGGAGGATTCAAACGGCAAGGTTGCAACACACAGTTGCAACAGAAGTAGATGTAGCAGCCACAACGCCCAAAATTCTACCTACAACCTTCCCACACACCAGGTGCAAGCACATCAAACAGGGTAGCAAGTGTGAGAGTGTAAAACCCTTACGAAGGTTGAAGGAGGAACTTATATAAACTCCAGATCTGCTGCATGTTACAACGCGTCGCTGTTGGAATGCGGAAATTTCTTCTTTCGATCCATCTCTCTTATCTTCGAGATGGATCTTTGCGTGGGCGTGCCAGACTGTTTGCGAGAAACAGACAAAGATTATTTTATGAGAGTATTGGGTGCGAACCCTGATACCCTCGAATTATATTTTCCGCGTGCGCTGCGTTCAGGGCGATTGAGTGGTCGTGTACTGGACCGTTCCCCCCCGACCGAAGTCGATGTTTCATTTACATCGAGTATAACACTCGAATACCTTCGAATGCGTAATGTTTGTTTTGTTAAAAGACCGTATGCCGAAATTTAAAGAAGAAAAGGCAGATGACAAATGAATTTCCACAATTTATTATTCAGCATGCTCATGTCATTTATATTTATGACATGACGTTACATTTACATGTACGCCTTTAGTGGGTTTTTGTACCTCCACTGGGCGTGTTATATAACAAGCCAAGTACATGGACGTCGACGACAGGGTGTATGTGCCTCCGTCGACGTTTACACAATAGTGGTACATATGTGTTACCAGTGGGGTGTTTGTGCCTCCATAGGTTAACATGCCTCGACGTGCGCCGTTTTATGACACCGGAGGACTTAAATATATGTGCCTCAACGTGTGTCGTTTTAAGACACCGGAGGACTTAAGTACATGCCTCGACGTGCGTCGTTTTATGACGCCGGAGGACTTAAGTACATGCCTCGACGTGCGTCGTTTTATGACGCCGGAGGACTTAAGTACATGTGCCTTGGGGGTCTTATAACAACCTGTGGTGTCTCCGTGTGGGCGAACGCAGGAGGGCTCGACCACGAAGAGGAAGCACCAACGGGTGTCGAAGACCTCCCCCGACTCGTGCGGCCTATACAAGCTCACGCACGGACCACGCTTTGAGCACGGGTAGACTTTGGGCCGAGAGGCGTGTGTTCGGAGCTTGGAAGCGTCCTATCGCCGAATCCCGGTCTCGGATATTGCCTCTACGTACGTCGTTTGATGACGACGGAGGACTTTAAACATGTGCCTCAACGAGTGTCGTTTTATGACGACGGAAGACTTAAACATGGCCTCGACGTGCGTCGTTTGATGACGACGGAGGACTTAAACATGGCCTCGACGTGCGTCGTTTGATGACGACGGAGGACTTAAATATGAACACCGGGGGTCATATGACAACCTGTGGTATCTTCTCACGGACGAGCGCAGGAGGGCCCGATCGCGGAGGACAGAACACCGACAGATGCCAAAGACTTTCTCCCCAGCACGTGCGGCCTATTTAAGCTCGCGCACGTAAGGCTCTCCCGCCTGTCTCTCTCTTGGCGCCTTTTTTGGGCTGAATCGCCTTTTTTGGGGCCGAATCGCCTCTGCTCAAATGGGGAGGTTGCCCCCTATTTATAGATTTTGAGGGGAGCTAACCGGCGGGGTGCCCCGCGAGGGGCCTGACTGGCGGAGGGGGGGCGCCGGTTAGGGGGCCTAACCGGCGGCCCTCTCTGGCTGGCAGAAAGGGGGCCGCCGGTCAGGGCCCTGACCGGCGCCCCTCCTGCAAGCGGAGGGGGTCCGCCGGTCAGGGGGGCTGACCGGCGGCCCTCCTGGCTGGCTGAGGGGGGGGCCGCCAGTCGGGGGCTGACTGGCGGCCCTCCTGCTAGCTGAGGGGGCCGCCAGTCAGGGGGCTAACTGGCGGCCCTCCTGCTGGCTGAGGGGGCCGCCAGTCAGGGGCCTGACTGGCGCCCCCTCTTGGCTGGCTGAGGGGCCGCCAGTCAGGGGCCTGACTGGCGCCCCTCCTGCTGGCTGAGGGGGCCGCCAGTCAGGGGCCTGACTGGCGCCCCTCTCTGCCTGGGGGGGGGGGGGGGGCAGACTGGCGCCCCTTCCCACCTGGCGGAGGCACAGACCGGTGCCCCTCTCCGTCCTTGGTCATTTCCAAGAGGATTTCTGGGAGTTTTGCTGGTTTGTCATGGCACGTGCGGCACACGTGCGCACACATGCCCGCATGCATTTGACGTGCATTCGACGCGTGTTCTTGCCCGTCTCACGTGCGTTGACCTCATTTCGGAGGGCACGTGCATTTAACCTTTTCGGACCCATCCGAGTCGTACGCGACTTTAGCGTGAGTCCGGACATCAATTTTCGGCTATCCGGGGTGCGTATTTCCGCTGTTGACGGGACTTTCGAACGCCATACTCCGGGTTGACATACGGACTCGAATCTGTTTATCCTCCGGTGTTCGAGTGGGGAGGCCGGGTTTTATTCCCAAACTTTTGTAGATTTCCGGACGAGTTTGCCACCCGGGACTTGTTTAAATCCCGATATTTTCGGGTTCAACAAATGCCCCCCACGGGATATCCGTCAGAGACGAAGACGAAGGCGGGTGTCCCGTGGCGATTTTCAAACTCTGCCCACGGTCTTAATGACTCGGCGAGGAGTTAGGTTGAAAACCACAGCGATGCGCTTCAATATTTGTGTAGCGTCGCCAGCGACTAGGATAACAATTTGTTGTTGTTGCCGGTTGAGTCGGCGATCAAATTGCTATGCTTCTCGCGCTGAGCCATCAGCTCTCCTCGCTCGCATATTTTTCAGATTTGTTTTCAACTCGAGTTCCCACGAGAGGACCCAGGAGAGCGCACATCACTTCAGAGAAGTAACATGGACCCGCTCCACCAGGTTAACTCTAGGGGTGAGTTCCGTTGAAGAGCTGCTCCTTGACTTTGCTTGGAGCTGACCTTGGCTGTCTTCATCCGAGTCTTGTCTTTTTTTGACTTTACTCAAGAATCTGATTTCAGCATCCTTCTTCCGATGCTTGCCTTTTCCCGCCCTCTACTCGGTTTCTTGGACCGGTAAGTTCGAGCGATGTCTTTCTTTGGACGTTGCATTTCTGGCATTCCTCCAGATCTGATGCAACATTCCGGGTGCTGGGGCTGGCCTTCTCGGGGCTTTGTCCAGCGACTTCTTCCCTTGGGCGCCGTACTTCTTGGCTTAACTTGTCCCGCGCTCTACTCGGTTTCTCGGACCGGTAAGTTCGAGCGATGTCTTTTGGACGTTGCATTTCTGGCATTCCTCCAGATCTGATGCAACATTTTAGGTGCTGGGGCTGGCCTTCTCGGGGCTTTGTCTAGCGACCCAACTTCGATATGATGATGATGATGATTTTTTTTCATCTCCTTTTTTTTTTTTTTTTTCATATTACCATCCCAAGCGCCCTTTCAGGTTTTCACCGGGGATGGCCCCCTCTAGCTTTTTCCGACGCGCCCTTCGGGTTTTCACACCGAGGGGTTACCCATTTTTGCCTGAGGCGCCCTTCGGGTTTTCACCTCAGCTGGGTTGAGGCCTTTTTGCCCTTGAACATCCCTTTTGGAGGATGATCGAGTCTGCCGGGACATCTCTATTTTTAGTCCCTTTTCTCTCTCTCTTTTTTTGATGGGTCCAAGGCCGGACCCCGGGGCAATTGATCGCGGGATCCGCCTTTTAGATTTAGCCTACCTTCTTGGGGTTTGCTGGCTAAGAATTTTGGGTTCGACCGACCGCAGGGGTTTGCTGGTCAAAGGGGATAGCCTACCTTCTTGGGGTTTATGGTTATGGTTTTGGGTTCGACCGACCACGGAGGTTTGTTGGTCAAGGGGATAGCCAACCTTCTTGGGGTTTTCTGGCTAAGGTTTTAGGTTTTGACCGACCACGAGGTTTGTTGGTCGAAGAGGGATAGCCGACCTTCTTGGGGTTTGATGGCTAAGGGTTTAGGGTTAGCCTACCTTCTCGGGGTTGCTGGCTAGGTTATAGGTTTCGACCGACCACGGAGGTTGTGGTCAAAAGGGAGCCTACCTTCTTGGGGTTTATTGGCTAAGGGGAAATGGCTTGATCCACCATTTCGGTTTACCTACCAGTCAGAATAGGGGCGCAGCCCAGCACTTTGTTTACTAGCCGCGCGAACGTGCCTTGATAAGTAATGATTTGATTTTGATGATTTTTTTGATTGATTTTTTTTTTCACATTACTGACTCCTGCGCCCCTTTCGGGTTTCACAGAAGCCAGCCCCCTCTAGCTTTTTCCAACGCACCCTTTCGGGTTTTCACGTTGAAGGGTTATCCATTTTTGCCTGAGGCGCCCTCTCAGGTTTTCACCTCAGCTGGATTCTAGGCATTTTTACCCTCGGACACCCCTTTTGGGGAGTGGCCGAGTCTGCCGGGACATCTCTATTTTTAGTCCCTTTTTCTTTTCTTCTTCTTCTTTTTTTTGAAGTTGGTGTCCGAAGCAAGGTTGCGGAACCTCGACTAGGGGATTCACCGTTTGGCTTTAACCCATCATCATGATTCGTGGGCCTAAGACGGCGCAGCCTACCAGGGAGGTTTACTGGCTGAAGAGGCATTGCTTAGCCGACCTTTTGGGGGTTTATTGGCTAAAGGGTTGACTTGGTTGACCTGGACGGTTTGCTAACCAAGGAGGAGTTTTAGCCGACCTTCTGGGGGTTTATTGGCTAAGGAATTTGACTTGGTCGACCTGGACGGTTTGCTGACCAAGGAGGAGTTTTAGCCGACCTTCTGGGGGTTTGTTGGCTAAGGAATTTGACTTGGTCGACCTGGGCGGTTTGCTGACCAAGGAGGAGTTTTAGCCGACCTTCTGGGGGTTTATTGGCTAAGGGTTTGACTGGTCGACCTAGGCGGTTTGCTGACCAAGGAGGAGTTTTAGCCAACCTTCTGGGGTTTATTGGCTAAGGAAGTTGACTTGGTCGACCTGCGGTTTGCTGACCAAGGAGGAGTTTTAGCCGACCTTCTGGGGGTTTATTGGCTAAGGAATTTGACTTGGTCGAGGGGCGGTTTTGCTGACCAAGGAGGAGTTTTAGCCGACCTTCGGGGGTTATTGGCTAAGGAAGTTCAGGGGACTGTTGCCCTAAGAATTCATGCTCAGGGGCAAAGTACATTTTGAGATGCTTGCCATTTAGTGGTGGAAAGGGGCGATCGCCGGCGTGTGTTGCCAGCGTGTATCCTCCGCCTTCATACACTCCGGTGAACGTACGGTCCGCGCCAATTTGGCTGGAGTTTGCCACTTGATTTGCCCGCCATGACTTCTCTTTGCTTGACCATGACGAGGTCACCTTTCTTGAAGACACGAGGCCTGACTAGCTTGTCATAGGCTCGGGTCATGCGGGCTTGATAGGATTGGAGATGCTTGTATGCTTCCAACCTTTGGCCCTCTAGGTCGGACAATTCCTCCAACTTCTTTCAATTTCTTGTCGCTCCTCGGATTGGAGACCGGTATAGACGGCTACCCTGTAGGATGACATTTCAATCTCGATGGGGAGCATGGCTTCAGCTCCGTATACCAGAGAGAGGGAGAACAACCCTGTTGGGGTCTTGTAGACCGTCGGTATGCCCAGAGAGCTTCGTGCACCTTCTCCCCCCAATCACGTTTGCGGTTGCCGACTATCTTGGCAGCAGTTGCAAAGGGTCTTGTTGAAGGCTTCCGCCAGACCATTGGCTTGAGGGTTGTATACCGTTGACGTCCTCCAATCTATTTGGAATTTGGCCGCCAACGCATATATCGTTTTGTTTCTGAAGGGCGTACCGTTATCTGATACGATCCGATGAGGGGTGCCGAACCTGTAAATCAGGTGTTGCTTGACAAATTTTGCAACGGCTACCCCGGTCACCTCCCGGAGAGGGATTGCTTCTGCCCATCGGGAAAAATAGTCGGTGGCCGCTAGGATAAACTTGTGGCCGCCAGAGGACGGTGGGAATGGTCCCACGACATCCATTCCCCATTCGGCGAAGGGCCATGTGGGGGCGGTTGGGTGTAGTTCGCTTGGCGGCTTTCTTGGCACCGAACTGAAGACCTGGCATTGATGACATGCACGGGCGTACTGGACGCAATCTGCGTACATAGTCGGCCAGAAGAAGCCTTTTAGCTTGATGTTGATTTTCATCTTGTCTCCCGCTTGATGAGCTCCGCACAGTCCAGAGTGGACTTCGTGCATGATGACTTTGGCTTCTTTAGGGAGGAGAGAGACATCGGAGGAGGACAGACTTGTCTTTTTCATGGACAAGCCGATATAGTTGGTCCCCGATCATTTGATACGACACGGCCCGCCGCAGCAGTCGGACTCGTTCGGCCCGATCTGAAGGCAGCCAACCGTCTTTATTTGAATGATCGGCTGGCGCCAGTCTTCTTCTTGGCTGGTCTTCTTCGAGGGCGTTGACCTCTGCATTTTCTGGGTCGGAGTCGTCCTCGAGAACGCTGGGCATCAGCCTCCTATGTCGGACAGTTATCCCCAACTCCCCTTCGGGAGGAAGCTTTAGGGCGGACGCCAGTTTGGCTAGCGCATCCGCCTGAGAGTTTTGCCCTCTAGGGACATGTCCGATTTCGAACAAGCAGAATCTCTCGCGGAGCTTCATTACTTTGGCATGATAGGGGATCAGTTCCTTTTTCGAACTTCGTAATCTCCCAGCACTTGACGGATGACCAACTGTGAGTCTCCGTAGACTTTATGCACTTGATGCCCATTTCGGCAGCCAGTTGAAGTCCCACGATCAGCGCTTCATATTCTGCTTGATTGTTGGTCAATGGCTTCATGAGGGCACATGAGTTGTGCAGTATTCCCCCTTGTGGAGTCACCAGGACAATGCCCGCTCCGGAGGAGGTATAATGTGGTGCCGTCAGTTTGCTTGAGCACCCGGGAAGCGCCATCAAAGTAGAGTTCCCAGTGTGGTAACTCTATGGCGAGAGTGTTCCCACTTTCTTGAATGGGGACTTCTTTTTGTTGGGTCCCCTCCCCGTGGGGGATGAGAGCGTTTCCTCCTCCGGAAGCTTGAATTCGAGGGGAGAGCCGGCTGGGAGCGGATGCGCCGCCAGGAACTCCGCCATACCTTGCCTTTGATTGCTTTTCTCGGGACGAAGGTGATATCGAACTCCATGAGGAGAAGAGCCCATTTTCCCATCCTTCCTGACAGTACAGGTTGGGTGAGGAGCGCTTTTAGCGGGTCTATCCTCGAGATGAGGCTGACCTGATGGGCTAGCAGATAGTGCCGTAATTTCTTGACGGCAAATATCAATGCCAGGCACACTTTCTCCACCGGGGGATATCGGTGCTCCGGACCCACGAGCATCCTACTGAGGTAGTAGAGCGGTTGCTCCTTGCCTTCCTCATTTGTTTGCGCCAGGAGCGCTCCCAGCGACGTTTCCATGGCCGCGATGTAGAGAATGAGCGGCTTGTCCTTCGCCGGGGCTCCTAAGACAGGAGGAGTAAGGAGATACTCTTTGATTTCTTCAAAAGTATCTTGGCACTCTTGGTCCCATATGAATGGAGCTCCTTTCTTCATCAATTTGCTGAAGGGGGCGCACCTGCCCGCAAGGTTGGAGATGAACCGCCTTATGTAGGCCAGCCTTCCTTGGAGAGATTTCAGCTCCGTTAGGGTTTTCGGCGGCGGCAGCTCTCTGATAGCTTTGATTTTAACGGGATCAATTTCTATCCCTCGGTATTTGACAACGAAGCCGAGGAATTTGCCGCTCGACACGCCGAAGGCGCACTTCATCAGGTTCATCTTCAGTTGATGTTGGCGAAGCCTTTCAAAGATCTGGCGTAAGTCGCCTAGGTGATCCTCCCGCCTTTTGGTCTTGACGACCAGATCATCAACGTAGCACTCGACCGAGTCATGGAGCATTTCTCCGAAGATCTTGGTCATGGCTCGTTGATAGGTGTCTCCGGCGTTCTTCAAGCCGAAGGGCATTCTTTTATAGTTGTAGATCCCTTTGGGGGACCTGAAGGCGGTATGACCCTTATCTTTGGGAGCCATACGGATTTGATTGTAGCCTGACGACCCGTCCATGAAGGATAGCGCTTCATGCCCTGTGGTCATGTCGATCATAGTTTCCGTGATCGGGACCGGGAAGTCATCCTTCGGGCAAGCTTTGTTCAAGTCCCTGTAGTCGATACAGATTCGGACTTCGCCGTTCTTTTTCTTGACCGGCACTATGTTGGCTAGCCACGTTGGATAGATGCATGGCTCGGTGAAGTCGACTTGAAGAAGTCTGTCCACCTCGGCATTTACTTTCAGCTCCAGCTCGTGGCGCATACGCCGTTGGGCCTGCTTGACGGCTTCGCTGCGGGGAGTATGGACAACTCATGCTCAGCCACGGAGGGTCCAGGCCTGGCATTTCTTTGTATGTCCACGCGAAACAGTCTTTGAATTCCAGCAAGAGATGCCGGTATGACTGTCTTTCTTCCTCGTTCAGAAGAGCGCTGGACGAAGATTGGTCGAGGTTCTTTTGGTTCCCCGAGGTCGAGTTCGACCAGTTCGTCGACCGTAGCTTGTCCGCCGTCTTCGAGTTCACGGGGGTGGTGCTGCTGCAGGTCGATGAAATCCTTTTCTTCATCGGAGTCAGCAACGTGGACGTCATAATATCTGAAGCCTTCTTCTGTGATCGGCCAGAAATGACTTCCTTCGCTTTGAGGTGCTTCTTGGCACGACGTCCCATTTGGTGGGACGAGGGTGACCTCCCCTTGCTGCTGCTTTGTAGCGGGGGTGGGAGATTGCCCACCGGAGGGGCAATGATTAGGTGAGGGCGCGAGCCCAACGGTGTTGACCGTATGGTAGGCCTCGCATTCCGCCTCCTGACCATAGCCCAACCCCCGAGTGTCTTTGGCACAATAGGGCGGTTGCCCTCGGAGTTGCTTCGGGTACCACAGCCGATGGAAGTACTCCCGTCGCGAGGGATCTTGCATTTGTGCAATCTTTTGCCTTTGGCACAATTTCTTGATGTGCTCGGGCATGTCGTCCATTTCTTGAACGGGCTCTGGGGCGACTTGAGTCGCTTGGCTCCAGCCGAAGTCGTCTTCGAGGGGCCCATATGGGAGCGGGTCTCCTTTGTAGAAGAGGATCGGCTTCGGCGTCTCGCCTTCTTCGAGACTGTCGGTTCTGTAATGGGTGACAACGAATGTCTTTAGTTGTTCCACCATTGCTCCTCCCTATGGAAGGGCAGCTGCATGTACGCCGGCGGCAAGGAGATGCTTCGGTTGATGATCTCGCCGATGGCGTTTGCTTCATAGTTGATTTCACGCCTTTCTGGACAACTTGGCCGGGCGTGGTGGATTCGGCGAGGCGGCTGAGCCGGTGAGCTTCAAGGAGGTCTTTTTTGACCGTGAAGAGCTCTCCTCGTCCCGATCTTGGCTTGCTTGGTTTGCGTCGGCATTTTGTTTTTCCTTGCCTTTTGACGCGGTGGTTGGCTTGCCGAGAGGCTCACCGAAGTACAGCTGAGCGTCCGCCAGGTTGCATTCATTTGGGCGGAACGGGGCTCGGTCGGCAAAGACCGTATGCTGCTCTCCTTCTTTGATGTATTTTATACATTGGTGGAGAGTCGAGGGGACGACCCGATTTTCATGGAGCCAGGGTCTTCCCAGGAGGGCTTTGTAAGACGTGTTTGCATTGATGATGTAAAACACGACCTTAGTAGTGAGGCCGTCCATGGCCAGCTGTACTTCCACCTTTCCCAAGGCGTTCTCAGAATTCTGGTTGAATCCAGCGATTCGGATGTCATTTACCCTCTGCAAGTAGGGCGTGAGATATAAAGACTTGAAAGTCTTTAGGGGCATGATGTGATCGACGCCCCGGGGTCAACCAGGATCCGGTTGAGCTCATGCCCGTTGACTTTCCTTGCATATACAACGGGCGGTTTGTGTATAGCGTCGGCAACAGCATGTCCTTGTCGGAGAAGGTCACCTCCGCCACCAGTGCTTCTAGGGCTTGCGCTTGGAGTTCGGTCACGTCAGCTTCGTAGACCTCGGGCTCTTGCAAGATTTTGACGAGCGCCGTTCTTAAACTCTTTGCTCCAGGCAATGGCGTCCCATATGGTGATGTTGGTTGGGAACCGCTTCATATGCTGTATGATTTTGCGGTCAGCCCGGGCACGGGTTTGATCCAATGGTGGGACGGTATCCTCCAGGGCCTTTATCGGTTGCCCGAATTGGTTGACCCGTCTTGCCACTGGCTGCTCGTCCGGCTTTTCTTCGAACAACGAGCCTAGGCCATCCTCTTCCGGGGCGGCGGTTTCTTCTTTGCCGCTTCTGGACGGAGTGGGCCGGACGGCCGAGACAGGAGTTTTCCGGTTGAAAAGCTTGCTGGGGATCGCCCATCCCCCATGCTCTTCGTCGTCGGACAGGACGAAGGGGACTGGCTGGGTGGCCCTCCGGTCGGAGAGCCTACTAGCGGTATCCCGCTGCTCTTCTTCCTCCTCGTCAGATGGGTCGAATATAAAGGAGTTCGCCCGCACCTCTATTTCCGGGGCAGGCCGAGGCTCTTCTCCTCGGAAGACAATAGTCTTGCCCAGGTCGGGCGAGCTGGTTTTCTCGCTGGGGGACGGAGAGGATTTCTTTCCTCGTCCACGGCCCTTTCCTTTGCCTCGGTTGCGGCGCCGATATGTTGCCACAAGGGGCGTAACAGCCGGTGATTGCAAGCTTGCTGGCGGCGGTATCGACACCATGTTGCACGAGAAGTCTTTCAGCATTTCTTCCAGCTTCTCGATAGTGATTTCATCTTCCTTATAGAAGATGGCCAGTTCTTCGGGCAGAGGCAGCTTCTCGCCTTCTTGAGCCCTTTGCAGCATTTGATGGAGCCAGCTTTTAAGCCTTGTTTTGCGCTCCATCTCTTCCCACGGGATGTATATGTCCAGAGGGACTCCCAAAGTTTAGAGGGGATATACTCCTCCAGATCATCAATGAGCTTTTGCAGCTTCTGGAGTGGAGTGAGCTTTGCTGGGGCTGCCGCGGCCTCCTCTCGCTCAGCTTGCTTCTTTAGACGCCTCTTCATGTTCTTGCGCCGGTTCTTTTCTTGCTGCACTGCGCGCGCCATTTCGAGCGGCGTCAGCGGCTTGGCTTGCTCTGTCGCTTGAGGGGTAGTCTCCCGGCCAAGACGACCGTGCGACCTTCCCCTCTTAGGGAATACTGACAGAGTGCGCATTCTGGACGCCACCGTCGTCCAACCAGCTTCATCTTGTTGATGCTGGAAAGTGGAATCAATTGCCTGCTCGACTCTCGGGCGGCAGTTGTTGGAACTCGGCCAATAGGGGCTCGGTTCCGGGGCGGCTGGCTCTGTCACCGGCTTCTTGCCCCTGCAGTCTTTTCTTGGCGCTTGAGTATTCGCGGAGGCGAGTTCTCGAAGCACTGCCCCTTGCTCTTATTTTCCGGAGCTTGCTTATGGGGAGGGGAGACTTGATGTCGTCGAGACCCCTTCTTTCGCCGAGGAAGTTGTTGCTGGGCTTCTTCCCTGACCTCGGCTCGGACTGTCGGATTGCCTTCTGAGTCGATCTTCCCTTCTTGGATGAGGGACTCGACCCAGTCTCGGATAATCGGACACATATCCGTAGGATGCAGCAGCATGGCATGGTATTTGCAATACATGGGGTGGTTTAACTCCCTCTCCGTGTATGTTGGTGGCGGTTTATGCGCCTTACACAGCCTTGCTGCAAGAGTCTTTCGAAGATCTCCCCGGTCTTTGCGGTCGCAAAGAGATTCGGGGAGACTCGCCACCCGGGATACCATAGGGCAGGGGCCTCGTCAGATGAGCCGCCTTCTGTCATATCCGGGTCCTCTCGATTGCATCTTAAGATGGGCTGCTCTTTCAGGGATATGTTCCTGAATTGCTGCCCCAAGCTCGCGCCTTCAGCGTCAGCTATGGACGACATCGGCGGTACGAGCCACCCTTGTTCACCAGCTTCGGGGGCTCGGAGGTTCTTGAAGCGCATATAGTCGCTTTCCTCAAATTCCCGCTGGGCTGCTTCCCTGGCTCTCATCAGGACCATGGAATTGCCTTCCGGGTCGATTTTCCCCTTTTGGATAAGGGACTCGACCCAATCCCGGGCGTCAGGGCACCTGTCTGTAGGGTGCAGCAGCAAGGCGTGGTACCGACAGTACATGGGGTGGTTCAACTCCCTTTCAGTGTACGTCGGCGGCGGTGTATGAGCCATCACGACACCCTTGTTGTAGGAGCTTTTCGAAGATTTCCCCAACGTTTCCGGTCGCCAAGCGGTGACGGGGGAACTCTCCCTCCCGGGCACCACCAGGTAGGGGCTTCGCCGGATGAGCCGCCTTCTACCATATCCGGGTCCGGAAAGGTGAAGGCCACCGGTGTAAAATTTCCGGCGGGTCGATGACGTTGACTGTATGCGTGACAACGTCAGCTGAATGGTCCGTCCACTCGCGGATGTGAGGCTGCGGCGGGTTGACCCGGGAGTTGCCCAAGTCAATAATCCCTTGGTTGACCCATGCTTCAACCTTGTCTTTGAAGACGTGGCAGTCCTCTAAAGCGTGCCCCGCATCTTGATGGTATATGCAGTAGTTTGGCGGGACGCTTGTTGGCGGCTGGCAGCCCAATAGTCCTGCTCGCAAGCAGGTGCAGTAGAGTGCCAGTGTCCGATGTCGCGGGAAAGAGTACAATCTCCCGGCGATTTCGTCATCAGACGGATTCGAAGACTCCTCCGAGATCCACCCCCCGCATGGAGGGCGCGTCCGGGGCGTAGGTGTGCCCACGGGCCCTTGGAGTCCTTGCTGGAGGGTTGTCAGGCTTTCTTGCATGGTCCTCAGGTACATCAACGTCTGGCGCTGACCGTGCCGCAGCGACTGGACTGTCTTTCCAGGTTTTGCACTGTCTCGGACCATGTCCTGTGCTCCGAGGCTGAGGGGTGATCCCCCTCCCATCCGTTGGTGGAATGAGCGTCCCAAGGATTTGCCTCGGGGTCTTCTGGCTCGGGAGGCGGCGCATTGACATGGATGACATTGGCCGACTGCCTCGATTGGTCCCAAGCATGGGGCTGTGGGGGATCGACCAGATGTTATGCATGGTGATGAGGCGACTCTGGATCAGCTTCTGTACTTCATTTTTGAAGACATAGCAGTCCTCAACGGAGTGCCCCAGCATGCGTGGTGGTAGAGACAGTAATTTGGTTCATCCACCCTATCCGCTTCACTTGGTCTTCTCAAGGCCGGAAGCTTGAGCAAGTCATTCTTCATGCACAGCTTGAAGAGCATCTTCGTATGGTCCCTTTTGAAGGAATACGGCGTGCTCATACGCTGTGGCAGCGAAGTGGAGGCGGCTTTTCTTCACCTTCTTGCTTGGAGCGCCGGAGGTCATGACCTTCTTCCCCTTGCTTTGCGGGGCGAAGTCCACAGCATTGGCTTCTCTGCCCACGCCGCTCCTTGCCCGGCTTGTTTGGGAGGAGCTTGCATCGGGTTGTCGGCGAAGAACATTTCGATCTCTGCCACAACCGCATTGAGCTGGTCGAAACCCTTGATGTTTGTTCCCAGCAGCTTTTCGCTTATTTGCGCCGCCAGGCCCCGTCGACAGATGGTTATGGCATTCTTGTGTTGGGGGTTGTCGCACCTCATGCTGAAGTCACGCCACCGCTTGATGAAGTCGAGTGCCGTTTCTCCTTTTCTTTGCCTGAGGGAACACAGCTCCGCGAGCGACACCTTCCTCTCGGCCGTCTGGAAGCGGTCGATAAATTCTTTTGGAGGTCGGCCCAATCGACAATGGAGTTGGGCCTCAACCTGGAGTACCACTGGAAGGCGGTGCCTGTCAGGGACGTTGCGAATAGCGGAGGAGGTAGGATTCATCGAATGCCAACTCTCCCATGACCGTTATATAGTAGGCCAGGTGCTCATTTGGCGAGCCCTGTCCGTCGAACTTCTGCAACTTCGGCGCTTGGGGAAGTCTGGTGGCAGTTCTTGAATTGATGGTGGACGGGATACGGGACACTGTAGAGATCCACAGTGGCGGTTCCCTCGCCCGCTGAGCGAAAGCGGTCGTCCACGATCTTCTCAATCATTCGTCGTTGGGCGACGATATCTTCAGCCGCGGAGGCTTGGGAATTATGCCCCTGCGTGGGTTGTTGGACCGGATCGACAGTATAGTCGTTGACCGCGGCTATGCGTGTGTTGACATCGGGCAGGTCGCCTTGTTGATGTCTTGTCCGAGCATTTTGGTTTGCCGTCGGCACTAGGCGGCGTGGCGCATTTGCCCCCGCCTGTTGTCCTCGCTCGGCCAGGAGAGCGGCCATTTCAGCCTGCCAACGCTGTATGAAATCATACTTGGCGTCGTCCGTCATCGCTTGGAAGGCAGCTCTGGTTGGCGGCATGAGGAACACTTCAGTTGCTCCCCGTCAGCCGGCAGTTGCTGATCTCCGAGGCGGAGGCTGGCGACTTCGTCTTCTTCCCTCCTTCGGGGTCCAGTTGGACCTGGCCCGGAAGGGGCCTTTGATCACGATCGAGTGGAGGCTCGAGAAGTTGTCCCAGGTTCGAGGGCTCAGCCTGAGTGCCTTGCTGCCCTTGGAGGAGCTCCTGGGCAGCACTCCGGGGTGTACCGGAGGACAACTTCGTCGTCCTGCCGGGCTCGTTTATCCTGAGCGCTCCCGCAGGGATGCCGGATGGCCCAGGTGCTTCCCTTCCAGAAGCGTAGCAGGTGAAGATCTTCATGCCTCCACCTTCTTCAGACGTCCGCTGCAACTCCGCTTCTTGGGCTTCTGAGTGCTTGGACGGATTACTGCTCCCAGCCTGGTGAAGACTGAGGCGCTCAGTCTTTCAAAGACCGAGACTCGAGATGTGGAAGCTCCGGCTTGACTCGCGTCTCCCCTTCAGCAGTTTCCGCTTGGGCGGGGACGAAGTTGGGCTTCCTATAAACATGGTTTGCGTGCCGGATCGGATCGGACCGATTCGGGCGAATCGGTGCGGATCAGGGGAAGTCCGATTCGCGATTCGGTCCGATTCGCCTGGTTCTGTTCAGGCAGGGTTCTTTGGACTCAGGATCCTCTTCGGGCAGGGGTTCAGGATCTGCTTATTTACCTGAATATCATTTTCATTTACTTAAAGATATTACATGTAAATAAGGAAGTACCCCCCATTTGAATCCAATAAAAATATCAAAAAAATCATATCTCTTACCATAAAAAGTCAACTCTCCCATCGAAGAACAAAATCGCGATTTGGTGATTTTAGCGAAATGCTAACTTTTTAATCTCTCATAATTTGGTCTATCTAAAAATTTGATAATTCAAATAAACCATATGGAACACTAAAAATTTAAAGTCGGTAAAAAAAGTCAAACGTGTATGTGACTTCTCCAAGGGAGCCGCTCTCCTACTGACAGCACTTAGTCTGCTCGAGGCATCTCAAGATTTGGTCAAACTTAAGTTATCATCATTCAAACTCATAAGAATTGTCACTTTCTAGTTTCTTTCAATTAGAAAGTGAAAATTCTCATGAGTTTAGGTGATGATAACTTAAGTTTGACCAAATCCTGAGATGCATCGAGCAGACTAAGTGCTGTCAGTAGGGAGCGGCTCCCTTGGAGAAGTCACATGCACATTTGACTTTTTTACCGGACTTTAGATTTTTAGTGTTCCATATGGTTTATTTGAATTATCAAATTTTAGATAGACCAAATTATGAGAGATTAAAAAGTTAGCATTTCGCTAAAATCACCAAAATCGCGATTTTGTTCTTCGAGGAGAGTTGACTTTATTGGTAAGAGATATGATTTTTTTGATATTTTTATTGGATTCAAATGGGGGGTACTTCCTTATTTACATGTAATATCTTAAGTAAATGAAACAACAAATTATAACATTTACTTAAATGATATTCAGGTAAATAAGCAGATCCTGACAACCCTGCCTGAACAAGATCATGAGTCCAGTGAACCCTGCCTGAACAGGACCAAGTTCTGGTCGAATCCAAGCGGATCGAACCGGATCGGTTCGATCCGCCCGAATCGGATCGGATCAGGATAATCCCGATCCGGTCCGAATCGGCGATGCGCCACCTTGC